>OX352772.1:158537838-159137838 GCA_947095535.1 Poecilobothrus nobilitatus | reverse complement strand
TTTAAAACTATGAGTTTAACGGTCGTCGGTGATCTTTTGTATGACCTCCATATTTGATCACTATCTTTGCTTATTTTCTGGATATCTTCGTTGTGTGATACCGGTTTGGTTTTTACGTATTTTTTAGTGCATCTGGGTAATAATACTTTTTGCATTAAGTACGTAAAGTACTATAAGATTTTTATGACCTGTTTAAATCAAATAAAAGCAAACGACAATAAGTAAACTTATATTATAGAATTCATTTATTAATTATAATTAAACTAATGTAAAAGCTTTTTTTTCATTTTATAACTTTATTTAGGAAATCATAAGAAAAAAACATATTAGAAATGTTAGCTGCTTTTCTAATGATCTTGATCATATTTCCAGCTTATTTATTGATGTTATTCGATTCTTGAATCGCCATGCAGTGTTTTTCGGTTGCATTATAGAATTTTTCCCAAATTGCCTTTTTTTCTAAATATCTCGGCGTCTTCGTAATAGTATTTCCTTCTGTGGTTAAGATATTTTCTCTGCTCATGATAAGAATTGGGATGTGGTCATATCCTTTTGGGTTATTATACGTATTCCATTCTAGCCTCGTGGCAAGACTGGTACAAATGTCACAGTGGGCTGATATCTGCTAATCATCATCTGTTGGTATTCCTTGTTACACAGGAAATTCTGTATGTTCCATTGAACAACAAGATTAAGGGTCTTCTCTTTCTCTGAATTTTGGTTGCTACTTGTCCTATTATTTAAGTGTATCATTTTTATATTATTAATTTAGTGTATCATTTTTATATTATTAATTTAATTTTTATAGTTAATTAATTTGTTTTAATTATTTTCTTCAACGAAAGATTAATATAAATTTTGAATATTGTTCTTTATGGCAGGCTATGATCTCAGTAAAGGTCTTATGTAATTTCGGTGGCTGTGTTCTGTATATCTTTATTGCTTCTCTCATCGTGAGTCTTTGCTCTATTTTCATTTTTATAATTTTTTTTCCTGGATATAAACTTCAAAATCCCTTGCATTTGCTGGATGGTCTGCATTTAGGTTGAGAGCTGTGCAATTTATGCATGACTTTGTATTGCATTTACTATCGTGTTCTTTTAAGGAGCTAGCTTCTTGGTCTTTGCCGCAGCTTACACATTTGAAAAGTGCTGCCCTATAGTACTTTTTACGGTGGTTTAGTCTCTGACATTTGGTGGATCTTGGAGGATTGGGATAGTATTTCTTCACTTTTAAATTTAAAAAACACATTATGATCTTTTTGGAGGTTCTTTCTGCTCAAATGTGGTGCAAATGACTCCTATGTATACACCTTTTTGGTTGTCAGTTGTTGTTCTTTTTTATATCTATAGATCTTAACTACATTGTTGTTTTTGATTTTTACCTCTTCAAGTAGTTCCTCATCATCTATATTTATTAATACTCTTGCGAATATAGTTCCTTGGGATTGGTTCAAATAATTAATATACTTTCCGTTGATCTTAATTTGTTTTCCAAGCTTTTTTTCTCCAATGAATTTTTCAATTATGACTTTGTTGGGCAGCTCAAGAATGAGATTCCCGTCCCTGTTATAGTTGGTCTTAAATATCGACGTTACTTGATTTATGTATTTTTCTAATATAAAAGGAAGAAATTCTGTGTGTTTGTTTGTGGCTAATGTTCTTCTTAGCTTCCGGCGGGTATAAATTTTGGTTGCAATATATTACCCGGGTTCGGCCCGCCAGGCTTCCAAAAAAATTTTTATTTCCGATTTATGTCCAATTATATATGGTGGTTTTATGGTCCTGGTTTTAAAGCCTGAGAAAAATTTTTGTAAAGTTCCGGTAATCCGTTTGGGCACCAGAGCCGAACGAAATTCATTATTTTTTTGTTGTCCTGCTTAAATGGTTTAATCAATTGATTTGAATTAATTTGGTTAGGATTCATCAACCAGTTTGGGCACCAGAGCTCAGTGAACTTTTTTACTTTACTTTGTTGTCCCATAATAAACGGTTTGACCAATTGAGCTGAAAATTTACATAAAGGTAGCTCTTCACTCCAGGACCTCACTTAGTTGATTTGGTTACGATACATTAAGCCGCTTCGGTAGCAAGACTCATTGATATTTTTAATTTCTTAGTTGTCGCGCTCAAGGGGTTTATCAATTGAGTTGAACGTTTACCAAAAAGTACCTCTTCACCACAGAAGCTTACTGAGTTGATTTGGATACCATCCATCAATTTATTTCGGCACCAGCGCCCAATGAAGTTTTTAATTTCTTTGATGTCGCGCCAGTATTGCACTTTAAGACAGAATCTCAATCAATTAATTCTGCCGTAGTACATTAACCCATTTTGGCAAGATAGACTGCCAAAAAAATTGTTGTTCTTAATTTTTGTCTAATTTGCCAGGATGAATTTACGGATCTAAATAACACTTGGGACAATTTCAAAATTAAAACATTAATTACCAGCATTTGTAAATGCGTAGTAATATGGGAATTATATTAATTAAATTATATATATTAACGCATTTTATTTCATAAAGCCAACAAAATACTTTGGACAACGCCGGGTACTCTGCTAGTTTAATTTAATTATATTTTAATCTCTGAGTGCCTTGTTAGGATCAGCTGCTTTTAATATAACGAATTTAGACTCTTCGTTACTTTTACTTGAACGTGTCAATGGTAGGTCTGGGAACAGCTTAATCGTGTTCGCAAGGTTTATTTCTTTTCTCTTTCTCTTAAAATTTTTTATTTCTTTCAAACCTTCATCAAATATTCCTGACAGGATAATAAAGTAGTTAGCCCCCCTAGGAGCGGCCCCATGTTTACAACATTATTTGCATGTTAATAAAGAACACCCTTTTGCTGTAATTTTGTTGTTTTTTATTTTTATTCTTTCTTTATATAATTATAATGATAAAATTACTACTTTTAAAATGTTTTTCTAATTATAATTCAAATTATTAATTCAAATTTTCACTAACAAAAATAATTGAAAGAATTAATATAAACTACTCTTGTCGCCATAAAGGTCATAGAGAGACTGTTGTTAAATAATTAATTCACTTGTTTTCTTTACCTTTTATTTTGTTTTAATTATTTTTGTATTTTTTTCTATTTTATTTAATTTTAAAGTAATAGTTAAAGTGTATAATAAAATAATACCAATCAGTTTTCTGCATCTTATCAATCAGTGGCTGCATTTCCAATGGCAGCATTAGGATAAGTACTTTTTTTTTGTTTATTTATTTATTTTTACAACACATTTATTTATACTAATATCTAAATTTTATTTTTAATAGGAACGTTTGTTTTTATTTTTATAATTAATATTAGTTTTATTTTTGATATATTTATTTGATATTTAATATATTTAATCATCACTAAAATTATATTATTTTATTTTTTTCAATTTTCTAATAAAACGCGAGTTATGTATAAGTATATAACTATGTAAAAAAAAATGTATATATACATTATTTAAACAAAACAAAAAAAAAATAATAATATGTTATATTAATATATACAATTTTAATTATACAAAATTTTGCTGATACAAATTGCCAAAAGTTAATGACCGAAAATTATAGCAAGAAAAAATTGATTGCAACATAATGTTGATTTAGCAATTTGTATCTGACTTATTTTCTGTGATTTTGAATAAAATAAAACATTTAAAAATAAAGAAAAAATTAGTCTTGGAATAACTTGCTATATTTAACAATATGCTGTATTTTTGTAGTAAGAAATAAATTCAGAAATAAACATAAAATCAAAAAGGGTGTTCCTGTGTTTTTTATATATTTAAAAACAAAAATAAATAAAATAATAAAAAATTTAAGTCGCGAGCGGTTATTTTGTTTACAATAAATTAATTTTATAAAAACTTAATTATTTATTTTTTGTTCTTTTCTTTCTAACATATCCTAGTAGTAAACAAAGCATAATCAATATCCTTCTCAGTCCATCCCCTTCATGGGTGTTAATGTTCTAATTTCTTCTCTTCTCAATAATTAGTACCATCATAACTTAAACTGTAATTTCAATATGTAATTCTGATGGTATATACTTATTTTAATTTACTTTTACTATCATAATCAGATATTGAGAAGAGTTTATTATTGAGAATTATACATTATTACCTACAATAGTGTATGTAAGTATTAACTTAATTATTCAATAACTTTTATTTTTTATAGCGCGCTCTTTTTTTCTTTTCCTCTTTATTGCACGTTAAGGTTTGCTTTGGGTGTGTTTTTTACTTGTAACTGCGTTTAATAAGGTCACTTCACAGTTATGCTAAAAATTATTGAACATTTTTATAACTCACTTACAAATTGAAGGCAAACTAATAATTTACAAACAAATTGCGTTCTCAAGCTCTCGGTATTCATATCGTGCACATATAATTTTTTATTTATTTATTTTTTTTGGTTAATTTTAAAATTTAATTTAATATTTCACTTTCTATTTAATTTTAAATTTTAATCTGTTGATTTTTAATTTTATTCATTTTTAAAATTTTACAAAATTAATAACTTTAATTTCTGCAACATACACGGTTTACAGACGAATTTCAATGCCGTCGCTTGGGTGGCTCCAACCATTGTTTGATTAAAACTTGCGGGTAAGTGCAACCAACAGTCAAAGGACTCCTCCCAGAATATTAATATGGCGCTATAGCCTGGGAACTGGAAAGGTCTAAACAACTTTTTCAGATCCTTTGATTGGCCATTGTGCTTTCGCGATAAGAATGTCGACTTTGCTGCAAATGCGATTTGTGAAACAATTTTACTTGGAATGAGGTTATTTATTCCTCACTCCATGAGAACTATTAAAGGGAAGTTCAAATCTTGGTTTAATCGCATCTGCAGTGAAACCAGTCTTAAAAAGGAGGAAGCTTTTACCAAACGGTGCCAAAGTAATATATCGGCCGCTCGCAGGGCAAACTATATAGTGGTTCGGAACAGATGCAAGAAAGTTATCAACAGGCAAAAATTCTTATTCAACTTAAAGTTGAAACGCAAACTTATCCACACGCCTAAGAATAGCACATCTTTTTGGATATTTGCAAAAAGTTTAAAAGAGGGCGTTATCGGGTCTTCTTTTCCTCCGTTTGTTAATATTAACAACAGAATTGTATCAGATTCCAGAGAGAAAACAAACTTCTGTGGCAAGCAGTTCTTTTCCACCTCGACACTACCTCAGTCAACTCTGAAGCCAGCATTTGTTCCTGAAGTTGACTACTCTTTCGGTAAAATTTACGTCTCAGATGGTATCACTACCATGGTTCTTAAAAATACCTATTCAAGTATTTCAAAATTTCTACGCAACCATTTCTATCTTTCCATTACTTCGGGTATTCATCCTATCCGCAGAAGGTTGCGCAGGTTTTTCCAATTCCAAAAAAACGTAAAAAAGGCGATTTTTCTAACTACCGTTCTATTGCTATAACATCGGTTCTTTCCATAGTAACCAGAAGCTTTTAAAATCTTTGGATCGCAGAGGTTTGCTTCATGATCGACATTACTGGTTCAGAGCCCGCCGTTCAACCGGTGATCTCATGACTTAACTTTGTGAAAAGTTAAATGTCAGCCTTCAGCACTCTGCTTTCAACCGAAATTAGCATTATGCTTTATTAGCAAAATGCAAAGCAGTAGAATTAAGTAGAGTCTTTTTAAAGTGGATTGGAGATTTCCTTTCGAACCGCATGATTTGGGTGATGATGACATTTTGACAAAGCATTGTATAGAAACTGCTTCAGCACCCAAGCAGGGTGACCCGGAAACTCGCCAAGACCTTTTTAATGATACCCCACATGCTAATATACCGCTTAGTTTCAAGGATTTATAAACAGCTTCAGGAACCAAGCAACACGTCCTAGAACCATGGTCTCCAAACTAAAATTAGAGAGCTCGCCAAAATATTTTCAATGATATCCCACATGATCATATACAGCTGATTTTATATCAAGGGCTTATAAAAGCTTTCTGCACTCAAGTAGGGCATCTTGAAACCAGAGTCCCCAAAACAAAAGTTGATAAGTTCGCCAAGACGTTTTTAATGATACCCCGCATGATAATATACCGCTGATTTTTAAATTAAGGGCTTATAAACAGTTTCAAGGACCAAACAGGCGTCCTAGAATATTGTTCCCTAAACTAAAATTGGAGAGCTCGAGAAGATCTTTTCAATGATACCCCACTTGATCATATACCTCTGATTTTATATCAAGGGCTTATAAATGCTTTCTACCCAAAGCTGGGTATGCTGAAACCAGAGTCCCCATACAAAATTTGCTAAGCTTGCCAAGACCTTTTTAACGATACCGCACATGATAATATACAGCTTACTTTTATATTAAGGGCTTATAAACGGTCTCAGGGACCAAGAAGGGCGTCGTAGAATACTGGCTAAAAGTTTTCTAAAGTGAGACAAGGAGAGCAACAGATGCCCATCCATACACTGTCGAACTGTCAAGATAGCGTAATATGGCATTCGGAAATTGATTTGTTATGCACACGTCGCGTTTATGGAACCCTATGTAACCTTATATAACCTAATTTCCAAAAGTTGGTAATTCATTCGTGTTCGATGTAACACAATTCAAGAAGAACGTTCCTTCTTGAAAATAACTATTCCAATTTTTCCCTTCATCCTCCAAAATCCCAATTGTCCTAAATCTAATTTCCCAAATGATCTGCCCTCATCCTTTTCCTCAAAACCAAGGTGTACATTATATCATTATGTATTAAAGGAACCATCCTAAAGTTTAGTTTTAAAGGAGGTGGTTTTGGTTGGTTAGAGTCCAACACTACCCAGAGGAACATCGTGCAGTTCCGTTGAGTGACTTTTGATGTTTTCCACCGACCCTCGTAAAAAAATAAAAAAGTTTTAAATCCATTATATAGGTACATAAAATTTTATTCAAAAAATGTTGATGAATAGAGTTAAAAATAAAAAAACTTGCATATTAGATTCGAATCGAATTACTCGCACTTTCAAAACCAGTATACTTTCCTCTGCATCATACAACACTTATGTATCTTCTGAACAAATTACAAACATAATATAAATTACAAACATAATAAGCGTGACAGAATGACAAATAAATAAACCGACACTGAAGAGTTAATATAAAAGCATATAATAAACTTTATTCTTTTCTTGCCACTTTTTTATTTTTTTATTAACATTGTATATTAATTTCTAGAATCTATTAAAATGCTAAAAATCAATTGATTTAATGAAAATCAAATAAAAAAACTTATATTTAACACTTGCTTAAAACTAAACAATATATCGAAAAATAGAGTTGCCACATTCAGCCTTCCTGACGGAAAATTAGTTCCGAATATTTCGTGTATCTATGGAAAGGACAATACCAAAATTCACAATATCTAGTATTATTAGAAAGGACGATACCAAAATCCATAATATTTAGTATTATTGGAAAGAACAGTACCAAATCCATAATATCTAGTATTATTGAAAGGACGATACCAAAATCCATAATATCTAGTAATTTATCTTTGTTTTATTTTTACCTTATATCTTTTCTTTTATTAACGTTTTATTTTACTCAAATTAATTTCAACCATGGTTATATTATTTTTTTATTCCTTTTCTTGTTGTAATGCATTACATATTTACTTAATTTTACTTTTCATTATACCCATACGATAAGGATCGTACGAAATATATCGAAAAATGGAATTGCCACATAGGTACTGTATATAAGTAGTATAGTTTCCTTATGATATAATATCTTAAAAAATTTTTTATAGAAATATTTATACACGTACGATATGGATCGGGTATATTAAAATTGCTTCTCCGTTTGTAACACCTCGAAATAAGCTAGCTAGATATACCTTCAAAGGTATGGATCGGATCAGAAACAAATTCTGAGCCGATTAAGCTTCGTCCGTCCGTCTGTCTGACCGTCAGCAAGATAACTAAAAAACTAAGAAAGCTACAGTCTTGAAATTAACACAATATATTCTTACATCAATTTGTAGGTTCCCTATTTTTTTTTGGGTCAAATCCGACCAACACTTCGGGTAGCTCTCAAAGAACTAATTTTTAGATCTCCACATTTTTTTTTGAAATAGAGCCATGAAATTTTAACTGTTGATAGATATCATAAAATTATTAATTTTATGGAACAACTTTTTTCTGTAGCCCCACACGTTACGTAGCTACAGCCCTCTAAAGTTCGAAAAAGCTCTATATTTAAATTGTTATAACACAAGTTGTATAAGGTACATCTTCAATTTGAAAACGCCAAACAATTACTGCTATATTAGCTTTAAACATATATATACAATAAATATATACTTGTGACATACGTTGTCTTAATTTAACGTTATGCGAAACTCAAATTTTGCAAAATTCTTGATTCGTTCTATCTTCCAAACGGTTTGAGTTATAAACTTGAAATTTTGAGAGAACTTTCTTTAAAAATAAATTTGAGTTATTTCAGAAAATGTTTTTGTATCGCCCCCTGTATTGGAGCTGTATGGGTTCAAAAACTAAAAAATCCCTTATTTTTAAATACCTGTAACTTGAAGACCTGTCCAAATTTTTTTAAAGTAGTGTACAAAAATTAAAGTTCCAATATTATATTTTTATTTCTATTAACAACTTTTTTAATAATATAGGGTTACCTTAAAATTGACGAAAGTGTGCTTTCATTTTTCTAAGTTTTTCTAACAAGTTTTTTTAACGATTTTTTTTGAATTTTTTTTTGCTCGATAATTGGAAATTCTTGAGGATGATGCGTAGTACAAAGAAAATTAAATAAATAAAAATATAACGGTTGCTAGAAAAATTTAAATTTATATGATATTAGTATACATACTTTTATAGCCCATGTTGATTTATATATCGTATATGTCAATGGTGAATGAATGATATATAATACATATGTATAGTATATTAATATTAAATGGTAATATTAATGGTAATATTAAATGGTACTATAGCATATTTGGAAAAGTTTTGGATTGATAATCGTTATAAGGAACATTAGAATCTGCTTTTGAAGAATGTATAAATATATAGTTTGAATATAAGTTATGATAGTCCATTTCATTTACCAATAAATGATTTATAATATTTATAATCATAATACTAATAATAATTTTTAACTAGCAAAATGTTATTTCTTTAACAAACAATAAAATAAACCAATTGTTGATATTATTTTTTTGAACTTAAAATAATTTCTTAATAATAGGCATTTAAATAAAATTGTATACGAATGAGTAATTATTAAAGTAAAGAACCTTAATCTATAAACAAAATAAATATTTTTAACCAAATAAAAAATTGTCATAAATTAAAATTCGAATACTTTGTTATTAAATTACATTTAAAAGAAAAGAAACAACAACACAAATTACATTTAAAAAAAATTACTTTCTTATTTTAAAAAAAAGGTTTTTACTGAAATATTATTTTTTTATTATTATTTCAAAAATAAAATATTGGTCTTATTACTTAATAAGAATTACATTTAAAAAATTTGTACTTTGTTTTACTCAATAAGCGAAAACTATTATTTGTGAACTAAAAATAAATATTAGAAAATCCACTTATAGTAAGTTCCGTAAGTTATAGTAAGTATTGACCAATATGATATTAAGACCATCCACAATGTAATGTGAACAGATATTTTGTAATGCAAAAATTATTTTTAAGAATTTTTACCAAATGTAGATCAATAAATTATATTAAGTATTTATAAAGAAATTTTGTAATCTTTACATGTAGACCAATAAATTATATTTAGGATTTTAAAATAAGGAAAAATTTTTTAAAGAAATTTTGTAACTGTGTTAAAATTAAAGAAATATTTTACTATAAATATGTTTAACATTACTAAAAGAAATCACTATAAATTTTATAATAAACCAAGGAGGACATCTTCTTGAAAAAAAATTTTATTGGTTTATTTAAATTTACAAAAAGTAAATTAACTGGCGCCCGAGCTGAGACCAAAGGATTGACCTCAGGATTTACCGAAGAGTTTATACAAGGGTCCAGGGGCCGTCAGTCGATAATAGAATCTTCGGTTTTAACTTAATTTAACTATTTTATTTTACTGTGATCAAGCCTATTTTCTTCGCCACCTAGAGTGAGGCTGCTCTAGGCATAGTAAATATAGAAGAAGTTAATACAACAAACCTTTTTGTTTTAATTAATATAAAAAAAAAATATATAAAAAACGAGGAAGAGTGCAGTAGAGTAGACTGTGTCAACTCTGGGATACCCGTATGAACGTAATATATCCTGTTTCTATAAAACTTGATCATCTTTTAAAAACATTCAGATGTTTTAGTACCGAACTACAGAGATATATTTATGTAAATTGTGGAGTTGTATGACAGCTACCTGAATCTATTGCGCCTAGCTTCATTAAGTTCCAAGAGGTGCATGAAGCCTGAACCGGCTGCTCGAGACCAACCAAATTTTACAAAAATTGTTGGCCTATAACTCGACACCTCTTTACTAAATTTCAGGTTCCTAGCTTCAATAGACACTGAGTTATTCTCATTTAAACGGAGAAGTTGTATGGCAGCTACCCGAACCCGCCACAACAACACACAGAACCAAATTTTACAAAAGTTGTTGCCATAGAACTTGATCATCATTTGCAAGATTTCAGACGCCTAGCTTCATTAAGTTCTAAGAGGTGCAAGAAGCCTGAACCGACTGCTCTAGACCAACCAAATTTTACAAAAGTTGTTGGCCTATAACTCGACACCTCTTTACTAAATTTCAGGTTCCTAGCTTCAATAGACACTGAGTTATTCTCATTTAAACGGATAAGTTGTATGGCAGCTACCCGAACCCGTCGCACCACCACAACCAAATTTTGCAAAAGTGGTTGCCATAAAATTTGATCATCATTTGCAAGATTTCAGACGCCTAGCTTTATTAAGTTTGTAGAGGTGCAAGAAGCCTGAACCGGCTGCTCTAGACCAACCAAATTTTACAAAAGTTGTTGGCCTGTAACTCGACACCTTGTTACTAAATATCAGGCTGCTAGCTTCAATAGACACTGAATTATTTTCATTTAAACGACGAAGTTGTATGGCAGCTACCCGAACCCGCCGCACCACCACAACCAAGTTTTACAGAAGTTGTTGCCATAAAACTTGATCATCATTTGCAAAATTTCAGAAACCTAGCTTGAATAGATACTGAGTTATTTCTATATAAAGATAGAAGTTGTATGGCAGCTACTCGAACCCGCCGACCGAAAATGTTGGATTTAAATAGCAAAACTAACAATTTTGCAAAAGTGCCGTAAAAAAAATTTCAGCCTCCTACCTCCTTTATTTTTTGAGTTATTGTGCGAACGGACGGACGTACATGGCTTAATCGACTCAGAATTCGATTCTGAGCCGATCCATACCTTTGACACTATATCTAGCTCGACCCCTTTAAGGTGTCACAAACGTAATGGCAAATTTATTATACCCTTGAACATAGTTCATACGGGTATAAAAATAAAAAGTATAAAAAAAAAATATAATATAAAAAAAAATAAAAAGTGAAATGAAAGTTTTCTGATCCCTAAAATTAAATTGATTAGTGGTTACAAAAGGAGCATCAGTGTCAATAATTATCAGTGACCAAAAATTAACTATTAAATTTCAAACCAAATAAAGTATTTTAAATAATTTAAAATTTTTTTTAAAAAAAGAAAAAAAATAGTAACTGAAAATCAATTATAAAAGTTTTTTTTTAATAATAAAAATTAAAAATATTAAATAATTTTGGAAACAAAAGAACTTATAATTTAAAAGACAATAAAACAAAAAGAAAAATAAAGAATAAAGTTATAAAGCTATAAACCACAAAGAAGGTTCTTTAACGACGCGCATCGAGACTGGTCAACCCATTTTTGGAAAAAAAGAAATAAACGAGAATATTTATAATAATAAAATTAGACTTTTTATAAATCTTATACTTTTTATTTCATAAGAAAATTTTATGATTAAATATCAACAATCAATAATTTAATTCAATTATAATAATATTATTTTATAAGTCTTATTTAATTAAATAAGGTAATTTTGTAGAGTTTAAATATTTATATAAATAATCTATTTTAGTATTTTATGAATTAAATACAATCTGGTTAAAATAAAAAAAAAAGGGAAAAAATTTGGCCAGATAGAGCAAGCAAAAATTTTTAAAAAAGGAAAAAGAATAAACAATATAATAAAAAGAAAGAAAAAAATATATATTTATTTTTGTTTGGCAATACGAATATTTTTTATAAAATTTCTATAAACTTTTGCTTTTTCCTTATTAACAATTATTTTATTCTAACGATATAAAATTTTATAATTTTATGACATAAAATTTGTTTTTATTATCCCATTAATAGGGACAATTTAAATTTTTTTGTTTAAGAGACCTATCTCTTAGTATCCTTGGTTTTTAGCTCTTTTTTTTTTTTATCAACTAAAATATTATAGAAACCCCATTTTTATTAATAACAAAATATATAAAAATGTCAAGACCTATACATTTGGCAGACAAGAACTAATTGCCTCTACTCCCAAAAATGAAGAACCAAATTTAAGTCCAATTGAAGAAGAGGGGAAAAATAAAGGGAAACTTCCAAATTTAAGGGAAACTATCAAATAAATAGTGCAACACGAAACGCAGAAAGCATTAGGAATCATTGATTTCCAAGAAGAAGAAGAGGAATTGGAAATAGGTTTTGGCGATGCCTATAATTTGGAGAGAATGAATAAGATTCCAGATGTAGTTAAAAGTTTGCGACAATTTTCAGGTGAACCTGGCGAATACGGGTCATGGAAGAAGAATGTGGAAAGGATATTGAGAATTTTTAACCACTTGAGAAATACTCCCAAATACTACGGAATTCTGTTCGCGGTACGTAATAAAATTAAGGGAGAAGCTGATAGCGCTTTAGAATCCTACAGTACACCATTATGCTGGGAAAGAATTGTTAATTGTCTAGATCAGAGAGAATGAGACAGAAAAGTAGTACCTTTCAAGAATTTTATAAAGAAGTTTATCAAAATCTTTCTATGATACTTGATAAACTTCCATCAACAGGATTAAAGCAAGAAGCTTTAATTGCTATGACGCGTTTTTATCGTGAAAAAGCACTCGATACATTCATCAGAGGATTAAATGAAGACCTACCAAGATTATTGAGCATAAAATAACCCAAGGATCTTCCTCAGGCATTACATATATGTACGAAATTAGAAAATATGAATCAACGAACATATATTGGGAATAAAATGGGCACACAACAAATTAGTCAACCAGGATCTTCGCATTTTACACTAAATGGAAATAACTTCCGCAATATCCAACAACAATTTGCTAGATCTTATAATAGAGGAAATTTTAATCGGCAATGGCAGAATAATACATGGAAACCAAATTTCCAATAAAATCCTAATTATAATCCTAATTTTCAGTCTAATAAATTCAATTTGCAATCCAATAAACCCAATTTCCAATCTAAATTCAATAAATCCAGTTACAGCACACCCAATTATCAACAAAACTTTACATCTGGTTCTCAACAAATAGGTAATTTAACCAGACCATATGCTGGTCGCACCTACAATGAAAATAATAATTATCAAAACTTAGGAAATTTTAATAGACGATCTTCGTCATATCATCCGCAAAAACAAAACGATTTACAAAAAATTAATCACACTAATTCAAGGAAAAATGATGAATTAGAACAAAATCAAGACAAAGGAAAGGAAAAGGATAAAGTTTCCTGCAATCAGTGCTCATCATGCAACTCCAACTTTAATCCTTTTTTAGACTAAAACATTCCTCGCTCCCGTATATTGAATAATTAGTGGGGAATAGAGAGATAATTAAATTTCCAATAGATACTGGTTCAAATAAAAATTACATTCATCCAAGACTGATAAAACATCCAATACTCAATGAAAATAAATTTCAAGCTAAAGTACAAAAAGGAAATATTCGACTAATTCACACAATCGACTTGGGTATTTTACGATCTTCATTAGATGAAATTATTGCTGTCCTAAATGATATCAAAACACATGCACTTTACCCATACTTGGAATATGAAGCCCATCAAATACAAGATTTACTATATGAGTTTAACATACACCGAAAACCAAGATCCATAAAAGCGATCGGTACTGTCTGGAAATAGATAGCAGGTACTCCAGATGACTATATTATGATAAAGAAGAAAGTAAATAATATGTTAAATAATAATAACAAACAGATAATAATAAACAAAACTTATAATACAGGACGGACAGGATAAATAACATTACTGAAATAACTAACAAAATTTTAGAAAATTTAAAAAACAAAAATATAATTGATAATCATTCTGTTCTTTAAATTCAATATAAATTGAAATTGATTAAAGAAAAATTATTCATTTAAAATATGTCATTCATTGGGCAAAATTAGGTGTAATAAATCCTATATTATTGTCAAAATCAGAAATAGAAATTTTAGTCGAAATATTAGATAAAGAAAATTTTCCTTACCAAATGTTGAAGAAGCATTAGATATTTCTAATGTAAAGGTTATAAGTAACGGTACTTGTTTATTCTATCTCATTGAAATTCCTTTAACTTCAAATGAAATATTTGTAAAATTATTAATTAAAGCAAAAAAATTGAAAACGTAGTAGTAAAAATTGATTATGAACAAATTTTATTAGATAAAGAAAAAATATTAGGTATAAAATCAAAAAATTGTAAAGTAATTCATTCTATAACAATATGTAACGAAAATGAAATAATGGACATAACTAACTCTACCTGCATTCCGAACATCATAAAAGGCAAAAATTCAGCATACAATATGACAAACAACCATCATATCCCATCAGTGGAACTAGTAACATAGGGCATATTATTGCTGAATCAATTCACAGGAACAGTTATCATCAATCATGAATCAAAATTTATAAATGGAACTTATTTAGTTATATTTCATAACTCAACAGTAACAGTAAACCAAAAAACTTATTCTTCAAAGGAAATTCCAACAGACAAAGTATTACCAGCTATTCTTTAACCTGAACTCATTAAAAAGGAACTACAAGAACATCTGTCACTAGAACTACTCCGCCATATTCATATCAGCAACACTAAAGAAATTAATTTATTAAAAGAAAAAATATTTACTGATCAAGTTTTGAGTGTCATTGGAATAGGACCAACAATGCTAATTACCTTATTATTAATAACAACAATTATCATACTAACTTTAAAGAAAAAATATAATAAAGTACCCATCAATAACAAACATGGCGTAAACACCGCATTCGAAGAATCGATAAAAGAATTACAAGATCATACTCACATATCAATAGTCAAAGAAACCAAAACACAACATGAAAATGCAAAACAATCGTCATCTGCAATTCTGTTAACAACAAAAATTAAGCAAAATAAACAGCCAATCGCTCCTAAAAGACATTCATACAAAACATCATTTTCTTAAAAATGCAGTCAAATGAGGGCATTTTTTAAGCGGGAAAGAGTTATGATAGTCCATTTCATTTACCACTAAATAAAAATATAAATCATTTATAATCATAATAATAATAATAAATTTTTAACTAGCAAAATGTTATTTCTTTAACAAACAATTAAATAAAGCAATTGTTAATATTATTTTGAACTTGAAATAATTTCTTAATAATAGGCATTTAAATAAAATTGTAAACGAATGAGTAATTATTAAAGTAAAGAACCTTAATTTATAAACAAAATAAATATTTTTAACCAAATAAAAAATTGTCATAAATTGAAATTCGAATACTTTGTTATTAAATTACATTTAAAAGAAAAGAAACAACAACAAAATTACATTTAAAAAAAATTACTTTCTTATTTTAAAAAACAGGTTCTTACTAAAATATTATTTTTTTATTATTGTTCCAAAAATAAAATATTGGTGTTATTACTTAATAAGAATTATACTTAAAAAATTTGAACTTAATAAAAATTACACTTAAAAAATTTGTACTTTGTTTTGCTCAATAAGCGAAAATTATTATTTGTGAACTAAAAATAAATATTAGAAAATCCACTTATAGTAAGTTCCAGCTTATTGAACAATAGATACTAAGACTACCAACAATGTAATATGAACATATATTTTGTAATGCAAAAATTATTTTTAAGAATTTTTACCAAATGTAGATCAATAAATTATATTAAGTATTTATAAAGTATTTTCTGCAACCCGTTTACGTAAAATATCTCTTTCTTGATTAAATTTTTCTATCAGCTCTGATTCCACAATTTCGGTAATATCTTGCAAATTATTATTCGTTCTGATTGGCACATCGAACAATAATTCATAGGGACTAGTTCTGATAGTTCTTTGATATGTGTTGTATATTACCGATTTGACTTAACCACCCCATTTATACGATTGACTTTCTTTTTTGATAGATAGTTTCGCTAAAACTGGAAGTATTATGGGATTAATTCTTTCAACCTAACCGTTCGCGCGATGTTAGCCCATTCTGTATTAAAGTATGCTCTATTTTCAAATTTTTCATAAAATCTGTAAAATCGTGGCCAGTAAAAGCTCCACTTCTATCGGATACTAGTCTTCTTAGAATTCCGAAATTCGTAATTTGTAATTGAATTTTTATGATAACATCTTGTGAACCGTTAGAGCGGGTAGGGTAGAACTACACATATTTACTAAATCCAGCTACTATTACCAATATATATTTGTATTGTTTTGCTGTGTTTGAAATTGGTCCCATAAGGTCGATATGCCAAGTTTCCATTGGAATATCTCCTTTAGCTATTGGGTGGAGATATTCTTCCTTTTTCCCAGTTTTTTGTCAATTGAAATACATTTTATACACATTTCCTTGTACTGTTGTAATTTAAAGTCAATTTGGTAATGAAATAATTTCTTTCTATAAGTTCTTTTATTTTGTTATTTCCAAAACGCCCATCTTCAAGAGCAAATTTTATGACCTGTTCTTCGACAGTTTCGGGTACTACTAATAAATTGTTTCCCTTTTTTCATAATACAGAATATGATTCTGCTATAAATAATCTTCAACTTTCACACCGTCCTTCAGTTTTACAATAATTAATTTTACGACGACAATGTCTTTTTGTACGATCTTAATTTCATGTACCAAACTTTCTTCAACTTCGATCAAAAATAAATTTCGACTCAACATGATTCATACTATAAGTTAATTGTTTACACTTGATGAAATAATTTCTTTTTTATTAATTTACCATTTGAACGCTATGACAATTTTAAACTTAGTAGAATCTAAATATATTTGAAATTTTTTTACTGCTTAATACTGGTTGACTACATAAACCATTTTTTAACTTTTAAATGGCTATTTCTTGTTCCTTTTCAATTTTAAATGTAATATTTTTTTTCTTCAGGTCAGTTAAAGATTTTACTATTATAGAATAATTTGAACTTGAAGATGAACTTTCTAAATTAGGTCATGAGTTCTAAAAAACTTTCCATTTGCTTTAGTGTTTTTATTCCTGGGAAATTTATCAAGAAGAAGAAGAGGATCCGATAGAAGTGCGGTAGAAGTGACTGTGCTACCTCGTGCAAACGGTCAGGTTGAAAGAATTAATACTTCCAGTTTTAGCAAAACTATAGATCGAAAATGAAAGTCAATGGTAGAAATGGGTTGGTAAAGTTCAATCGGTAATATATAACACATATCAAATAACTATTAGAACTGGTCCCTATGAATTATTGTTCGGTGTGCCAATGAGAACGAATAATAATTTGCAAGATATTGCCGAAATTGTGCAATCGGAGCTGATAGAAAAATTTAATAAAGAAAGAGATATTTTACGTAAACGGGTTGCCCTATGAATTAACACTGGTTGACTACATAAACAATTTTTTAACTTTTGAATGGCTATTTCTTGTTCCTTTTCAATTTTAAATGTTACATTTTTTTTCTTCAGGTCAGTTAAAGATTTTACTATTATGGAATAATTTGGGATGCACTTTTTAAAATAACTCGTTAGTCCTAACAAACTTTCCATTTGCTTTAATGTTTTTATTCGTGGGAAATTTATCACTGCTGTTATTTACTTTGTTTACGGTTGAATTGTTCCATCTGAAATTATGTATCCCAGATATTAAATTTTTTTTGACAAAAATATGCATTTCTCCCAATGTATTTCTAGATTGTATTGCGCTGCTTATGAGACAACTAGTTTTAAATTAGTTAACGCCTCTTTTTGAGTAACACCTGGAATGATTATATCATCCATATACGTCCATGGATGAAAACATTTCTTTTCCCTTATTAAATCTTTAAAAATACATTGTATGTATCGTGATAAAGCAGTGGGTGAAGTACTCAGTCCAAATGAGGCTCTTGTAAATTCACAATGCCCTGTGTGAGTGATAAAAGAGGTATAATGCCTGATTGAACTTTTAATAGGGACATGAAAAAATTCATTCTTCAAGTCAATTGTTGAGTAGCTTTTGTAACTTCCCACTTGGTTTAGTTGGACTTTAATTAGTGGCATTGGCCGTCTATCTTTAATAATTGTTTTATTTAACTCTCTATGTTCTATGTGTAAACGTTTTAATCCATCTTTTTTGTTTACTAAAACATTTGGGCTTGCAAAACTAGAAGCTGATTCTGTAATTATACCTTCATTCAACCAAGTTGTGATTTGATTGTCTGTTTGTTTGATATAGATACCGCCTTGCCGGTTGAAAAACTTTTTTTTAGCCAGTTAATATTAGATTTACTATGATTAGTACTTCTAAAATATTCCGAGGTATAACTAAGTATTTCATAAACAAATTGTTAATAGATTTCACTTGACCAATATTTATGGTTTTAATGTTTAATTCCAAATTATCGTTTGTACATATGTTTAAAATATTGAAAGGCTCTTCATATGAAATTGTCACATCCGATTTGTGTATTATTACTTAAACAGTATTAATAAATTCCACTGCTAATATTATTTCGTACAGAATTTAATTATTCGGAATAGTTAAAAAAGTTGTACAATATTCATTATTACATAATTTTAAAATTAAGCTTTATTTTCTCTATAGTTGTAAGTTCAGCATTAGCCAAGCCCTTTAACTTTACTTTACTTTTTTGTTTTATTTCTTTAGTATTAACTATAATTAATTAAAATTCTTTTATTAAGTTAACTTCGCATTCTGTTTCTATTAATGCATACATGACGACTCCATTGTCAAAAATAATATGCTTGATAAATTGATTCATTTTTATACCCGTATGAACTATGTTCAAGGGTATAATAAATTTGCCATTACGTTTGTGACACCTTAAAGGAGTCGAGCTAGATATAGTGTCAAAGGTATGGATCGGCTCAGAATCGAATTCTGAGTCGATTAAGCCATGTACGTCCGTCCGTCCGTCCGTCCGCACGATAATTCAAAAAAGTAAAGTAGCTAGGGGGCTGAAATTTTTTTTACGGCACTTTTGCAAAATTGTTAGTTTTGCTATTTAAATCCAACATTTTCGGTCGGCGGGTTCGAGTAGCTGCCATACAACTTCTATCTTTATATAGAAATAACTCAGTATCTATTCAAGCTAGGTTTCTGAAATTTTGCAAATGATGATCAAGTTTTATGGCAACAACTTCTGTAAAATTTGGTTGTGGTGGTGTGGCGGGTTCGGGTAGCTGCCATACAACTTCTCCGTTTAAATGAGAATAACTCAGTGTCTATTGAAGCTAGCAGCCTGATATTTAGTAACAAGGTGTCGAGTTACAGGCAAACAACTTTTGTAAAATTTGGTTGGTCTAGAGCAGCCGGTTCAGGCTTCTTGCACCTCTTCGAACTTAATAAAGCTAGGCGTCTGAAATCTTGCAAATGATGATCAAATTTTATGGCAACCACTTTTGCAAAATTTGGTTGTGGTGGTGCGACGGGTTCGGGTAGCTGCCATACAACTTATCCGTTTAAATGAGAATAACTCAGTGTCTATTGAAGATAGGAACCTGAAATTTAGTAAAGAGGTGTCGAGCTATAGGCCAACAACTTTTGCAAAATTTGGTTGGTCTAGAGCAGTCGGTTCAGGCTTCTTGCACCTCTTGGAACTTAATGAAGCTAGGCGTCTGAAATCTTGCAAATGATGATCAAGTTTTATGGCAACCACTTTTGCAAAATTTGGTTGTGGTGGTGCGACGGGTTCGGGTAGCTGCTATACAACTTATCCGTTTAAATGAGAATAACTCAGTGTCTATTGAAGTAAGGAACCTGAAATTTAGTAAAGAGGTGTCGAGTTATAGGCCAACAACTTTTGTAAAATTTGGTTGGTCTAGAGCAGTCGGTTCAGGCTTCTTGCACCTCTTGGAACTTAATTAAGCTAGGCGCAATAGATTCAGGTAGCTGTCATACAACTCCACAATTTACATAAATATATCCCTGTAGTTCGGTACTAAAACATCTGAATGTTTTTAAAAGATGATCAAGTTTTATAGAAACAGGATATATTACGTTCATACGGGTATCCCAGAGTTTACACAGTCTACTCTACTGCACTCTTCCTCGTTTTATTTGTAAAATTACCTGTCTTTGTTGATTTACAATTTCTTGTCATATTGTCCATATTTGTATTTTGTTACATGAATAATATTTTATATAATTTTGTTGCATGTTTTTGAATCAACAGGTACTACCTATAACGTTTCTTTTTGCATTTATTTCATTTTAAAAGGTTATGCATGCGTTGCGTTGTTTTTTGCATGTTTTGAATATTTCTCTCTAATGTATATGCCTTTTTATCTAAGCAAGAAAATTTATCAGAGCATCTAACAGCAGTTAAAAGTTCTGTAATAGATTTATTGCTACTTATCTTTAATCAATTTTGTAGGTTTGTATTTTCCACTCCTTTAATAATATAACGAATTATAGGCGCTTCACTAAACTTAGCATTTTTAACTATGGGGTTCATTATCATAATATATTGCTGGGATGCCTCATTTGTCTGCTATTTTCTTCTTTGCATTACTAATGGTAATCTGCTTCATTTTGCTTAGCCTCGAAATACACTTTTACTTCTTCATCAAATCCATACCAACTACGAATATTTTGAAGTGAACCAAACCAGAATTTAGTTGTCCCTTTTATTTTAAATACCACACATGTTAATAATAATTCGCCAGACCAATTAAATCCAGTATTCAGTAGATTAATTCGGTTAATCCAATTTGAGACACTGAGACTGCTTTCGTTATCTGGATCGAAATCTAGAAGAAGTTCAATGATTTCCCGCCATCCAAGTTTCAAAGCCCTACCGGTAGTTGCATTCAGAGAATTTAATTGTTGCTCTCTGACAACCAACTCTTGTTCCCTTGTCTGTTCAGTTCGCATTCTTTGTCCGTTAAATTAATAATTGGAGAATCCAAAGTACAGTTTTCGTTATTTAAATTATCTGAATTAACATTGGCATCAATTGCAGATAAATATTCTGTTTCGCTTTCCAAAATTCTTGCTATTAGTGTTGCTTTTGATCCGCTCGCACCCCGAGACTTATTTTTGAGCATATTTTTTAATTGCTTAACGGTTATTTTTTTCAATTTTTCTATTTTTATCAGTTGAGAACAGAAATAAATAAAAATAAATATCAGTTGAACTCAGTTTAATTTTGACTTTTTCACTACTAGTATGTCAATAGAACAAAGTATGCGAACCGTACTTGCTGAATGTATTTTGTTCTTTTACTTTCTACTTTGTTTTCTTTTATTGTGTGCGTAGCGTGAATCATATATCCATCTAACGAAATATTCACATATCCATCTAACGAAATCTTAAATAAAATTATTCAAACAAATTCTCAGAACCAGAATTCATAAATTTCGTTATCTAAATGTAATTTCTATAATTTTTTTATATATAATTTTTTTTTTATCATACGAAATTTCTCCTAATCTAATATATAAGGAAGAAATTCTGTTTGTTTGTTTGTTTGGCACGGATTCACGTAAAAACCACCAGTCCGATTGCAACCAAATTTTGCAAGAACATTTCTACGACCCCGGAAAGAGTTATATGCTATATCGCGTTCCGGTTCATTAACCCATTGCGGCCCGAGAGTGTTTTAAAGTGTTTTGGTTTTTTCGTTGTTCTGCCTAAACGATTTGATCGATTTAGTTGAAAATTTGCACAAATGTTCTTCTCATCTTTAGTGGTGTATCCAAGAATCGATAAAAGAATTATTCGCATTCGAAGAATCGATAAAAGAATTACAAGATCATACTCACATATCAATAGTCAAAGAAACCAAAACACAACATGAAAATGCAAAACAATCGTCATCTGCAATTCTGTTAACAACAAAAATTAAGCAAAATAAACAGCCAATCGCTCCTAAAAGACATTCATACAAAACATTATTTTCTTAAAAATGCAGTCAAATGAGGGCATTTTTTAAGCGGGAAAGAGTTATGATAGTCCATTTCATTTACCACTAAATAAAAATATAAATCATTTATAATCATAATAATAATAATAAATTTTTAACTAGCAAAATGTTATTTCTTTAACAAACAATTAAATAAATCAATTGTTAATATTATTTTGAACTTGAAATAATTTCTTAATAATAGGCATTTAAATAAAATTGTAAACGAATGAGTAATTATTAAAGTAAAGAACCTTAATTTATAAACAAAATAAATATTTTTAACCAAATAAAAAATTGTCATAAATTGAAATTCGAATACTTTGTTATTAAATTACATTTAAAAGAAAAGAAAACAACAACAAAATTACATTTAAAAAAAATTACTTTCTTATTTTAAAAAACAGGTTCTTACTAAAATATTATTTTTTTATTATTGTTCCAAAAATAAAATATTGGTCTTATTACTTAATAAGAATTATACTTAAAAAATTTGAACTTAATAAGAATTACACTTAAAAAATTTGTACTTTGTTTTGCTCAATAAGCGAAAATTATTATTTGTGAACTAAAAATAAATATTAGAAAATCCACTTATAGTAAGTTCCACTTATTGAACAATAGATACTAAGACTACCAACAATGTAATGTGAACATATATTTTGTAATGCAAAAATTATTTTTAAGAATTTTTACCAAATGTAGATCAATAAATTATATTAAGTATTTATAAAGTATTTTCTGCAACCCGTTTACGTAAAATATCTCTTTCTTGATTAAATTTTTCTATCAGCTCTGATTCCACAATTTCGGTAATATCTTGCAAATTATTATTCGTTCTGATTGGCACATCGAACAATAATTCATAGGGACAAGTTCTGATAGTTCTTTGATATGTGTTGTATATTACCGATTTGACTTAACCACCCCATTTATACGATTGACTTTCTTTTTTGATAGATAGTTTAGCTAAAACTGGAAGTATTATGGGATTAATTCTTTCAACCTAACCGTTCGCGCGATGTTAGCCCATTCTGTATTAAAGTATGCTCTATTTTCAAATTTTTCATAAAATCTGTAAAATCGTGGCCAGTAAAAGCTCCACTTCTATCGGATACTAGTCTTCTTAGAATTCCGAAATTCGTAATTTGTAATTGAATTTTTATGATAACATCTTGTGAACCGTTAGAGCGGGTAGGGTACAACTACACATATTTACTAAATCCAGCTACTATTACCAATATATATTTGTATTGTTTTGCTGTGTTTGAAATTGGTCCCATATGGTCGATATGCCAAGTTTCCATTGGAATATCTCCTTTAGGTTTTGGGTGGAGATATTCTTCCTTTTTCCCAGTTTTTTGTCAATTGAAATACATTTTATACACATTTCCTTGTACTGTTGTAATTTGAAGTCAATTTGGTAATGAAATAATTTCTTTCTATAAGTTCTTTTATTTTGTTATTTCCAAAATGCCCATCTTCAAGAGCAAATTTTATGACCTGTTCTTCGACAGTTTCGGGTACTACTAATAAATTGTTTCCCTTTTTTCATAATACAGAATATGATTCTGCTATATATAATATTCAATTTTCACACCGTCCTTCAGTTTTACAATAATTAATTTTACGACGACAATGTCTTTTTGTACGATCTTAATTTCATGTACCAAACTTTCTTCAACTTCGATCAAAAATAAATTTCGACTCAACATGATTCATACTATAAGGTAATTGTTTACACTTGATGAAATAATTTCTTTTTTATTAATTTACCATTTGAACGCTATGACAATTTTAAACTTAGTAGAATCTAAATATATTTGAAATTTTTTTACTGCTTAATACTGGTTGACTACATAAACCATTTTTTAACTTTTAAATGGCTATTTCTTGTTCCTTTTCAATTTTAAATGTTATATTTTTTTTCTTCAGGTCAGTTAAAGATTTTACTATTATAGAATAATTTGAACTTGAAGATGAACTTTCTAAAATAGGTCATGAGTTCTAAAAAACTTTCCATTTGCTTTAGTGTTTTTATTCCTGGGAAATTTATCAAGAAGAAGAAGAGGATCCGATAGAAGTGCGGCTTTTACTTGCCACGATTTTACAGATTTTATGAAAAATTCAAAAATGGAACATATTTTAATACCGACTGTGCTACCTCGTGCAAACGGTCAGGTTGAAAGAATTAATACTTCCAGTTTTAGCAAAACTATAGATCGAAAATGAAAGTCAATGGTAGAAATGGGTTGGTAAAGTTCAATCGGTAATATATAACACATATCAAATAACTATTAGAACTGGTCCCTATGAATTATTGTTCGGTGTGCCAATGTTGTCTTGCTTAAACGGTTTGAAAAATTGAACATTAGCACAAGTACTGCACTTTAAGGCAGAAGCTCATTTAAGTAATTCTGCGGTGATACATTAACCCATTTGTACGATAGACTTTCAAAAAAAAATTTTGTTTCTAATTTTTGTCTAATTTAGCAGGATGAATTTACGATTCTAAATAAAGCCTGTGACAAATTTTTGTTAACGTTCGTTAGCCCATTTCCGCACGAATACCTTTTAAAAATATTATGCCCAATTTTTGGTATTGTTATTATTATTAAAAAGATATTTCCAACACTCTTTACTTTTATCTACACTGTTTTTAATATTCCATAAAAACCTTTCAATGCAAATTTCTAATATATAAAAGTAATTAAAATAACCTTATTAAGTATCTTAAGAATACTGTGTTTAAGTCTTAACAACATAACATTTTCGGCCGTTAAAAAACAGAAAAAATCTCCTACATACGACAGTTATCATGTCATCATTCAGAAATGCATGTGGTCTAGCTTTATAAGATGCATGTGTATAACATATTTCCCATAAAATATAGAAAATAGAAATTGGGTTGCCATATGTCACCCGGGTTCGGCCCGGCGGGCTTCCAAAAAAAAATTTTGTTTCCGATTTATGTTCAATTTTGTATGGCGGTTTTGTGGTTTGAAAAAACCCCTGAGGCGAATTTTTCTAAAGTTCTGGTAACCCGATTGGGCATGAGAGCCGAACGAAGTTCATTAAATTTTTTTGATGTCCTGCTTAAACGCTTACACCAATTGATTTGAAAATTTGTAAAACTGTTGCTCTTTAGCAGATTTGGTTATGATCCATTAACCCGTTTCGGCACCAGGGTTCAGTGAAATTTCTTAATTTACCTTAATGTCGCGCTTAAACGGTTTGACCAATTGAGTTGTAAATTTACAAAAGTGTAGTTCTTCACCCAAGAAGCTCACTCTGTTGACTTGGTTACGATCTGTTAACGCGTTTCGGCACCCGAGCCCAATGAAGTATTTTAATTTTTTTATTGTCGCGCTTAAAAGTTTTGACCAATTGAGTTGAAAAATTGCAAAATTGTTACGCTTTAGCACAGAAGCCTACTGAGTTGAATTGGTTACCATACATTAACCCGTTTCAGCACCAGGCCTCAAGGATATTTTTTAATTTCTTTGTTGTCGAGCTTAAAAGGTTTGATCAATTGAGTTGAAAATTCACAAAAGCTCTAGCTCTGTACCACAGAAGCTTACTGAGTTGATATTGTTACGATGCATTAACTCATTTCAGCATCAACCCTCAATGACGTTTTTAATTTTTTTGTTGTCTTGCTTAAACGGTTTGACCAATTAAACATTGGCACAAGTACTGCACTTTAAGGCAGAAGCTCATTTAAGTAATTCTGCGGTGATACATTAACCCATTTGTACGACAGACTTTCAAAAGAAAATTTTGTTTCTAATTTTTGTCTAATTTGACAGGATGAATTTACGATTCTAACTAAAGCCTGTGACAAATTTTTGTTAACGTTCGTTACCCCATTTCCGCACGAATATCTTTTAAAAATATTCTGCCCAATTTTTGATATTGTTATTATTATTAAAAAGATATTTCCAACACTCTTTCCTTTTATCTACACTGTTTTTAATATTCCATAAAAATCTTTCAATGCAAATTTCTAATATATAAAAGTAATTAAAATAATTTTATTAAGTATATTAAGAATACTGTGTTTAAGTCTTAACAACATAACATTTTCGGCCGTTACAAAATAGAAAAAACCTCCTACATACGACAGTCATTATGTCATCATTCAGAAATGCATGTGGTCTAGCTTTATAGGATGCATATGTATAACATATTTCCCATAAAATATCATTGAAAAATGTACATATAGTATGTACAACGTGCGTATATTTAAAAATACTATATATCACATTTCTGTACAGCATTTAATCAAAAATGAGTACATACATATTTAAAGAACAGAAAACTTTACATTCTAATCCATATACAATTTTTACACATATTTTTAGCCAATTAATTTGAAAACATAATTAGAAAAAGTAAACTTAAAAAAATTCTGGTAGATTTATAAAGGTAAAAAACAATCATGTATTTTTTATATTGAAAATATGTTAAACAGAACCTGAGATGTATGCATTTAAAAAGAAGTATTTCAAAATTTGAAGAGCTGTCGGTGCTGTAGGATCTCCAGCTGTGAGGGTACATAAAAAAGTTGTTCTTCAACATTACTCTTTTAAGAGACCTATGCATAGTTAATATTTCATTGCTCCTTCTTAAACAGTATATAAGTTTTGTAAACAGACGCAGGGATAGAGCGAACCTAATAGCAAATTTTTCAAAATGTGCTTAAAAGGATAATTCACAAAAACATGAAGTGACATTACTTACGAAAAACAATGTATTACATTATGGTCTTTTATAATTGAAATGCGATTTTATGTTTCGATATTAACGAATATGTTGTGAAAACTCATTTCGCCGTAATTGCTTGCGTACTCAATAGATTATTGATTCCTTTAAAGATTTTTTGTAATAAAAATAGAATATTAACTACCACCATCTGTAAATGCATAGTAATAAGTTAACTATAAATTAAATTAACGCAGAAACAAAAGTTAATAATTTTTATTTCATAAAACCAATAAAATACTCCGGGCAACGCCGGGTACTCTGCTAGTCTAATATATAAGGAAGAAATTCTGTTTGTTTGTTTGTTTGTTTGGCACGGATTCACGTAAAAACCACCAGTCCGATTGCAACCAAATTTTGCAGGAAGATTTCTACGACCGCGGAAGGAGTTATAGGCTATATCGCGTTCCGGTTCATTAACCCATTGCGGCCCGAGAGCGTTTTAAAGTGTTTTGGTTTATTCGTTGCTCTGCCTGAACGGTTTGACAGATTGAGTTGAAAATTTTCACAAATGTTCTTCTCATCTTTAGTGGTGTACCCAAGAAATTGGGTTGCCACATGTCACCTGGGTTCGGCCCGGCGGGCTTCCAAATTTTTTTTTGTTTTCAATTTATGTCTAATTTTGTATGGCGGTTTTAATGTCTGAAAAAACCCCTGAGACGAATTTTTGTAAATTTTTGGTAACCCGTTTGGGCACGAGAGCCGAACGAAGTTCATTACATTTTTTTGATGTCCTGCTTAAACGGTTTCACCACATGATTTGAAAATTTGCAAAACTGTTGCTCTTTAGCAGAAAAGCTTACTAGATTATTTTGGCTAGGATTCATCAACCCGTTTCGGCACCAGGGTTCAGTGAAATTTTTTAATTTACCTTAATGTCGCGCTTAAACGGTGTGATCTATTGAGTTGAAAATTTACAAAAGTGTAGTTCTTCACTCCAGAAGCTCACTCAGTTGACTTGGTTACGATCCATTAACCGGTTTCGGCACCAAGGCCCAATGAAACATTTTAATTTTTTTATTATCGCGCTTAAAAGTTTTGACCAATTGAATTGAAAAATTGCAAAATTGTTACTCTTTAGCACAGAAGCCTCAATGCATTAACCCGTTTCGGCATCAGGTCTCAATGATAATTTTTAATTTCTTTGTTGTCGAGCTTATAAGGAAGAAATTCTGTTTGTTTGTTTGTTTGTTTGGCACGGATTCACGTAAAAACCACCAGTCCGATTGCAACCAAATTTTGCAGGAAGATTTCTACGACCGCGGAAGGAGTTATAGGCTATATCGCGTTCCGGTTCATTAACCCATTGCGGCCCGAGAGCGTTTTAAAGTGTTTTGGTTTTTTCGTTGCTCTGCCTAAACGATTTGACCGATTTAGTTGAAAATTTGCACAAATGTTCTTCTCATCTTTAGTGGTGTATCCAAGAAATTGGGTTGCCATATGTCACCCGGGTTCGGCCCAGCGGGCTTCCAAAAAATTTTTTGTTTCCGATTTATGTCCAATTTTGTATGGCGATTTTATGGTCTGAAAAAAACCCTGATATAAATTTTTGTAAAGTTCCGGTAACCCGTTTGGGCACGAGAGCCGAACGAAGTTCATTAAATTTTATTGCTGCCCTGCTTAAACGGTTTCATCAATTGATTTGAAAATTTGCAATACTGTTGCTCTTTAGCAGAAAAGCTCACTAGGTTAACTTGGTTATGATCCATTAACCCGTTTCGGCACCAGGATTCAGTGAAATTTCTTAATTTACCTTAATGTCGCGCTTAAACGGTTTGACCAATTGAGTTGTAAATTTACAAAAGTGTAGTTCTTCACCCCAGAAGCTCACTCTGTTGACTTGTTTACGATCTGTTAACGCGTTTCGGCACCCGAGCCCAATGAAGTATTTTAATTTTTTTATTGTCGCGCTTAAAAGTTTTGACCAATTCAGTTGAAAAATTGCAAAATTGTTACTCTTTAGCACAGAAGCTTACTGAGTTGAATTGGTTACAATACATTAACCCGTATCGGCACCAGGGCTCAATGATATTTTATAATTTCTTTGTTGTCGCGTTTAAAAGGTTTTCTAATTGAGTTGAAAAATTACAAAAGTGTAGGCCTTCACCCCAGAAGCCCACTCAGTTGATTTGGTTACGATCCGCTAACCTGTTTCGGCACCAGGGCCCAATGAGGTTTCTTAATGTATTTGTTGTCGCGCTTAAACAGTTTGACCAACTGAGTTGAAAATTCACAAAAGCTCTAGCTCTTTACCATAGAAGCTTACTGAGTTGATTTGGTTACGATACATTAACCCATTTCAGCATCAAGCCTCAATGAAGTTTTTCATTTTTTAGTTGTCGTGCTTAAAGTGTTTGACCAATTGAACATTGGCACAATTATTCCACTTTAAGACAGAAGCTCATTTAATTAATTCTGCGGTGATACATTAATCCATTTCAGCACGATAGAATTTCAAAAAAAATATTTTGTTTCTAATTTTTATCTAATTTAGCAGGATGAATTTACGATTCTAAATAAAGCCTGTGACAAATTTTTGTTAGCGTTCGTTAGCCCATTTCCGCACG
Source organism: Poecilobothrus nobilitatus (assembly GCA_947095535.1). Taxonomy (NCBI): domain Eukaryota; kingdom Metazoa; phylum Arthropoda; class Insecta; order Diptera; family Dolichopodidae; genus Poecilobothrus; species Poecilobothrus nobilitatus. The sequence continues at coordinate 159,108,080 of OX352772.1, read as the reverse complement.
AGTACCTAGTACCTATTAGAAATACTCTGCTCAATTTTTGGTATTGTTAATATTATTAAAAAGATATTTCCAACACTCTTTACTTTTATCTACACTGTTTTTAATATTCCATAAAAACCTTTCAATGCAAATTTCAAATATATAAAAATAATAAAAATAACCTTATTAAGTATCTTAAGAATACTGTGTTTAAGTCTTAACAACATAACATTTTTGGCAGTTAAAAAACCGAAACAATCTCCTACATACGACAATAATCATGTTATCATTCAGAAATGCATTACTTACATGTGATCTACCTATATGAGATGCATGTGTATAACATATTTCCCATAAAATATCATTGAAATATGTACATATAGTATGTATAATGTGCGTATATTTAAAAATACTATAAACATAATTAATTAAATTAGAAAACATATTCACATTTCTGTATAGTATTTAATCAAAAATCAGTACATACATATTTAAAGAACAGAAAACCTTACATTCTTATCCATATACAAATTTTACACATATTTTTAGCCAATCAATTTGAAAACATAATTAGAAAAATTAAATGTAAAAAAATTCTGGTAGATTTATAAAGGTAAAAGACAATCATGTGGTTTTTATATGAAAAATAATATGTTAAACAGAACCTGAGATGTATGCATTTAAAAAGAAGTTTTTTCAATATTTGAAGAGCTGTCGGTGCTGTAAAATTTCTAACGGTGAGGGTACATAAAAAAGTTGTTCTGTAACATTACTCTTTTAAGAGACCTATGCATAGTTAATATTTCATTGCTCCTTATTAAACAGTATATAAGTTTTGTAAACAGACGCAGGGAAAGAGCGAACGTAATAGCTAATTTTTCAAAATGTGCTTAAAAGGATAATTCATCAAAACATGAAGTGACATTACTTGCAAAAAAAATTGATTACATTATGGCCTTTTATAATTGAAATGCGATTTTATGTTTCGGTATTAACGAATATATTAGGAAAACTCACTTCGCCGTAATTGCGTACTCAATAGATTATTGATTCCTTTAAAGATTTTTTGTAGACGAATTGTCTGTAATTCTTCGCTCTGTTTATTCAATTTAACTAAATGTAATAAAAATAGAATATTAACTACCAGCATCTGTAAATGCATAGTAATAAGTTAACTATATTAATTAAATTATATTAACACAGAAACAAAAGTTAATAATTTTTATTTCATAAAACCAATAAAATACTCCGGGCAACGCCGGGTATTCTGCTAGTAATAATATAAATTTAATAAGAAATATGGCACAAGGTGGTTTTAATTTAACAGCTGACGACTTAATAAAAGAAGCTCGAGCTATACCATTATTTACAGGTGACAATACTTTTGAATTGTCACATTTTATAAATGAAATAGATACTATAACAGGGTTAACAGTAGACCCTGCGGCAAAATCATATCTACTAAATATATTGTTAACAAAAATGTACGGCAGAGCGACAATAGTTATTAGGAGGGTAGAAACAGCAACCTGGGACCAGATAAAAACCAACTAGTAAAGTCATTTGGAGTACAGGAATCTTATTTGAAGCTGAAGGAGCAAGCAGATGCAGTCAAATATTTCAATGTAAGTCATCCTAATCCTTCATTAGAATTTAGTACAGAAAAAATTTCTAAATAAATTACCACGAGCTGATAATGTTTATTTAAGAATTAAAATGTTGCTACTTTAGAAGAAGCATATTATGAACTAGTGCAAACTGGAATTTAGAGTAATAATAATTCAAATAACATTAGGGCTATACATAATAGAAATACTAACAATGCTAGTACTAATAATAGTAGTAATAATGTTAGGAATAATAACGTAAATAATCGTGGCTTTCATAATAGAATTAATAATAATTTTAATAATAACAATAGCTCAAACAGTCGTAATTTTTTTAATAGAAATGAAAATAATGAATACAGATCTAACCCAATACAAAATCGTTGGTATAATAATATTAATAATAGTAATAATAATAATAATACTAATCCTAGAAATTATTTTAATACTAGTCAACAAACTAGAAATTATTTTAATCCTAGTCAACAAACTAGAAATTATTTTAAGCCTAGTCAACAGACTAAAAATACCAATAGATTGCATCGTAATAATGGTTATGACCCCATTGATATTGACCACAATAATATTGAAAATTATTGTAACCGAAGTAGAACTAATAGAAATAAAAATAGAATGCAAAATAGTAATAGACAAAATGAGAGTGAAAGTGAAAATACAGAGGTGCAAAATTTTCAAGTAATGCCTCAAATATTTCACTACCCATAGCCATACCCATAGATACTGGGGCTTCTACATCAATTATAGATGATAGCATTTTTCAAGAAAGTAGATTTTCTAAATTAAAAACATCTCTCAATTTAATTACGTTATCAGGGAATAGGGAAATAAAATACAAAATAATAACCAAAACACCATTAGAATTTAATGAAAATTCCACCATGTCTTGCAAAATTTTTGACTTAAAACAACCATTTCGATGCTGTTCTTGGGCAAAATGTCCTTACCGCAATGGGTGCCCAAATCGATCTTTTAGAAAACACACTCCAAATTAACGAAATAAAAGTAAAATTTAATGACGATTATCCTCATAAAGATATTTTTCTATTGGAAACCGTTCAAATGAATCATTTAGATATAATTAATAATTTAAAAACAGATTATATGAATTCGGAGGAACTAAAATATTTAAAAATGATAGTACATAAAAATAGCGATCTTTTCTATAAAGAAGGTGATAACCTTACACATATCACGGATGTGAAACATCAGATTATGATAGAAAATTCACATCCAATTTATTCAAAAATTTATCGTTTTCCCAAAGTTCATGAGATTGAAGTGGAAAAGCAAGTTAAAGAAATGCTAGAACAAGGGGATAATTCAGCTAAGTAATTCCCTTACAACTCGCCAATTTGGATGGTTCCAAAAAGAACTGATAGTTCTTTACCTAATACCTAAATATACCTAAAGATACCTAAATGAAGAATCGTGGTAGATTATAGGAAATTAACCGAGATCACAATTAGTTATAAATTACCTATACCAAATATGGATTCCCTTTTTGACACATTGGGTAGAGCGCAATACTTTACCACATCAGATTTGGCAAAAGGATTCCATCAAATTTTGATTGGCGAAAAAGACAGGTGTAAAACTGCATTCTCAACCCCTCAAGGACATTACGAATTTTTACGAATACCATTTGGGTTGAAAAATGCACCTGCAACCTTTCAACGTGTCATGAATTATATATTGAAGGATCTAATAAATAAAATGCATCGTTTATCTTGACGGCATTTTAATTTTTTCTACCTCGCTTCAAGAACATTTAGAAGCAATTAACACTATTTTTGAAAAATTATTTTATAACTTAAAAATTCCAATTGATAAGTGCAATTTCTTTTGCAAACATAAGGAATATTTAGGGCATATTCTTACTCCGGAGAGTATTAAGCCTAATGAAAATAAAGTCAAAATTATTAAAGATCTTAAACTACCGAATACAAGGAAACAAATAAAAAGCTTCTTGGGTATAACTGGATATTACCGTAAGTTTATAAAAGACTATGCTATGGTAGCCAAACCCATGACAGTTTATTTAAAAAAAGATAAAAAAATAAATGAAAAAGACCAACATTATATATTGTCTTTTGAAAAACTAAAGGAACTTATAACTAATTATCCTACATTGAGGTATCCTGGCTTTAAGACAAAGTTCACATTAACAACTGATGCCTCAAACTTTGCAATTGGTGGCGTCTTGTCTGAAGATGTACACCCAATTTGTTTTTCAAGTAGAACTCTAAATGAACATGAAATCCGGTGCTCAACTATAGAGAAGGAACTTCTGGCAATAATATGGGCGACACAATACTTCCGTCCGTATTTATATAGCACTAAGTTTACCATTAAAACCGATGACCAACTTCTAACTTGGTTACATTACCTTAAGGAACCTAACTCTAAGCTACAGCGTTGGAAAATAAGATTAAATGAATTTGAGTTCGATATAGAGTATGTAAAAGGAAAAGAAAATCGAGTAGCAGACTTTCTCAGTAGGATAAATACTGACAAACAAGAAATAAACGAAAATGAAATTGAAGGAAATTCCGTAAATGAAAATGATACTGATATGGCAATACATAGTGGTATCAAAAATTTGGACGACCATATCCCTATTGTAGAACATATCGTTAATAAATATTACACCCAGATTCATCTTGTGAAAAATAAAAATAATAAAATAAAACGTCTATATAATAAATATACTCAAATTTTTATTGAAGAAAATGACTTAAATAACAATAACTATCTTAACGACTTGTTGCGTAGTAAAATCAAAAGAGGATCTATTGGAATCTTCTCAGAATTAGAAGAATGTAAATACAATATACTACAGCAAAAGCTAATTGAATTATTTAGCAATAACAACAAAATAAAAAATTTTTAAATGTACAATAAAAGGTATATATTTATTAAATGAAAGTAAAGCATTAGAAATAATAGAAAAAACCCATTCTGAGTCACATCACAGAGGAATTATTGAAAACTTTAACGAAATTAGAAAATTATACTTTTATCCAAAAATTAAAGAAATAATACATAAGTATATAAATAATTGCGACACATGCAATCTCGCAAAATATGATCGCAAACCGGTAAAGTATAAATGCGAAATAAGCGAAACTCCGAATTATCCAAATGATATTATCTGTAGCGACGTTTTTATTATTATAACGTAACATTCCTAACCAGTTTTGATAAATTTTCAAAACATCTTATGGTTCAACAATTACCCGATAGGAACGTTTTAACCATTATAGATCTTTTAAGAACCCGCTTCGCAATACTAGGAAGACTCGTGTTTGATAATGAATTCAATAGCCTAAATATTAAAGATTTCTGTAGAGAAGAAGGTATAGAAGTACATTTTACTTCACCAAGATCTCATACAGGAAATTCTGACATTGAAAGAGCTCACGGTACTTTAAACGAACATCTCCGAATTTTCGAAGCTCAAAAACTCAAATTAAATCTTGTACATAAAATATTCCTAGCGGTCGAAAAATATAATTGTACAATTCACTCTACCATTATGACTAAGCCAATAGATATGCTTAATGGTAAAATTACAAATATAGAAGAAATTAAAAATCGAATTAATAAGAAAAAGATTAGAAAAATATATAAACTTAATAGTACAAGAAAAGAATTTGAAGCACAAGATAAAGATGAAATTGTTTTAAATAACCCCGATTCACAACGATATGAAACAAAACCCAAATATACTAAAATTAAAAGCAAATTAGAGGGAAATAAAATGCTAGATATTAATAATCGAAATATACATCCAACTAGAATTAAAAGAAATTATAAATTTATTACAGGTAATCCAACAGTCAATGGTCACTATGGTTACCGAAACAATTATACAACTTCTACTATTGATCACTCTCTTGATCAAAACTGAGGGAACTTTTATTTTAGAAAAGTTAGAGACGGAATCTCGTTATACCATAATTCAACAAGAAAATATTTCAATAGTTGAAAGCTATATTCCCTCCCGAAAGGGATTCCACCTGCACGTGGTGGGAGGGCTGAGTAGAATCAATGATCCTGTAGGCGATGTCGGAGATACTGTGTCATCCCTAGAGATTTCAAAGTATCAGTAGGTTCAACCATACCGATAAGGCTGCAGGGGAGATCCGAAACTAAGAGAAACCCTCCACTTGTAAGCTAATGTGTCCAGGTACCGTGCCGAGAGCTGAATGGCCAGTAAGTGCTTAAAGATAACTGGTCCCGAACGGTCTCCTCCGATGCTCAGGCAAGGTCGGTTGTATTAAGTGCCTTATTCCGGTAAGTCGGCAATGCCGGGATGGATCGCTTTTTTCCGGCCACAGGAAGTCGAGATGGGGAGCTCATCAGAAGATGAGATTTTAGCGTCTAGCCAATAGACCCTAATTAGTGGCATTGCGAGCACCAGCCATAGTACACCAATCCAAAACTCTTCTCGTCAACAATGGTGAGGACGGCAAGAAGAAAAATCATAAGAGATGCAAGTCCGCCGGGTACTCATGAAAGAAAAGTACAACAGGGCTCTTTTCATTCTCAACAAGATAGATGAGAATGAAAAAGCACGTACTGTTCATGAGAAGGACGCTGCGGATAGAGTTAAGTACCAGCTTGTAGTAGATGAATGTCTAAAGATGCAAGCGGGTAAGGACAGGAACGAGAGTATTTCTTAAAATGAGATCAACAACGCAGCTAAGAGGGCCAATAGAAAGCGGGGCCCTAGCGCATTGGCACTACGAGGCGCTAAGTGTTCGAGGGAACCCAAGAAGAGAAAGGCTACTTCTGAAGTTGGTGCCAAGAATTGGCAATCCTAAAAAGAAGCAGCCACCAATCACCTAAACATGGCACTGATAGATGCGATATCGAACAGTGGGAAGCCAATTACGGATAGATGGAGCGAGATAGAAGCTCATCTATCCGGGATGGTATTGGAACACTTTTTGGAGCACCCAGAGAGACCTCTCATATCTTTCGACTGTGCGTACGTGTTGAGAGGTTGCAGGGTTATCAAATGCGAGGATCAGGTGTCTCCGGATTTCCTCAGCTCAAGCTTATCCCGGCTGGGGAAATTCCAAGGAGGCCTAGGGCGCGCATTTAGTTACCAAATATCAGCGTGGACAATGGATAGGTTCGTCAATGTCTTAAGCTGCAGAATCCGAAGATCCAGATGGAAAACTGGAAGATAATAAAGGCTGAGGAGCCTCAAAAAAACAGTAAGTCATTCCTGCTTAAGTTAACTTAAGTGAATTTGAGAAGGCTGATTATAAGATGAGGTTCGGCATAAGGTATGCCAAACTAAAAATTTTCAGGGCTCCAGCGGACGAATAGGATCCAGCTTCTAAGCTGATAGAGGATTTCACGATCGACAGAGATCCTCTTAAAGAGAATCCAGCTCCAGGTGAAGGTGCTGTTAGCGGTGCAGATTAATTTCGGGCACTCGAGAAGTGCCTCGGATAATCTGCTGGTTTTCCTCAGCAAGGAAAACATAGACAGCAGCCTCATTCAAGAACCTTGGGTCAGAGGTACTGAGATCAAGGGACTACATCATAAAGATTACAATCTTTTTCACAAAAACGGTACAGGTAAACCTAGAGCTTGTATTTTAGTAAAAAAACATTACAATGCCTTTCTTTACCCCGATTTCAGCTCATCCGATTTGACTGTCGTCAAGTTAGAAGGGCTTGGTGGAAATAGTCTCTACATCTCCTCTGCATATATAGCTCATGGCGATCCGTCACCACCAGAGGAAATTCGTATACTTGTTAGAGCGACAAGGCAACACAACCTACTCATCGGATGTGATGCCAACGCTAGGCATTTCTTATGGGGTAGTTCGGAGAACAACGAATGAGGTTAGTCACTATTTGATTTTCTTATTAATACTAACCTTAAAATATGTAATAGTGGTAACATACCCACCTTTATTTTCCCAAGTTCGGGCACATATAACGGATGGGGAGAGGTAATAGATATTACCTTAACTACTAACAATAATATTATTGGAGTTGTAAAGTGGTCTGTAAAGTAATCTAGTCAGAACTCCTACCCAGATCACAAATATATAGTATTTGATGTGAAATTTCAGATGAATATTCCCAAATCCTACAGAAATCCTAAAAGAACTGACTGGGTAAAATTCAGCCGAATTATACAGTCAAAACTAAATAATGTACCCAACATCAAAATTGAAACGATCGAAGAACTGGATACAAAGATTGAAACTTTTGAAAAGGCAATAGGTGTAGCCTTTAAAGTCTCGTGTCCAATTAGTCGCGGAAAGAAAGCCTATCCCCCTTGGTGGAGCGAAGACTTAGCTTGCCTTAAAAGTCTGACTTGACTAGGTCTATTTTCAACATTTTCTATGAACATAAATACTGGCAACCGTACAAAGGATTGCCTAAAAGTATATAAGAAAGCCATCAAAGAAGCCAAGCGGCATACTTGGATGGAATTTTGCCAATCTATCGAAACTAACAAAGGATTCAGTTAGAATCTGTAAAATTCTATCCAATGATAGATCCTGTCCGTTCCTAATCAAGAAAACGGAAAGGAGCTGGGCTAATTTTTCAGTTGAATCTCTAGAACTGTTAGTTAACACCCATTTTCCCGTAGGCAGCACTGATAATGGTAATGTAACTACACCCAATGTAGGTCCTCTAGTCCAAGGAAGCTCATGGGATGAAGTAAGTAAAATTATATCTCATTCCATTAAACATTCTATTCCATTAACATTCATTTGAAAATTCCATTCCATTCATTTGAACATTCCATTAAAAATAAACAATACACCTTAGCCACCTTCATAGATATTGAAGGTGCTTTTAATAATGTCAACAACCAATCCATTGAAGAAGCTCTCACCCAGGTGGAGGCAGAGCAATTTCTGAAGTGCTGGATTATCTCCATGCTTAGTTCCAGAATAATTCACGCGAAAATGGGAAACAGCAGTGTCACTAAATTAGTCAACAAAGGTACACCACAGCGAGGTGTAATATCACCTTTGCTATGGGTAATGGTTATAAACAAAATTTTAATGACACTTACTGAGGAAGGAATAAAGGTAGTGGCGTATGCGGATGATGTGGTGATACTAGTATCAGGCCAGTTTATATCCGTGATTAGTGAGATCATGAATAGAGCTCCAAGCACGGTTTACAACTCGGCCATAAGTTGTGGCCTAGGTGTCAACTCAGAGAAGACTGAAATGGTACTCTTCACGACAAGATAACTATACTCAAAACCTGACTACCAGCGCTAAGTATCTAGGCGTTATTCTAGACCCGAAGCTTTCCTGGAAATCTAACATTGAGCATAGAGTTAAGAAGCCTCGCGTTGCTCTCTATGGTTGCAATAAAACCATGGGCAAGAAATGGGGTATGCAGCCAAAGATGGCGCTTTGGACGTACACAGCCGTGGTTCGCCCAATCCTTACCTATGGATCGCTGGTGTGGTGGCCAGCGATGAATCGTAAATACAATATAACAAAACTAAATGGGTGGTTTGCTACTAAACCATATGGCCACGGTAATATTCTGGCGATATTGCCAAGGGACTTTATACCAATCCTGACCGACTACACTGTTCCCAAACTAAACTTAGGGAATAATTTAACAGTAGAATTTCCGTCGAGAGCGGATTGGAGGGGCGGAGTTGTGACAAAGTACTTCGTTGTCACTATCTTCACCGACGGATGCAAGATGAAGGAAGGAGTCGGTGCTGGTATTTTCTCGGAGAAACTCAACATTTCAAAATCCTACAGACTCCCCGACACAGCTAGCATCTTCCAGGCGGAGATACTAGCAGTTAGAGAGGCTGCTCGAATTCTGAACGGAAACAACACACAGATGAGAACGGTCGCCATTTGTGTGGACAGACAAGCGGCGATTAAGACCATTAACGCGAGCATTACAACCTCAAAGCTTGTTAGACAGTGCCAAGAGGAACTTGCCCTAACAAGCGAAAGGTTAAACAAAACTTTCTTGTGGGTGCCTGGTCATAGTAATATTGAAGGAAATGAAAAAGCTGACAAACTAGCAAAGAGAGGAGCTACCCAGAACACTAACTCTCCGAAAAGAGTCAGTTGTCCAATTAGTACCGTTAAGGAACAGTTCCTTTTTTGTATATAGCGAAATCACAAAATAGATGGAGCAATCTGAGCAATTGCACTATATCGAGAACACATACAACAAAAAGAGATCAAATGAGTTGATATCCAAATCTCGCACAGACATAGCCAGACTAGTGGCAATCATCACAGGCTACCGGCCAGTGGGCACGCACGCAGCCAAATTAGAAATCCCACACAATACCTCCTGCAGGAATTGCAAAGAAGCAAACGAATCTGGAGCACTTTCTTTGCAGATGTCCGGCCCTAGCTAGAGCCAGGCTTCTCCCACTCGGTAAACCGTTCTTCCACAACCTCAGCGAGCTTTCCAAACACAAAATCAAAGAACTGATTCTGTATCTGAACCGCTCAGGTGGGAATAAAACTGCAAACAATCTAAAAACACAGGTCACGTGAGTGAAGTGGTATCAAAATGGCGCAATCTAGTGCTAATTGAGACCTTCACGCAGCATCGTGAAGGTCACCACCGTACCTACCTACCTGAAAGCTATGCCAAACTTCTCCATATAGTCGATTTAGAAGAAATTGAATATACAATCAACTTGATTGATAATTATATAAACACCTGATATAAATTGACGAAAGATGAAGTTAATTTAAAGTCCTTGCATGCCCAAATGTCAAAAACTAAACATAATTTTAAAACATTGATATTTTATAGACATAAAAGAGCATTAGTCAGTGTTGGCGGCTCATTTCTTAAATGGATATTTGGTACAATGGATGAGCAAGACAAGGCCGATTTAGAAGAACATTTAAAAAATATCGATCAAAATAATCACAATCTAATATTAAATAGTAATAACCAGATAAAAATTAATAATAACATTCAAAATAACATTAAAACCTTACAAAAAACTATAAATGAAAATCAATTAATAATTGATAAACTTTTAAATAATATTTCACAAAATAACAAAAACATTACTAAACAACTACAATACTTACGGGTACAGTTAATCATCTATACTCCTCCAAGCGCTGCACCCGGCAATGTTACCTGCCATCCTCAAACTAGATGTTGTGTTTGGAGACAGATAATCGGCTGATTATAGGTGTACACTCAAGCCAAGGTGTAAAAGTAAACCGTGCCGGGGGCTGAATTGTATCAAGTGTATAAAGATGGTATCGCTAACGGTCTCCTTGGGACACCAGGCGCCACCTCATTGTAAGTAGCCTTGCATATGTACGGGAGCTCTGCATATGTCGACCGTCCTTTCTCGTCAAACTCGTGGGAACAAAAATGATAAAAATAATTGAAAAACAAACAAACATCAACTCATCTTCTGAAGATGAGTTACTTTCCTCCAGTCAGAAGACTATTATCGGTACCAGATAGAGTATCCCTTCAGCAGCGAGCCAGGACTCAACCAAGGTCCTGCAAAAGTTTTAGTGCCTGTTGGTGGAGGAAGCACCTGCCATAGTGCCCCAAAGCCATCAGGTTCAAGTAGTAGTGGAAATAACAGTCATAGTATTTCCACCACTAAAAAGAAGTCTAGTAGAAGCTCTGGATCGGCTTTGAAGAAACAGTACCAAAAAGCCAAGTTCATATTGGGCAAGATAGCCCAGAACGAAACCAAAGGTATTGTTAACGAAAGGGATCCAGAAGACAAGAAGAAATATAGCGAGATTGTGCGAATGTATGAATCGCACAATTCCGAAAAAGATTCATCTAAAAGGAATAGGTCATAGGATGGGACCAGTCCTGGCGCAGAAAGAACTAAAGTGCCTAGGATGAATCTACATAGCAGTTCGAAAACTGTAGCACATAAAAATTACAATGATATTGTAAAAGACAGTTTATGTGTTGCAGTTGTCAACGAGAGAGCAGGAAAGTTTCCAATGATCTGTGGATCAAGCTTGAGGGGAAACTTTCCGGGATCGTCAATGAGTTCATCCTAGGAGGTGCAGGAGCACAACTCCTTGCTTTGATTCACCAGACGTAGTCAGGTGCTACAGGGTAATCAGCTGCGAGGATCAGTTCTCCTTGGATTTCTTTAGCAAAAGCATTGCTGAGATTGGCAATGCTTGGGAGGAAGCCAAAATTGGAATAATCCCAACTAGCGAAATCCCTAGGAGACCTAGACCCTATATCTGGTTGCCTAGGATGGAGATAAGCGGGGAAAAGCTCCTCGAGTGTCTCCTCTTGCATAACCCGACGGTTCCAATGGGGAACTGGTCGGTGATAACGAAGGAGAAATCGTCAGATGAACTGCTGAAAAAGAAGCTAAAGAAGACCTAATTACCTTTCGTAGTCGCTTGTCCAGCAAAAGACGTGAGTATATCCAAAAGCTTAGAGATATTGATCAAAACTTTTTTCGTGCCTAATAAGCCAAATAATACTTATCAAAGTAAAAATAAGTCTCAACTTTATAATAACACTATTAGGATGTTCTATCACAATTGCAGTGGTTTAAGAAGTAAAATAAAAAACATTTTTATCGACGCCAAATCATGCAATTTTAATATACTAGTGATTACAGAAACCTGGTTGAGCGACTCTTTTAAAAATGAAGAAATTCTCGATAACAATTGGTCAATTTATAGAAATGATCGTAACTACCTTTCCACAGGTCTCTCTAGAGGTGGTGGTGTTCTAATTGCTGTCAATAACGGCTTTTCATGTGAATTAATATGTTCCAACAAATCCTTATCTTTTGAATACATATTTGTTAAAATTCTTACTGGTAGTAAAAGTATTTATCTAGGAGTAGTATATTTTCCTCCAAATTCTGATGTATCCTCTTATTACGAGTTCTTGGATATATGTAAGTCTGGAATTGCTTTAATGACAGAGGATGATAATATTTTTGCCTTGGGCGATTTTAATTGTCCATCTTTATCTTTTGTGATTGATGAACTGGATAATAAACTACTACCAGTTAACTTTTTAGATGAAATTGAGTTTAGTATTATAAGTACATGAAAATCATATACAACAAATAATACAACATCCTAATCGTAATGGTAGATGGTTAGACCTAGCGTTTTCAAATGATGTTGTGGTTCATGCTGTCAATGATACAGATAATCATTTTACCAATTCACTCCATCATAATGCAATATCAATAGAACTAACTCAAGCTAATCAACAATTTTCGAAGTCCTACAATAATGAAATTGTATATGACTTCCGTAACGCTAATTATGAAGGCATTAACAATGCCTTATTTAATATAAACTAGTACGAGATGTTAATGCCGCGAGATTTAGATTTAGTAGTTCTGGATTTTCATACAATTTTATCATCTATACTTGATAATTACACGCCAAGGATACTAAAAGCAGATACATTAATGGAACCTTGGCTAAATAGGGAACTCAGATCGTTACGTAATCGTAGAAATAAATTATATAAAATTATTAAATCATCAGTTGATCGAAGCTCCGAAACTATTAATGAGCATAAAAAATTAGCTGATCAATTTAAAATAAAATGCATTGCATCGTACGATAATTACGTTCAAAATATTGGTAACTCCATTTTAAGTAACCCTAGAAAATTTTTTGAATTTGTTAATACAAAACGTAAGTCGTCAGGTTACACAAACTCTATGTCCTTAGATGGTAAAGTCTCATCCTGCTCTAATGAAATTTGCAATTTTTTTGCACACAAATTCCAAAACGTGTAATTAAAGTTTTTCCGTATAAATTTCAAATATCCAACAATAGTTTTTCTCATTTATCTTCATACGCTTTCTTAACTTTTAAAAATTAAACAGTTTTTTCGTCCTTTCACTTCAGTCGCTAGGTACTGAATGAATCTCTATTTTATTTGTTACATGTTGCAAATTGTTTTAAAACTAAACAATATATCGAAAAATGGAATTGCCACATACTGTATATAAGTAGTATAATTTCCTTATGATATAATCTCTTAACAGATTCTTTATAGAAATATTTGTACCCGTACGATAAAGATCGGCTATATTAAAATTGATCTTCCGTTTGTAACACAAAGATATGGATCGGATCAGAATCAAATTCTAAGTCGATTAAGCTTTGTTCCCAGGCCCGTCCGTCCGTCTGTCGGTCAGCAAAATTACTTAATTAAATTAACACAATATATTCTTACTTCAATTAGTAGGTTCCCTATTTTTTTTGGTTGAGATCCGACCAAAACTTCTGGTAGCTCTCGAAGAACTAACTTTAGATCTCCACATTTTTTTTGAAATAGAGCCATAAAATTTTAACTGCTGATAGATATTATAAAAATATTAATTTTATGGAACAACTTTTTCTGGAACATGGAACAACTTTGCCCCAACCGTTACGGAGCTGCAGCCTCTCAAAGTTCGAAAAAGCTCTATATTTAAATTGTTATAACACAAGTTATAAAGGGATATCTTCAACGATTTCTGCTTTTATTAGCTTTAAAAATATATATACAATAAATATATAATTGTGACATACGGTGTCCTAATTTACTGTTATGCGAAACTCAAATTTTGCAAAATCCTTGACTCCTTCTATCTTTCAAACGGTTTGAGTTAGAAACTTGAAATTTGAGAGAGGTTAGATCTTTGAAAATAACTATGAGTCATTTCAGAAAATATTTTTGTATCGCCCCCGTTTCGGAGCTGTATGGGGTCAACTAACAAATTCCTTATTTTTAAACACTTGTAATTTGAACACCTGCCCACATTTTTTTTAAATAATATATACAAATTAAAACTCCAACATTATATTTTTATTTTTATTAACAACTTTTCTTAATAATACAGGGTTACCTTAAAATTAACAAAAGGGTGACTTCATTTTTCCAAATTTTTCTAACAAATTTTTTTAACGATTTTTTTGCATTACTCGATAATTTGAAGTTGTTGAGGATGATGCGTAACAATCAACGGTAACTTGAATAATATATATTTATATGATATTAGTATACATACTTATATAACTCATGTATAGTATAAATTATTATTCAAGTTAAGAAGATTACTGTATACCTATATATAATCTTAAAAAAAAACTATTTTTGTTTCTTTAACTGAACTTGTTTATTCCAAATCATACTTAAGACTAAATTTTACAAAATCTGTTAATTATAATTTTATTACAGTTTATGATAAAAATTTGATTACAAGGCAAATTTAATTAGGCAACATATTGTAGTTTCTCACGATAATTATTGTAGACGATTAAGCAAAACGCGTTGAAACATGTTTTCATTTTATTTCTGTTGTTAGAACATATTTTAGGTTGTATGAAATTTGTACGAAATATGATCCGGTGCTAACTCCTCTTTAAAGATCTGCGTCTCGGAGATCAAAATTTAACTTGACTGGTGCTAACTGATGAGTTGTTGTTGCTGGTTGAATTTCTTGATTTACTTTTTTTCCAAACTTTGTTCATTGCGATTGCAATGACGATACCAAATATGATGACTGAGATCACAACGTCTGATATGATTGATGCCTCGTCATTCTTCTGAAGCTTGTGAATTTTTTGTATATTACTTTGGAGTAAATTGCTAAGGTAGTTTAGATTAAGTTTTACTTTCTTTTCTGTTGCATTCGCTTGGAAGGTGGCTGGTAGGGTTTCAGGTATTCTGGTTTCTTTGCTGATAAATTTTTGTTGTTTGATCTAAATAGTTTGATTGCAATGTTGAATGATGAAACTTCCGTTTAGATGATGAGTTGAGTTTTGTGCATTGATATTTTCATCGAAGTTGCAAGTCAAAAAGATGATGTCGTCGTCAATAGCTTCAATGATTTCTTCTTGTTGGCTTTAGAACTCACATTCGGAATGTACTCCTCTGATTAGTTAACTAATACAGTGGTTTTTATGCAGCTTTTCTAATTCATTTTTTTTGCAAATCTTGACTTGGTTGAGTTGGCTACATTTGGAGTTTATTTCATATATTGCATCCCTGATAAACAGTTCATTAAAAGCTAATTATACTTGAGTATTGTGTTTCATTGTACTTTTAATTATGATATAGTCATATTTTTCTGAACTAGTCTTCTGAATGGATAAAACGTATAAAATCTTGTGCCCATTACTTATAACCTGTGGTGTTGCATATTCTACGGCCTCGATTTAGTTTGAGTATGGTAATGATTCAACTTCTTCCAGAGTTTGACGTATTTCTGTTTTGCTAAGAAGATTTGTGTTGACAACCCCGGCTTTGCCAGCTCTGTTGCTAATACAATTTCACTTATCGCCTCCTTTATAAGTCCTAATTTATGAACAGTATTTGCTCAAAGTTTTCTTCTATTTTGTAGCTCACTTCTTTTAGAATGTCGTTATATCTCGAATTTACTTTATTAGTTACTTTCATGATCTCCTGGTTGATCTTATATTGCTTGTTAGAAATGCCTGTTAATTCATGGTTCTTTGGAAGGTTGTCCCAGTCTGTAGCTTCAGATGTTCCAGCAAGCCATTTCCATGAGCCGATCCATTTAATTGCTTTTCTTTTTTTTTTAGGTTGGTCTCTCAGTTTTCTTAGATCTGACATTATCTGGTTCAGTTTGTGGTCCATTTGAAGTTTTAACGAGTTTGTTCTGTTTACATTTCCTACTAGTGGAATTATTTTTTGGAGGATTTCATTATAGTTGTGCAAATCAATTATGTGGATCATGTCAAAATTGCCTTCAATCATTTTTCCGTGGCCTTGTCTCATTGTTGCTATTTTGCTTGTAAGTTCAAGTATGTTGTGTGATGCCATTGTTTGGCCTAAAATTAACCTGGAATGAAAAATTTGTTTATTAGTCTGTATTTTTTAATATGTGATTTGTGGATTCGTTTTCCAGATGATGTATCTTCTGTTACTCTATTATTTCTTAAAACTATTTCTTTTTCGTAAAATGGCTTATGTTTTGCCTTAATTTGCTTATTTAAAACGAATATTTCTTGATCCGTTCTATAAGATTTTGGTTTTTTTCTGTTTACATTTGCTCTATTTAATTTCGCTTTTGATTCTTTTTTACTTGTAGCATTAAGTCGTTGTTAATTTTTGATCTAGCACCTACCATGCTTTCATAATTCCTTCTTTGTATTCTTCCGTAAAATATGTCTACAGATTTCTTCTTTGTTACTTCTTTGTTATTTTCTTCAGTCTTGTTAAGCGATCAGGAGATGTTGTCCTTCCCTATTTCGCCCTGTGAGAGAACAGCTCCGACGGAATAATTGGATGCGTCGGTTGTTAAATTGAACGGTTTCTCAAAATCAGGAAAAATAATAATTCAGATGACATAAGTTCTTCTTTCTTTCAAGTTATGAAAAGCACGTGACTCCTCTCGATTAAGATCGATTTTGGTTTTTGTCGATTGTCCAGCCTTTATCTGAGCATTTTCCCATCTGATTAGGTTGGTGAGTGGCTTAACCACTTTGGTGAAGTCCTTTATGAATTTGCGGTAAAATGACGTTAGTCCTAAAAATCCCTTAAGTTCTTTTAGGTTTATTGGTGGTTTTATATTTTTTATTAAAAGGATGATACTGTATGAGATTTCATGAATTCTGTTTTATCTCGATTTACCTTTAAGTTGACTTTTCCCAATTTTTCTAAAACTTTTTCGATGCTTTCTAGATCATCTTGTTCAGTTCTGCCGAATATTAACGTCGTCAATATAGACGTAACAGAGCTTTCCTATATACTCCTTCAAAACATTGTCAATCATTCGCTGAAAAATTGCGGGAGCGTTACGTAATCCAAATGGGAGCCTTAAAAACTCGAATTTTCCATTCATAGTGTTAAATGCTGTTTTAGCACTGTCCTTTTCCTTCAACATAATTTAGTGGAATTAAGATGTTAGATCAATTGTGGTAAAGAACTTTGAATTTCCCAGATTCAATATAGTGGTGGTGATATCCGGTATAGGGTCAGTGTCTGGAATAGTTACTGATTTTATTTTCTTAAAATCTATGACCATAAGATACTTTTGGATCCCAGATGCATCTTGCTTCTTTGCTACTACCCAAATTGGAGAGTTATACGTACTTTTAGATGGTCTGATGATTCCATCCTCTAACAATTTTTGGACTTGATCTTCTACCTCTTTTCTTAAATTGGATCTTCTGTAGTAGTTTTGATCTCGGCCTCGGATGTCTATGATTTTCTTATTATTTAAGGGTCCAAAATCCTTTTTATATTTGTTAACTATTTCCTTTACCTTCCTTTGGTTTTCCTCTGTTAAATCTTGAGTTCTTATTTCAATATTTTACTTCATCTGACGGTTTTTCTTTAAGATTGATTTTAATATCACGATATATGCGTAGAATATTGTTTTTTTTATCAGTTACTGCTCCGACTTTCATACGCTTAAGCTCTATTATGGCATCAAAACTTTTTAATCCAGGAAGAACAAAAAAGTCTGTGACTGTATTATTTCCCAAATTCTCGAAAAATTTCCCAGTTATTTTTTTATTTATTTCTATGTCACCTCCAGCTGATCTGATTTTAAATGGTCGGATTAATGCTTTAGCACTTGCAGCCAATTCTGGTGTCATGAAATTTTTGTTGGCCCCGGTGTCAATTAAAAATTTTAAAATATTGTTTTCTCGTGTTACATACTCTAAGTATGGACCGCTAAAGAGGCATCCGTCATAACATTTACCTTTTGCACTTCATCTTCTCTGTGTTCATCTGGATCGGCATATTCAGGGTCATAGTCTTCTGCATATGACTCATTGTATTTATCTTCTTCAAATGTTTTCAGGTGGTAAAGTCTTTGATGTTTATTTTCTGGTAAATTGCTCATGCTTGGTAGTCAACCTATCGTGTTTGTGTTGAATTGACCACGTCCATTTTTTGCGAAGGTTTCGGAGACCTTGGTTATGGGTGACTAAATTTTTGATACTGAATGTTATACGCAGTGTTTCTCTGTTGTGCTATCAAATGGTTATAATTTGGTTTATTTGGGTGGTTATCTTTATAATTTGGTTGATGATTTGGTTTTGATAATTTGTTAATTGGTACTATTATGTGGTTTGAGGCCTATTTGTTGTAAATTGCTGGGTAACTCCTGTAGTTAAAGTTCTGCAACTCCATACATATAGAATATGCTTCTGGAAGAGTAGCCGGTTTCTTCAGTAGCAGAAATTTTAAAAGTTCTCTACTCAGTCCTCTGAGGAAAACGTCAACATTCTATTTCTATATGATTCGACTAATACTTTAACAGTTTCTTGCGTGTAATTTTCTGTTTTGATTTTATTAATTATCAGTCTAAATTGATGATTTAATCTCGAATAGTATTCGTCAACGTTACTTCTTCCTTGTATAAATCAGCTGAGCTGGTGTTCCAATGTCGTCAGGTCGCGCTTGTCCGCATAGTGCAGAGAAAGGCATTTTTTTATTTCCATCCAGTTATCGTCGAATATATTGTAAGAAATGAGGGCCGCATCTGCGTTTCGTCTTATTTTACTTCTGATAGTTTGGAAAATTGCTCTATAAATTGTTTTATTTCTCACTATCTCGTAGTCCTTGAGAATATTCTCGACCTTATGGATCCATGATATATAACTGAACTGGGCTGCCATCAAATGTTGGAAGTTCCTTGACACAATCAGGAAACTTGCTTAGTTATTACGGCTTCATTTTGTGGAGCTTTTACTGAGTTGTTTGAGCTTGATTAAAATGCTACCTGGTTCTGTCGAGCTTCTAGAACTCTTAGCCTGTTCTCCAAGTTCTTCGTTAGATTAATTTGAACCAGTGCGGTTAATACCGGTTAAGTTGATTAATTGAGTTTTAATTTCTTCCAATGTTGCCATTTTAAATCTATTCGATGTAGTATCACTTTCCTTCTTTTTTATTATTTTTTTGAAAAGTGATAAATTAAAAATCTAGTTTTTCGACTTTATTTTAAAATTTTATTTAAAAAAAATTAAGATCATTGTACACAAATAAAATTGTACAATGATCTTAATTTTTTTTTAATGTGATAAAGTAAAAATCTAGTTTTTTTTTTCTTTATTTTAAAATTCTTGTACAATGGTCTTAATTTTTTACTTAATCATAATTTAAACTAATAATTTAATAACTGTATTATTTTTTTCTTAACTTACAAAGGTTTTATTTTATATGAAATTTTAAAATTTATTTAATTATTCGATACACTATTAATTGTATTTAAGTATTGAATTCTTCGCTTTTAGTTTTAATAAATAAAACTAAAACTTTAAATAAATTTTTTTTCGATTTTTAGCAACAAATCTTTTCATTTTGAAAAGCTTTAATTTTTTTTTAATTTTATTACTGGTAGCTAGTTGCTTTATTTCTCAAGTTAATTATAGTTCTATTTGTGAAATTTTTGATTTCAGTTTTTATTTAAATTATGCAATATTATTTCTATTTTAATTTTTTGGATTATGACTTTTAGTTTATTTAAAGTATTTAGCATGTAAAATGCATTTTTACTTAAATAGTTTTTAATTATAATATTGTAGTTATACGTTTGTAATATTTTTATTTTTGGTTTACTTTAAATATTTTAATTCCGAGATTTTAATTTAATTTTTGTTTTAAATTATGATTTTTAATTTATTTTAAATATTTTACTTAGATGTTTCTGATTTTTATTTAAAGGTCTATTTAACTTACTTAAATTTAAAAGTATATTTAACAACTTATTTTAAATATTTTAACTATAATTTTTAATTTTCGTTTTTTGTTTAATTTATGGTTTTCAATTTATCTTGCGTATTTTAAATAAACGATTATAATTTATATTTAAAATGATCAATTTTTATTTAATTTATTAAAATCTTTTATTTTAAATTTCTTAGTTTTTTCTACATTATATTTTTATTTAAATTATTTCTTAAATTTCAAATTTCCTCTTTTTTTTATTAAAATTATCGCTTTTAGTTTATTTTTTGTGTTTCCATTTACAAGATTATAATTTAAAAAAATATTATTATTATGGCTTTATTTTAAAAAATTTTTTATTTTTATATCGTATTTTTATTTAAATTATTTAAATTTTAGATATGTAAGTAAAAGTTTTGTACTTACAGTAAATAAAAGACTTCCATAGCGTGGATGCGTACGTCTTGATTTTTCCCTTTACTAAACTTTCTTTACAGCTTAGGAATTCCCTTTTGCCCAGAAGCGTTGATTTTGCAGTTGGTCTACTCGTGGCACGGTGTTCAATCACACAAAATCCAGAATATTCAGTTATTTTTTTGTTTTAATTTTGATTTGGAAACTTTTTGTTGCATTTCATTTCGATTTCGTGCAAAAAAAATAAATTGAATGCAAAAACATTTAATTGATGTAAAACTGTTAAAAAAAAAAAAAAAAAAAAAAATAATCCTTATATCGGAATAATTTTATAAAAAATCAAATTGATCTGAAAATGTTTAAATGTTTTAAATTAATAATATTAATGCAACTATTTTTTTTATTTATATAATATGTATGTCGATAAAATTATTTATTGTTATACAATTCTAAACAAATTAAACTAGTTTTATTTAAAAAGCTTCATAAAACAGTATAAAATAAAGGAACTTTTATATATTAAAAGGAAAACTTGTTTTGTTATTTAATTTGTGTACTTATAAGATTGAAATATATCCTTCTATAGTTTATTAATGCATAGCATTCTACATGCCATCAAAGTCATGCATTTTACATGCCTTCTTAATCATGTATTCTACATGCCTTCTCAGTCATGCCTTCTAGATGCCTTCAGTACTACAGCTATACCAATTTGACTCCAGGAAATGACGTCATTTCCATGTAGTACCAAAGTATGGGTATGGTTGACTACAGGAAGTGACGTCATTGGAATGTTAAAGTAATATGTGAATGTATTTACAGTAATGTGCATTGAGTGGTTAACCTTAAAATTAGTATTATTGCAATTATTTATGTGTGCAATATATAAATGTAACTAAGCTTGGAAAAATTCTATTAAAAAGCTTTTGATGTTAGTTATTAATCCAGCGTTGTTATTAAGTGTATTATAAGCTCATATAATATTTTTGAAGGTTAACAAGTTAGTGCAGAATAAATTTTATATTTTTTTTTTTGCGAGGGTTGGTGGGTATCATCGAAAGACACTATAGAGGAGTGAAAACGAGTACGAGTCCTCTATGAGTGTGTGGGACTTTAACCTACTAAGCACCACCTACCTTTTTTGACCAAACAATAGGTTATACGACCTTTAGTTCTCATGTAGTGCCTGGGAAAAGGAAGTTTAGTTATGGAATGAAAATTGATTTCAAATTGGGCATATTGGGCATATTGTGAACAAAGTTGTTAATATTCACCTTGAATCTTTGAACGTTATAAATGTAATCATCACCAATTCTGAGGAACACATGAGGTGGGAGATGGTTCCACATTCGCGATTTTCGTACTACAAACGAATTTCCATAAACCGCATTATACCACTGCGAATTTGAACTACATAGGGGTGGGCAGCAGAAGCTCTCTTTGTTTCTCTTTGGAATGCTTTGAGAGGAGGCATCAAACTTTTAATTTCATTAGAGCAAGAATGCAACCCTATAAGGTATCTATAAAACAGGGTAAGTGTGCCTGTTAGGCGACTGAGACCGAGTGGAGAGAGCGTAGAGGTGACAGTGGGATGGTTTATTAAACGAATTTCTCTATTTTCCACTTTATCGAGAAATCCCAATGCTGTTTTGGAGGCCCCGCCCAAATATGTGCATTGTACTCCATCTTAGGTCTTATATAGGTTTTATAGATATTAAAGAAATCAGACGATGAAAAGAAGGCTTTACAACGATACAGGAAACCCATACACTTAGCTGCATCTTTAGCTAAACCAAAAATATGATTTGACCAACTTAATTTTTGATTTAGCTCCACGCCCAAGATGTTGAGCTCACCCGTATGTTGCAAAACTTCCCCTTGAAAACGTAAAGTTGGGATCGAAGTGTTTATTTTCCGAGACTTAAAATCTATTTAAAAATCTGAAAGTGTTTATTTTCTTATAGTTAAAATCAACTCCGTTAATTTTGGCCCAATTCGAAATTTTGGCTAAATCGAGATTTAGCTCAAGCGAAGCAGAATATTTACTGACGTTGTTTTCGTACGAAGCAACGAGAGTACTGTCGTGTGCAAAACTACGGATTGGATTGGTGGTTATACTTAATAAATCGTTTATAAATATTAGGAAAAGTAACCGGGAGAGAACAGATCCTTGCGGGACACCAGCATTAATTTTGAATTGGTCTGAAGAGTACCATCAACCAGTACACGAATCGAACGATTCGAAAGAAAATCGCCAATGCATTTTAAAAATACACCACCGAGGCCGATTGCTTTGCATTTAGCAATTAAAGAATCATGCCAAACTCGGTCAAAAGCTTTAGAAATATCCAAAGCGACAACATCAGACTCCCCAGAATGGTGGAGGGTTATATTGTGCCTTACACAGAGGCATGTCATGAGATCACCTGTTGACAAATGGTTTCGGAACCCATATTGACGATCATGAATTAATACTTTGTTATGTAGATATTACGGACGCTTTCTATTTATTAAATTTTCCATTATTTTGGAACGGAACGAAGTGATTGCAATAGGGCGGTAGTTTGAGGAATCGCTTTCGTCCCATTTTTTGGGGATGGGATGAATATGCGCTGTCTTTCACTGGGTAGGATATCTACCAGAAGAGAGTGATAAATGGAAGAGATTGCGCAATGGTTTTGGAATAGTAAAAAAGGTATTTTTAAGAACTATGACAGTAATACCGGCTGGACCAGCTTAGTTAGTTGGACCAGTTAACCTCAGGAAGAATGCATGGTCTTTGTGTTGACTGGGGCAGTGATGAGTTGGAGGTGAAATTTTTGGCAAATAAATATGCTTTTTCTTTGGGATCGGATACAATTTCGTCATTGCTATCAACCAAAGGCGGGAACGATGAACTCCCACTTTTACCGTTAAGGCTCTTAGCAAAGATCCAAAAGGATTTGCTATTTTTGGAAGATGCAAAAGTTGCCTTCTGAACCGTCTGTTGTGCAAGAACTTTTCCTTGTTGATAACTCTCCTACACCAGTTTCTGACTCCGATATAGCTCGCCCTATTAGCTTCAGTCATATCACTCTTGTAGGTTTAAAAATTTCCTCCTTTTTACATATTGCATTTCCACAAATGCGATTAAACTAGGATTTGGGTGGTCTTTTAATATTTTTCATAGAACGAGGTATGTAGGCTTTCATCCATAGAAGAATTATTTCACTAATCGCATTGGCTGCAAAGTCAATATTTCTGTTCTAAATTGTACAGAAACACCAATCAAAAGCTTTAAAAAATTCATTTAAACCTTTCCAATTAGCATGGCTATAACACCATACTATTTTTTTGGGACAGGTCTTTCTCTGGTCAGAGTGCTCAGCTCGAAGGTAGTATTAATCAAGCAGTGGTCGGAACAACCAAGAGGAGAGTTAACTGAGACCTTATATTTCTCAGGTTGTGTAGTCAGAAACAGCTCCAGGAGATGACCAACATGGTCTTCACGGTCGAGAATTCTAGTGGGGTTTTTAAACAAGTTGAGTAAGATGGAATAATGAAGCTAAAAGCTCAATTTGTTTCCCAATTAAAATTTGACTGAGAGAATTATCATTGGACTAGTGCAGCCGGTTTCTTTTATGGACGTTGAAATCACCAGCCACAACAATTTCAGATTCTGGGTTTAATTCCAAAATTTCATTAATGTGGTTGGTGAGATTTTCAATCTCCGAAATAGACTCCAGTTCACTAGAGTTTGGAAACCTGCATAGATAACATAAATGAATGACGTGCCTTGCAACAATGATTTTTACCCAAATATAGTGGAACATTTAGTTGCAACACTTATATTTAAGGAGAACGCTGTAAGCGACATCATTTCTAATATAAAGAGCGATCCGCCTATGGGGCACAAAATGAGAGACAAACAAGTAATTGTCAAGAACAAAGTTGTCGTCTTGGCCAATCACCTGGATCTCACATAATGCTAATATTGCTGGTTTACTGAATTAAGGTAGCAGACCACGAACATTACAAAAATTTACACAAAAATTGGCAATGATTTATAACAACAATGGGTTGGAAACTATATAATAATAAAAAAAAAATAAAAAAAATACACAAACTAAAAGATTCATGTGCTTAAAGAAGCAAAAAATTAAAGAAAAAAAAATTTTTTAATTCCCCTCTTTATACCCGTATGAACTATGTTCAAGGGTATAATAAATTTGCCATTACGTTTGTGACACCTTAAAAGAGTCGAGCTAGATATAGTGTCAAAGGTATGGATCGGCTCAGAATCGAATTCTGAGTCGATTAAGCCATGTACGTCCGTCCGTCCGTCCGCACGATAACTCAAAAAATAAAGGAGCTAGGAGGCTGAAATTTTTTTTACGGCAATTTTGCAAAATTGTTAGTTTTGCTATTTAAATCCCACATTTTCGGTCGGCGGGATCAAGTAGCTGCCATACAACTTCTATCTTTATATAGAAATAACTCAGTATCTGTTCAAGCTAGGTTTCTGAAATTTTGCAAATGATGATCAAGTTTTATGGCAACAACTTCTGTAAAATTTGGTTGTGGTGGTGCGACGGATTCGGGTAGCTGCCATACAACTTCTCCGTTTAAATGAGAATAACTCAGTGTCTGTTACAGTTAGGAATCTGAAATTTTGTGAATGATGATCAAATTTAATGGCAACAACTTCTGTAAAATTTGGTTGTGCTGGTGTGAGGGGTTCGAGTAGCTGCCATACAACTTATCCGTTTAAATGAGAATAACTCAGTGTTTATTGAAGCTAGGAACCTGACATTTTGCGAATGATGATCAAGTTTTATGGCAACAACTTCTGCAAAATTTGGTTGTGGTGGTGCGACGGGTTCGGGTAGTTGCCATACAACTTCTCTTTTTAAATGAAAATAACTCAGTGTCCGTCCGCACGATAACTCAAAAAATAAAGGAGCTAGGAGGCTGAAATTTTTTTTACGTCACTTTTACAAAATTGTTAGTTTTGCTATTTAACTTCAGCATTTTCGGCTGCCGAGTTCGAGTAGCTGCCATACAACTTCTTTCTTTAAATGGAAATAACCCAGTATCTATTCAATCTAGGTATCTGAAATTTTGCAAATGATGATCCAGTTTCGTAGCAACAACTTCTGTAAAATTTGGTTATGATGATATGGCAAGTTCGGAAAGTTGCCATACAATTTCTCTTTTTAAATGAAAATAACTCAGTGTCTATTGGAGCTAGCTATCTTAAATTTAGTGAAAAAGTGTCGAGTTGCATGCCAAAAACTTTTGTAAAATTTGATTGGTCTAAAGCAGCCGGTTCAGGTTTCTTGCATTTCTTGGAACTTAATGAAGCTAGGCGCAATAGATTCGGGTAGCTGACATACAACTCCACAATTTACATAAATATATCTCTATAGTTCGGTACTAAAACATCTGAATGTTTTTAAAAGATTTATAGAAACAGGATATATTACGTTCATACGGGTATCCCAGAGTTGACACAGTCTACTCTACTGCACTCTTCCTCGTTTTTTCCCCAATTTGACAGACAAAGAATAAATTAAAAATTAACCAAAGTTAATTAAATTTTAATATTGAGTGCAATTATCAATAAATAATCAATAATTAGCATTTAATTACCAATTAATTAATATTAAAAGATTAACAATCAATATTAATTTAATTTAAATTAAGATCATAAGGGGCCAAGGTCGAAGATTTAGGATCTCAAGATGAAAGGTTTCAACATTAAAAAATTTGATTGAATTAGCGCTTTGGTAGTAAGTAGATAGGATATGGGGACTCAATGTATGGAAGCTTTGAGCGGTAATTAAGAGCTTTAAGCTTTGGGTATCTTTAGGTTCATATAAGCACATAAAAATCGTTCGTTATGTTTGAAAATCAAGCTTATTTGATTATCAACTTAAATAAAAAAGTTTTGAAACAAATAATAACAAGCATGAACTAGTATAAAATCTTTTAAAAAAATGAAGTAAATATTTTATATTAAAAGTTTTAAAAGCTTTAGGTGAAAAGTTTTTTAAGTTTAATTTAAATATAAAATTATTGAAGTTTAAACTTAATTTAATATTTATTTGAAAAATTAAAAAAAATGGGTATCTTTGGGTTTATATAAGCATAAAAATTAAGCTGTCAGCTGCCATTTTAAAGTTGAAAGGTTTGAAAAAGCCATCGAAATTTTTTATTCAATTGTAAACTTAACTAAAAAAGTTTTGAAACAAATAATAAGAAGCTTAAACTAGTTTGGTTTATATATAAAATTATAAAAGTTTAAACTTAAGTTAATATTTATTTGAAAAATTATAAAAAATTAGTAAAGTTGGTTTGAAATTCAAAGCTGATAAAGCTCGTCCATTATGTTTGAAAATTAAGCTGTCAACTGCCATTTTAAAGTTGAAAAGCTTAAAAAACCAATGGAAGTTTTTTTGTTTGATTATTAATTTAACCAAAATAGTAAAACATATATAGAGCCGTGATCAATACAAAATGAAAACGTGATCAACTTCAAGTTAAAAAAAAAAAATTGGGTTTAAAAAGTTGTTTTTAATATTAAATAACAGCATTGCATTTTTTACTAAAACTTTATAAATTATTATTCATTAAATAATATCTTTTTATTTATCCATGAATCATGGTTTTTATCAAAGCCAAGCCACCTAACCAATGAAGTTGTGCTTGATTTCATTATTGACAATTTTAAAAGCATGTGTTATTGTTCGAATTTACATATATTTGAAAAACTAATATATTGCGAGGAGTATATTGAATTTGTTGGATGTTGAATTGGAAACCTGAGAATAATTTTTATACATTTTTTATGTAAAATATCCAATTTATTTAGGTATTGCTGGGAAGCTCTACTCCATATAGTATTCAGCTAAGTAATGTGTGACTTAATAAAACTCGAGTATACAGTGAATAAAGCTTTGCTCGATAGGAAATTTCTTAATCTGCGTAACATACAAATATAGGGGGCTAGAATTTTTATCAGATGATCAATGTGACCACTCCAATTAGCTTTACTGTCTATTATTAGGTCTAGATAATTTAATTTTTTAACAACTTCAATTTTTTCATTGTTGAAGGGAAAGTCAGCTCTCATCAAAAAATGTATTTTCAAAAAATAAAATTTTGGTTTTCTCCACATTTAAGCTAAGTCGATTTTGCTAACCACACTTGTATTATGTTCAGATCATCTTGAATAGAAATCTTTAATTCCACTTCACTATCACAAGTATATTTTAGTACAGCGTCGTCTGCATACAACTGTAAAATTTCATTGATCTTTAGACGAGTTAAATCGTCTATATAAATTTTAAAAAGGTCGGGACCCAATATGGATCCTTGAGGGACTCCCTTGGTTATAGTTTTTTTCGAACTGTAAGTATTATTAACAGGGACCATTTGATTTCTATGTTCAAGATATGATTTGAATAAATTTAATTGTAATTCCGAAAAATTAAGTTTTGCGAGTTTTAATAATAAAATTTCATGGTCAACACAATCAAACGCTTTCCTAAGATTAAGGAAAACACAGCCAACAAAATTTTTTTTATCCATATTTTTAGAGACGAAGTCCATTAGACTAAGACAAGCAGCTGTAGTATTTGATCTTTTTTCAAAACCAAATTGTTCTTCGCTTAAAATCCCATTGGAATTCATAAAAATATTCAGTCTATTTTTCATTATGCTTTCAAAAATTTTTGAAAACGATGGTATGATTGAAATTCGACGGTAATTAGAACAATCCGTACTATTACCGTTTTTTAAAATAGGGGTAACAATAGCACTTTTTAGATTAGAAGGAAAGATTCTTGTTTGGAAAGTTTTATTAATAAATTTGACCACAATGGAAATTAGTTGGTCTGAGAACCGTTTAATGATTTTAGTCGATATGCCATCGCATCCAGTCGCGATAGCCAAATTGAGTGAATTTATTGAAAACCTCACTTCATCAGCATTAGTCAAGGTTAAATGAAAATTAGAAAAAATTGTTCGCTCGAATTGATTCATGTAATTGAGATCAATAGCGTCATTCGGAATTTTAATATCTTTAGTAACATTGATAAAATAATTATTCATACATTTCGAAATATCATTTGGATGCTCCAGCATTTTATTATTACAATAAAGCGCTTTTACTTGACTTCTTAAATCACATTGGGTTGTATTGAACATTATCTCTATATATAAATGCCAGATTTTTTTATTATCACAATTTTCTGATAATTTATCAGAGCAGTATTTTTTTTAGCCTCACTTATTAATTGCCTTTTACTAGTAACTTTTAGTTTAGCCTTTTCACTAGTAACTCAATTTTATTACCCAATTACCCTTGAACTTTTATACAAAAACATGAACATTTTATTTTGCGCATTTTAACAAATTTTAGTGCACAGAAGGTAAAAAGAAAAAAACTATTTTTAAAATGCGCACATTAACTTTTTTCCTTTTATATAAGTACTAGCAGACTAACCGGCGTAGCCCGGAGTATTTTGTTGGCTTTATAAAATACAAATTATTAACTTTTGTTTTTGCGTTAATAAAATTGAATTACGGTCCTCGGTGACCTAGTGTTTAAATCCTGAATGTTGGCATAATGATTGTCGTATGAAGGAGATTATTTCTGTTTTTAATAACTGCCGAAAATGTTATGTTGTTAAAATTTAAACACAGTATTCTTAAGATACTTAATTAGTTTATTTTAACTACTATTATGTATTAGAAATTTGCATTGAAAGGTTAATATCAAAAATAATATAGACAAAAGTAAAGAGTGTTGGAAATATCTTTTTAATAATAATAACAACACAAAAAATAAGCCAGAATATTTTTAATAGGTACTCGTACGGAAATGGTTAAACGAATGTTAACAAAAATTTTGTCCAAATTTTTAGTGTTAAACGTTTTATTATATATATATGCATATGTAATTAGTAATTCACTGCAGAGATCAGAAGTTCATGCATTAAAAAACTTAAAAATTTGCATGCAAATATGCCTTTTTAAAATAAGAAATATGCCCTTAAAAATGATCTTTAAAACCAAAAAATATGCATTTATAGTCAAATCACTCTTGATTCGCGAAACATGTATCTAGAAACAAAATTTTTTTATAAACTCGTACCTATTCAAAAAGGGTAAATTTTTCGCTTTATGTGGGTGTCAGGAGAATCAACTGAACTTGATAGATTTTGACATTTTTCAATTCAGTTCAAAAATTTCCCGGTGTCGGCTAAGTTAATTGAATTAGTTTCAATTAATTGATTCAAGTTGGTTCAATTTTGATTTTTTGACAAATGTAATGTTGATATTTTAAAAAAATTATTTAAACACAAAATTTTGTTTAGTGTTCAGACGGTTTATTTTGTGCTCTATTTTATTTATTTTGGATACACAAATAAAAATAAATTGGTTTTAGAAAAAAAAATAAGTATAAAAAAAATAATAATAAAAAAAATTTCTGAAAAACTGATTTTTAAAAGTAGAAAATAAATTTTTAATTGCGAATTTTTCTGTAATTTTCTAAATTATATTGTTACGATTGAAATTTCCTTAAAAAAAAAAATCTCAATATAGCCTTTATTCTGGACCTTTTTCGAGATATGAGGGGTTAAAGATGTTTTAGCGACTTTTCATAAAAAATCTATAACTTTTGAACGGCTTGATATAGAGAGATTCTTATCTCTCATTATATACATTTAGTAGAGTAAGTTATTAGCTTTAATTTTTGTGTACTAATAATCCCCATATACTTATCAGTTACAAAGTTATGAAGGTTAAAAATGATTTAAAATGAAAAAAACTTTTCTAGCACATTTCAAATAGTTTTTCAAGCCTTATAATTAGTAACTA
The DNA here is from genome assembly GCA_947095535.1 of Poecilobothrus nobilitatus. Classification (NCBI taxonomy): domain Eukaryota; kingdom Metazoa; phylum Arthropoda; class Insecta; order Diptera; family Dolichopodidae; genus Poecilobothrus; species Poecilobothrus nobilitatus. The sequence goes on along the minus strand of OX352772.1, from coordinate 159,077,527 downwards.
ATAAGTTTTTCTCTATCTCTAACCGTTTTTGAGACATGAAGAATAAAAAAGTGTGTTATAATGCACAAAATGTGTTAACACACTAGCCAAATTAAACACACTTTTCTATTATTTTATTTTGTTAAAAAAAAAAAAACAATCATAATATGACCATTAACCATATATACTCCTTAAATTCTAATTCTATTTATATTTATATTTAACAAATAATCAATCACAATCTCTTAATATGTTAAATCAAAAAGTATGTATATTACTCTCTACAATGTCAATAAGTAGTTGCATAAAGGTGGAAATTTGACATTTTTATGTAAAATGAATTGTTTAATAGTAAAATGAAAAATTCATATTGTATGTACGAGTATAAAAGAAAAACAGGCAAAAAATATTCAAACGCTATACACACGCAATACACACATTTTAATATTTCAATCAAATATTATACATTATAAGAGGATGAGCCACTGCCAGCATGTAACCGAAATTTTTTTGCTACTCGAAAAAAAAAGCAAAATTTATTATTTAAAAATGATTGGGTCCGGATTAACACTACCATATACTATATCTATTTAAAACAAGTAAATGTAACAGTAAGTCGATGCAATTGACTTATTAATAACCCACACCTGAATAATTCGAATTAAATTAAAAATATATAAGTTTTTTTGGAAGCTTCCAAAATCCAAACCCATGGACCAAATCCTCTTAAATTTCAGAGACATAAATCGAACGGGAAGTAACATTATTGTACAAAATTTAAAGGTTCTATCTTTGTTGATTTTGGAGATAATCTCATTTCCCAAGGTAGATGACGTAGGGCATATCTAAGAAATTTTTTTTGAACAGATTCCATTCTGAATATACGGGTTTTTAAAACGGACTCCATACTTGGCTGGCATATTCTAAATTAGGACGAACTAAGCAAGTATAAAGAGATTTAAAAACATAAGGATCATCAAACTCTCTAGCCTATCGTTTAATAAAACCGAGCATAGAGTTGGATTTGTTTAAAATATATGTGTAATGAGCATGAAAAGAAAGTTTACTATCAAAAAATACACCCAAGTCTTTTATAGAATTAACTTTAAGGATGGTTTGAAGATTAAAGGAATAGTTATAAGAAATTGGATTAGAACGGCGAGTAAAAGTAATATGAGCACATTTAGCATAAATTATATTATATATATGAAAAAAATTATTTTGATTATGAGTGTTGTAATAAATGTAACAAATCTTATTTTATAAAACTATATATGTATACTCTTCACTTCAAATTTATCCTTTTTAACATTATATTTGTCTTCTTTTAAAATCAAATTCTTTCTTTAAGGCTGGTTTTCATTAGAAATTTCGTGGATATTATCGCAACTTTAGAAAGAGAAAAATATAGTGTACTATCAGTGCGAAAGAGGGAGAAAAAAAAATATTATTACAAAATACAGCAACACTTTAACAGTTAAAAATGTACATAACCTAATTTAATAATGTTTATATAACCTATTTATTAATGTTTATATTATAATTTATAACCTAATTTATTAAGTTAGTTTATATTCACTAGTTTATATTCATATTTAGCTGAAAATTTAAAATTTTCTATTCATGAACTTGTTAAAAATAATATAGTTTATTAATAATATTTTTATAGATATAATATAGTACATAATTTTAATATAGTTTCTCACTAAAAAAAGAAAAAAATTTGAACATTTGTTTATTTTAAAATGTTTGTTTATTTTTTTAACACTTCAAAATTTAAATGCCATGGTAGTAAGATTTTTTTTTGTAAGATATAAATACAAATTTTGCATATGTATTAAAAATATCCTCGATATATTCAGAGATGAGAGAACTTACTTTCGTGGACATTTATGGTTACATTGTAGGATATTTTCAAATGTTTGATGATATTTTTTTAGCTTTATCTGTTTCAAACACATATCATTATACCCGTACGATCAATTAACACATATCATTATACCCGTACGGTATATTAAAATTGCTTCTCCGTTTGTAACACCTCGAAATAAGCTAGCTAGATATACCTTAAATGATTCAGAATCAAATTCTAAATTGATTAAGCTTTGTCCGTCAGCAAGATAACTCAAAAACTAAGAAAACTAGAGTCTTGAAATTAACACAAAATATTCTTACATCAATTTGTATGTTCCTTATTTTTTTGGTTGAGTTCCGACCAAAACTTCAGGTAGCTCTCAAACACCTTATGCGAAACTCAAATTTTGCAAAACTCTTGACTCTTTCTATCTTCCAAACGGTTAGAGGTAGAATTTTAAAATTTTGAGAAAAGTTAGGTCCCTGAAATACATATGAGCTATTTCAGAAAATATTTTTGAATCGCCCCTCCTTCGGAGCTGTATGGGGTCAAAAACTAAAAAATTCCTTCTTTTTAAACACCTGTAACTTGAAAACCTGTGCAAATTTTTTTGAAGTAATATACAAAAATTAAAGCTTCAACATTGTATTTTTATTTCTATTAGCAACTTTTCTTAATTATATAGGGTTACCTTAAAATTGACGAAAGTGTGACTTAATTTTTCTAAATTTTTCTAACAAATTTTTTTAACAATTGTTTTGCATTTTTTGTTTTACTCGATAATTTCAAATTGTTGAGGATGATGCGTAGAACAAAAAAAATTAAAGAAATAAAAATATAACGGTTGCTTGAAGAATTTATATTTATATGATATTAGTATACATACTTTACAACTCATGTTTATTTACATATCGTATATGTCACTGATGAATGAATGATATATAATACATATGTGTATTGTAAATTATTATACATTTGCCGCTTAGTACTAAATGGTACTATTTGGAAAAGTTTTGGATTGATAATCGTTATGTGCAAGGTTAGAATCTGCTTTTGAAGAATGTATAAACATATAGTTTTAATATACATATGTACAACCCATAGTTCTAGAAATTATAAAATTCACCCAAATTATTTTAAAATACTAAAAATTAAAAAAAATAATATTATAAGCAGAGTGACAGACTATGAACATACTAACGGTTTGTACGGGTATCTAAGAGTTGACAAACGCAACTGTATTCTTCCTCGTTTTTGTGTCTTCTGCCTATGCTCTAATATTTTCGTGGGTATATCGGTCTAATGAAAACCAACCTTTAAGCTTTTTTAAATAAAAAAAACATAAATTTCTAAATTTTGACGAAATTGATTTTGAAAATTTGACGAATTTTTAAAAGAGTATATTAGAGGTAGAATTCATAATTTAATGAAAAACTTTAATAAAAATGTGAAAAATATTGATATAAGACATAAAATGTTAAGTGTTCAACATTTGTAAAAAATAGATATAATACATTTAAAATTTTATTTTGATTCAATATACTTTTCTTTACAGCTTCAAATTATTTGTTTCATTAAATCGTTTTTAAAATTTTGTATTAAATATTCTAAAACAAAAAAATCTTTTTCAAATCTTAAAATTATAATTTGCTCTGGGGCTCGTTCGGAAGCTTCCAAAATCCGAACCCATAGACCAAATCCTTTCAAATATTAGTGACATAAATCGAACGGGAAGGAATATCATTTTACAAAATTTAAAGGTTATATCTTTATTGGTTTTGGAGATAATCCCATTTGCTCTGGTGCTCGTTCGGAAGCTTCCAAAATCCAAACTCATGAACCAAATCCTCTTAAATGTCATAGACATAAATCGAACGGGAAGGAACATCATTGTACAAAATTTAAAGGTTCTATCTGTCTTGGTTTTGGAGATAATCTTGTTTGTTCCGGAATCATTCGGAAGCTTCCAGAATCCGAACCCATGGACCGATTTTGTCCAGATTCGAACTTAGCCTTCCTTTCGTAATTAGCAACCTACTATATAAATTTCATCAAGATAGCTTTATTAGTTTTTGAGTTATCGTGCGAACGGACGGACGGACGGACATCGTTAAATCGACTCAGGAGGTGATCCTGATTCAGAATATATATACATGTCCATATCTAACTCGCTTTCTTTTGGTGGTTACAAACACCATACCAAAGTAAATATACCCTATACTTCAGGTGTAGGGTATAAAAAGTTTGTTTTAGAGCACACACAATCCTAATTCTAACGAGAAAGGAGGTAAAAAAATATAAAAGAAAATAGTTTGATTCTTAAATAATATTCTTTATTCTTTAGATTTTAATTATATTACTACCTATTGTACATACATATGTATCAACTAATATCAACTACATTTTGTAACGTACAAATTACAATACAATGTACGTTTACATACGATATTATATTATTAGTAAATAGCACTTAGCAGCACAATATTAATAAATTCTACAAAAAAAAAAACAAAAAAATATAAAAAGTACAGCTTTCTTTCTTTTAATTCTAATCAAAGATTACAAAAAGATGGGCCACTTTTTTAAAGGCGCAACTTTGTTGCTGTATCTATGTATTGTTATAATACAAAGTATAGGAATATTTAAAATTCAATCGCAATGTATTTTTAAAGGCGCAACTTTCTTTAATTTTATACATAGTGTTATACATAGTGGCAAAAAAATAATAATCTAAAGTATTTTAATTTATTAATTGAAATTTTTTGAAATTAAATAAAAAAGAAATAATCGAAAACGTTTTAAGTTGTTTATTGAAATTTGAATATGAAAAATGTATTTTAATTAGTACAGAAAAAGATTTAGAATATTTATTTGTTTATTTAGTTTAAGCTTAACACAAGTAAGTTACAATATAATTCAATTACAAAAATATTAAATTTAAACAATAATTGTATAAAATAAAAATTAACAAAATATTTATGATTAATAATTAATACTCGTATGTACTATATTATAAATTTTATAAGGAAAAAAAAAAGAACAAATTAAAGATATAAATTTATTACAAAAAACAAAAATTATTAATTGAATAAATCATAAAATCATAGTTATTATTAACAAAATGCATGAAATTACAAATCAAAATTAACCATCGATTGATATAAAAAAAAATATCTATGCAGTTTCAATGACATGAATATAAATCTCTTTTTAAAGATTCTTTGTTTAGTTGAAAGTTAATTTGGGATTTGTGTTGCATAGAGACATCATTATATTAAGTGGTTCAAACTTACCATAATTAGTGCGGTGCAACTTCAAATTAAAGATGTTAACCGATCTTAGCCTAGTATTTGTACAAAAGCGAACGTTGGCTCATAATTGTGTAGATAAAATATTTCCTTTTACCTATTCTGTCAAGAATATTATGTCTGCGACGTTACGACGTTTTTCAAGCGTACACATATGTAAAAGGTTTAGTCTATATTCATCATATTATAAGGATCTTCCCAAGGGAGATGACGTAGGGCATATCTAAGAAATTTTTTTTGAACAGATTCCATTCTGAATATACGGGTTTTTAAAACGGACTCCACACTTGGCTGGCATATTCTAAATTAGGACGAACTAAGCAAGTATAAAGAGATTTAAAAACATAAGGATCATCAAACTCTCTAGCCTATCGTTTAATAAAACCGAGCATAGAGTTGGATTTGTTTAAAATATATGTGTAATGAGCATGAAAAGAAAGTTTACTATCAAAAAATACACCCAAGTCTTTTATAGAATTAACTTTAGGGATGGTTTGAAGGTTAAAGGAATAGTTATAAGAATAGAGTAAAAGTAATATGAGCACATTTAGCATAAATTATATTATATATATGAAAAAAATTATTTTGATTATGAGTGTTGTAATAAATGTAACAAATCTTATTTTATAAAACTATATATGTATACTCTTCACTTCAAATTTATCTTTTTTAACATTATATTTGTCTTCTTTTAAAATCAAATTCTTTCTTTAAGGCTGGTTTTCATTAGAAATTTCGTGGATATTATCGCAACTTTAGAAAGAGAAAAATATAGTGTACTATCAGTGCGAAAGAGGGAGAAAAAAAATATTATTACAAAATACAGCAACACTTTGACAGTTAAAAATGTACATAACCTAATTTAATAATGTTTATATAACCTATTTATTAATGTTTATATTATAATTTATAACCTAATTTATTAAGTTAGTTTATATTCACTAGTTTATATTCATATTTAGCTGAAAATTTAAAATTTTCTATTCATGAACTTGTTAAAAATAACATAGTATATTAATAATATTTTTATACATATAATATAGTACATAATTTTAATATAGTTTCTCACTAAAAAATAAAAAAAAATTGAACATTTGTTTATTTTAAAATGTTTGTTTATTTTTTTAACACTTCAAAATTTAAATGCCATGGTAGTAAGATTTTTTTTTGTAAGATATAAATACAAATTTTGCATATGTATTAAAAATATCCTCGATATATTCAGAGATGAGAGAACTTACTTTCGTGGACATTTATGGTTACATTGTAGGATATTTTCAAATGTTTGATGATATTTTTTTAGCTTTATCTGTTTCAAACACATATCATTATACCCGTACGATCAATTAACACATATCATTATACCCGTACGGTATATTAAAATTGCTTCTCCGTTTGTAACACCTCGAAATAAGCTAGCTAGATATACCTTAAATGATTCAGAATCAAATTCTAAATTGATTAAGCTTTGTCCGTCAGCAAGATAACTCAAAAACTAAGAAAACTAGAGTCTTGAAATTAACACAAAATATTCTTACATCAATTTGTATGTTCCTTATTTTTTTGGTTGAGTTCCGACCAAAACTTCAGGTAGCTCTCAAACACCTTATGCGAAACTCAAATTTTGCAAAACTCTTGACTCTTTCTATCTTCCAAACGGTTTGAGGTAGAATTTTAAAATTTTGAGAAAAGTTAGGTCCCTGAAATACATATGAGCTATTTCAGAAAATATTTTTGAATCGCCCCTCCTTCGGAGCTGTATGGGGTCAAAAACTAAAAAATTCCTTCTTTTTAAACACCTGTAACTTGAACACCTGTCCAAATTTTTTTGAAGTAATATACAAAAATTAAAGCTTCAACATTGTATTTTTATTTCTATTAGCAACTTTTCTTAATTATATAGGGTTACCTTAAAATTGACGAAAGTGTGACTTAATTTTTCTAAATTTTTCTAACAAATTTTTTTAACAATTGTTTTGCATTTTTTGTTTTACTCGATAATTTGAAATTGTTGAGGATGATGCGTAGAACAAAAAAAATTAAAGAAATAAAAATATAACGGTTGCTTGAAGAATTTATATTTATATGATATTAGTATACATACTTTATAACTCATGTTTATTTACATATCGTATATGTCACTGATGAATGAATGATATATAATACATATGTGTATTGTAAATTATTATACATTTGCCGCTTAGTATTAAATGGTACTATTTGGAAAAGTTTTGGATTAATAATCGTTATGTGGAAGGTTAGAATCTGCTTTTGAAGAATGTATAAACATATAGTTTTAATATACATATGTACAACCCATAGTTCTAGAAATTATAAAATTCACCCAAATTATTTTAAAATACTAAAAATTAAAAAAATAATATTATAAGCAGAGTGACAGACTATGAACATACTAACGGTTTGTACGGGTATGTAAGAGTTGACAAGGGCAAATGTATTCTTTCTCGTTTTTGTGTCTTCTGCCTATGCTCTAATATTTTCGTGGGTATATCGGTCTAATGAAAACCAACCTTTAAGCTTTTTTAAATAAAAAAAACATAAATTTCTAAATTTTGACGAAATTGATTTTGAAAATTTGACGAATTTTTAAAAGAGTATATTAGAGGCAGAATTCATAATTTAATGAAAAACTTTATTTAAAATTTTATTTTGATTCAATATACTTTTCTTTACAGCTTCAAATTATTTGTTTCAGTAAATCGTTTTTAAAATTTTGTATTAAATATTCTAAAACAAAAAAATCTTTTTCAAATCTTAAAATTATAATTTGCTCTGGGGCTCGTTCGGAAGCTTCCAAAATCCGAACCCATGGACCAAATCCTCTCAAATTTTAGTGATATAAATCGAACGGGAAGGAACATCATTTTACAAAATTTAAAGGTTATATCTTTATTGGTTTTGGAGATAATCCCATTTGCTCTGGTGCTCGTTCGGAAGCTTCCAAAATCCAAACTCATGAACCAAATCCTCTTAAATTTCATAGACATAAATCGAACGGGAAGGAACATCATTGTACAAAATTTAAAGGTTCTATCTGTCTTGGTTTTGGAGATAATCTCGTTTGCTCCGGAATCATTCGGAAGCTTCCAGAATCCGAACCCATGGACCGATTTTGTCCAGATTCGAACTTAGCCTTCCCTTCGTAATTAGTAACCTACTATATAAATTTCATCAAGATAGCTTTATTAGTTTTTGAGTTATCGTGCGAACGGACGAACATCGTTAAATCGACTCAGGAGGTGATCCTGATTCAGAATATATATACATGTCCATATCTAACTCGCTTCCTTTTGGTGGTTACAAACACCATACCAAAGTTAATATACCCTATACTGCAGGTGTAGGGTATAAAAAGTTTGTTTTAGAGCACACACAATCCTAATTCTAACGAGAAAGGAGGTAAAATAATATAAAAGAAAATAGTTTGATTCTTAAATAATATTCTTTATTCTTTAGATTTTAATTATATTACTACCTATTGTACATACATATGTATCAACTAATATCAACTACATTTTGTAACGTACAAATTACAATACAATGTACGTTTACATACGATATTATATTATTAGTAAATAGCACTTAGCAGCACAATATTAATAAATACTACAAAAAAAAAAAACAAAAAAATATAAAAAGTACAGCTTTCTTTCTTTTAATTCTAATCAAAGATTACAAAAAGATGGGCCACATTTTTAAAGGCGCAACTTTGTTGCTGTATCTATGTATTGTTATAATACAAAGTATAGGAATATTTAAAATTCAATCGCAATGTATTTTTAAAGGCGCAACTTTCTTTAATTTTATACATAGTGTTATACATAGTGGCAAAAAAATAATAATCTAAAGTATTTTAATTTGTTAATTGAAATTTTTTGAAATTAAATAAAAAAGAAATAATCGAAAACGTTTTAAGTTGTTTATTGAAATTTGAATATGAAAAATGTATTTTAATTAGTACAGAAAAAGATTTAGAATATTTATTTGTTTATTTAGTTTAAGCTTAACACAAGCAAGTTACAATATAATTCAATTACAAAAATATTAAATTTAAACAATAATTGTATAAAATAAAAATTAACAAAATATTTATGATTAATAATTAATACTCGTATGTACTATATTATAAATTTTATAAGGAAAAAAAAAAGAACAAATTAAAGATATAAATTTATTACAAAAAACAAAAATTATTAATTGAATAATACATATGACATTAAAATCATAGTTATTATTAACAAAATGCATGAAATTACAAATCAAAATTAACCATCGATTGATATAAAAAAAAAGTATCTCGATAATGCAGTTTCAATGCCATGAATATAAATCTCTTTTTAAAGATTCTTTGTTTTGCTGAAAGGTAATTTGGGATTTGTGTTGCATAGAGACATCATTATATTAAGTGGTTCAAACTTACCATAATTAGTACGGTGCAACTTCAAATTAAAGATGTTAACCGATCTTAGCCTAGTATTTGTACAAAAGCGAACGTTGGCTCATAATTGTGTAGATAAAATATTTCCTTTTACCTATTCGGTCAAGAATATTATGTCTGTGACGTTACGACGTTTTTCAAGCGTACACATATGTAAAAGGTTTAGTCTATGTTCATCATATTATAAGGATCTTCCCAAGGGAGATGACGTAGGGCATATCTAAGAAATTTTTTTTGAACAGATTCTATTCTGAATATACGGGTTTTTAAAACGGACTCCACACTTGGCAGGCATATTCTAAATTAGGACGAACTAAGCAAGTATAAAGAGATTTAAAAACATAAGGATCATCAAACTCTCTAGCCTATCGTTTAATAAAACCGAGCATAGAGTTGGATTTGTTTAAAATATATGTGTAATGAGCATGAAAAGAAAGTTTACTATCAAAAAATACACCCAAGTCTTTTATAGAATTAACTTTAAGGATGGTTTGAAGGTTAAAGGAATAGTTATAAGAAATTGGATTAGAACGGCGAGTAAAAGTAATATGAGCACATTTAGCATAAATTATATTATATATATGAAAAAAATTATTTTGATTATGAGTGTTGTAATAAATGTAACAAATCTTATTTTATAAAACTATATATGTATACTCTTCACTTCAAATTTATCCTTTTAAACATTATATTTGTCTTCTTTTAAAATCAAATTCTTTCTTTAAGGCTGGTTTTCATTAGAAATTTCGTGGATATTATCGCAATTTTAGAAAGAGAAAAATATAGTGTACTATCAGTGCGAAAGAGGGAGAAAAAAAAATATTATTACAAAATACAGCAACACTTTGACAGTTAAAAATGTACATAGCCTAATTTAATAATGTTTATATAACCTATTTATTAATGTTTATATTATAATTTATAACCTAATTTATTAAGTTAGTTTATATTCACTAGTTTATATTCATATTTAGCTGAAAATTTAAAATTTTCTATTCATGAACTTGTTAAAAATAATATAGTTTATTAATAATATTTTTATACATATAATATAGTACATAATTTTAATATAGTTTCTCACTAAAAAAAAAAAAAAAATTGAACATTTGTTTATTTTAAAATGTTTGTTTATTTTTTTAACACTTCAAAATTTAAATGCCATGGTAGTAAGAATTTTTTTTGTAAGATATAAATACAAATTTTGCATATGTATTAAAAATATCCTCGATATATTCAGAGATGAGAGAACTTACTTTCGTGGACATTTATGGTTACATTGTAGGATATTTTCAAATGTTTGATGATATTTTTTTAGCTTTATCTGTTTCAAACACATATCATTATACCCGTACGGTATATTAAAATTGTTCCTCCGTTTGTAACACCTCGAAATAAGCTAGCTAGATATACCTTAAATGATTCAGAATCAAATTCTAAATCGATTAAGCTTTGTCCGTCAGCAAGATCACTCAAAAACTAAGAAAACTAGAGTCTTGAAATTAACACAAAATATTCTTACATCAATTTGTAGGTTCCTTATTTTTTTTGGTTGAGTTCCGATCAAAACTTCAGGTAGCTCTCAAACACCTTATGCGAAACTCAAATTTTGCAAAACTCCTGACTCTTTCTATCTTCCAAACGGTTTGAGGTAGAATTTTAAAATTTTGAGAAAAGTTAGGTCCCTGAAATACATATGAGCTATTTCAGAAAATATTTTTGAATCGCCCCTCCTTCGGAGCTGTATGGGGTCAAAAACTAAAAAATTCCTTCTTTTTAAACACCTGTAACTTGAACACCTGTCCAAATTTTTTTGAAGTAATATACAAAAATTAAAGCTTCAACATTGTATTTTTATTTCTATTAGCAACATTTTCTAATTATATAGGGTTACCATAAAATTGACGAAAGTGTGACTTAATTTTTCTAAATTTTTCTAACAAATTTTTTTAACAATTGTTTTGCATTTTTTGTTTTACTCGATAATTTGAAATTGTTGAGGATGATGCGTAGAACAAAAAAAATTAAAGAAATAAAAATATAACGGTTGCTTGAAGAATTTATATTTATATGATATTAGTATACATACTTTATAACTCATGTTTATTTACATATCGTATATGTCACTGATGAATGAATGATATATAATACATATGTGTATTGTAAATTATTATACATTTGCCGCTTAGTATTAAATGGTACTATTTGGAAAAGTTTTGGATTGATAATCGTTATGTGGAAGGTTAGAATCTGCTTTTGAAGAATGTATAAACATATAGTTTTAATATACATATGTACAACCCATAGTTCTAAAATTATAAAATTATTTTAAAATACTAAAAATTAAAAAAATAATATTATAAGCAGAGTGACAGATTATGAACATACTAACGGTTTGTACGGGTATCTAAGAGTTGACAAACGCAACTGTATTCTTCCTAGTTTTGACATACATATTCCAACAAGAAAACAAAAAGGCAAACTAAATGTATGAGAAATACAGTATGAAAATGTTTATTTTATAAATACGGTAGTTTTAGTTTCACATTTGTGCCCTCTGATGAGACTATTTGCCAATATATACCATACTGATTATAAACTATTAAAAAGGGTGTGATAATACAGTTCTAACGGTATAATAATAAATATAGTAAATATAATTTCGCATGTATAGTGATTTTTTTGAAAGTTTGAATTTTTTTTTTTTTTAAATTCCCACTTTCAAGTGCAATATCTCAAAACGGTAGCACTGATTCAGATGAAACAAGATGTATATTAACGACAGTATCACGCTCTACAAAATTTGAGGAAATTGTTCTAGTTTATTGTCTTAGGGAAAAAATATGACGGTTTAATTAAAATTGTACAAATTGTTAAGAAAATTTTGTAATGCTTTTTTCGATTTGATTAATCATTTTTTGATTTTGCATTATCAGCGTTTTTCGATAATTGTTTAATAATATTTTTTAGTTCGTTTCATACATATTGAGTACTGACCTCATATGATGACGAAATGTACGATCAGCTAATTTATTAATCATGTTTAAAAAAATCCGTTTACTTATTTATACAAATGTTAAAAAGCAACGGTCGCTTGGGAAACACGGCACTTAGGTTCAAGTCAGTTTAAATAAAATAGAAATGAAAGTATGCAAGTAATAAAATATGAAATTAAAGTTTTTATTTTAGAGGAATCGAGGTTTTTGTCCCTGTTGAGTAATTCCATCCTTTTGTATAATATCGTTTGGCACAATAGTGCTAGTCTTATCAGCAGGGGATGGTGTGGATGTAACTATATGTATAAATAATAATAAATGCAATATTATGATTTTCTAATACTATTTATTTAATTCTAAAAAATTACAAACAAAAATTAAATTCAGCCTTGATAAAATTATCCAATATGTATGTGTTTGATTCTTCAATTCTTATATTTAATTCTACAACTTTACTTTCTCGTTCAACTTAAACAACTGCTTTACAATATGTGTTTTCTAATTTAATATACCAAAACTAAACCAAGGCCAAAATTAATGTAAGAGAAGACAAAAAAAAAGTAAACTGTTATTATTTTATTTTAAAATATGTGACGGGCAAATGGTAAAATTAAAGCAAATAGTTACTTATCGAATATGAGCAAATGATAAAATTAATGCAAATAGCTTCTTATTAGTAGTTCCTAATCCTACATTCACCCCTTTTCAAAATTAGACATTCGACTCGGATGACACGACATCATCTTCGTGTTGTGGTTGGAGTTTTCTCCATGGCTTCATATTATTGCAACTGGTTGTTGTGGTTTTTGGACCTTCTCTGTTAACTACGTTTTTTACTGTATATCTTCCCAGATAAGTCCAGATACTATTTCATATGGGCTTAAAAAATGATAAGAAAGTTTTGCATTAGTAAACTGTGTCTTTTTATCGCCATAAGATCTCATAGTAGTAGGTAAAGAGGCAGTCTGTCATGGGAAAAAATCATGCCATATCGCACCGATATCGCACGACCTACATTTTTATTGATGGGTTAATTATAGGTCATTCTTGGTTAGTAGGTCAAAAACTTGTTTTGATTGTTTTGGTTTTGGTTGCAAGATACGTTATAAGTGTTGGTTGATAACTTATAAGTTCCAAGTGGTTGTATAGTAGGAAGTGAAGGTTGTTGGTACTGTGAAAGTTGTCAGGCAAGGTTAATGATAATTATAGTTTAGGATAATTAGGCTTTTTCAAAAAATTGATTGGTACTGTTTAATAGGATATCATACAAATAGTAAGAAAATAATTTTTTTTTCAAGTCAAATCAATTTTTTTATTTTTTCTTCGCATGCTTAATGAAATATATGTATGTAGGTAAAAATAGATATAAAAGAATCGAAAAAAACTTGATTTTATTATTGCACAAAAATATTTATAGATACTTTTGAATATCAAGATGAACAATAATAAAATAAAAACGAAAACGCAAACAAGAAGTACAAAGTGTATTTCATTTTTAGTTTTGTTTTATTAAAAGAAGATTGATTATTAAAAGTTGTTATTATAGTTTTAAAGTTGCAAAAATAAAAATAAGAAAAATATGTTATTTTTAGAATATGTGTTGTTTCTCATTGTACTCATTGTCTTCATTGTACATTTGTTTCATCATTGTACATTTGTTGTAAATTGTTGTAATACCTTGAACAATTAAGACTTATGTATAATAAGTATGTACACATGTACTTTAAAAATATTTTGCATTCTTTTAATTTCTGTTTACCTGGTGTAAAATAAATTGTAAAAACTAGTTTGACTCTTTCAAACAATTTAAAAACTTATGAATGCAAATGCTAAAAAAAAAAAAAAAAAATGGAATTATTCTGTATGTTTGTTATGTAAGATTATGACAAGAGAGAGTTGATATTACACTTCGTTTTATGTTGTAAGGTAGGAACAAAGATAAGTTAATTGCTTTTGGTATTTATAGTAAACACAAAAATAAGAACACATTAAGTTATATGTTTATTTTTATTTATTTGAAAAAACTTTTACAATTTTGCGATGATCAGATGTTAAAATTGCTGAAATAGTGAGACCAACTTTTTCTATACGTCTTTGAAATATACTTGTATCACGTGCGGACTCTTCCCAATGACCTTTCCGTGCTGATCTGTAAGCATACTCCTACACATGCATAACGTGAATTTTTTTTAATGTTGAAGTGAACTTGTTTAGTTTTGTTATTTAAATTCATATCGTGCAAGTATGAAAATTGAAAATCTTAATCTAACATGTTTTCCTTTAAAAGATACATATATACATCACAGCAATTTTTAACAGCACATCTGAAATTGTTGTTTGATAAGTGTATAGGACAATTTGATTTAAAGTTATCAATCTTTTGTAATGACGGTAAGTTTCTGCTTAAATCTACTATTTTAACACTGTTAATGTACTTTTGAAGAAAAAGTTTTTTTTGTTCTCCTTTAACATAAATTTTTTCAGCTGACTCTATAGTGTTTTAATATACATTTTACATCTAAATATTCAACTAAACCGTTATTCCATTTAAGTCCATTAATTTTATTTTCGCAATACTGGTTATTATACTTCATATCCTGACTAAGTTCTTCTGCGGGATACAGTGCTTTGAAGTGATACACAGTTGGAATTAAACTTCCTTTTTCAAGTATGGCTAACTCTTTTCGGAAATATTGCTTTTAATTTCCTTGTAAAAATTGTAGGTCAGCTATTAGAACTTGTTTAACCATGCCGAAGGTTTATGGAAGAATGTTCCATAGAATAACTAAATTACATTTATATTCACTTTGGGATAAGAGCTTTTCGTATAAATATAGGTTAACAGAGTTAGTTTTTAACTAATACAACTATGCTGTTTCACCCGTTTACTATGATGGTGGCTGGTCCATCATGCTGTGACAAAATCACTTTTGTTCATAATTTAATAAAATATAAAAAAAGAAAATATACAACCACATATTGATAGAATAATTTGGTGTAATCCAGACAAAAATTCCGTTCCAAAATATGTCAAAGATATGGAATTTAGTAACACTATTCCAGATTTTAATGATAATCAAAAACCTTTGTTAATTATTATCGATGATATGATGTTAAATTCTCATGATAAGTATGTATTTGATTTATTTACTAGAGGATCACATCATAGAAATTTATCTGTAATATTTGTAACACAAAATGTTTCTCACCAGGGTAAATTTTCAAGAGATATTTCACTTAACTGTAAATATTTAGTACTTTTCAAAAATCCAAGAGATAAATCGCAGATATTACCTCTACCTCGTCAAATATATCCCAATCAAATTAAAGCATTTGAAAAAGTATAAGTTAATAAAAAGGATTATTAATTTAAAAAAAATAATAAATTTTTTATTAAACCTTTTTGTTACAGATAGATTTTATAACTGAATTACAAATTCTTTTCTTAAGACTAAAAACTTATTTTCTACTTGCAACATATGAATCGGCAACGTGACATTGTGTTTATTGTAGACATAGCGTCAGCATAAATTATCGCATGAAATATTTTGTTGGAATTTTAGGGGAACGAATTAATTGTTGTAATTTTGTTAACTTCAACATAATTTTATGTTAAGTGAATTTTAAAAAATAATTTTCGTTAACTTTTCCCCCTTTAAAATATTGATTGTCCCAATCAATTAGAAATATGGAACATCGTTAAAATTGATTTGTTGAAAGCTGTTATCTTGTCTAGGTGGAATGTTATTAACTGTGTGGGTTTCAGATTGTGGTTCTTCCCTTTTTGATCCTGTAAAGCAGTAATCGTTATATTCTGTTTTTGAGGTCTTTTGGCCAAGAGAAAGGTAAGTACTATTGTGATAATTATAGCAATAAGTCCGTATGTAGTGAATTGATGGATTCTGTTTCTATATTCGGTTGATTCTATGATTTTTGTATTATTAATTTGTAGTTCATCCATCATTTGAAGTGATAGTAGGTTTTTGTACTCTTTTTCCTTGGAAGTTTGTTGGAAAATTGCTGGTAGTATGTGTGATCTGGATATTTCTCTTGAATGAAATCTTCTATCTCCTACTGTAATACTTGAGTTATGGAATTTTATGAGGAACGTTCCCACGAGGACTTGTTTTTCGTTATCTACTATTAGTGTTCCATTAAAACCGTTAAGTAATATTACTCCAGGTGATATTTCTTCTATTTGTGGCAAATGCTGGTTGTTCATTTTCAGTAGTTCAGAAGCAACTAACGTCGATTAACAATAAATCGACGAGGTCATTAATGTTGCAGATAGAAAGAAAGTTATGTGTTTTACATATTTTATTATTTCTTAAACCTAAAATTTTGTTTTCAAATTTTATTATATTTTCGTACAATATTTCTATAGCTATAAATTTTTATTTTTGATTGGTTTTAACATGAGTTTTTGATAATTTTGAATATCCGTAATAGGAATATTTACAATGTATAAAATTGATTTGGAATTTGATATTACTTTTACTTCTGAATAATTAAGTGCTTCTTCAATAGTTAAAAAATTTATATTTTCTTTTGTTAATGTTTCAATAGCAATATTAATTTCTTCTTTACTTAATATTAAGGAATTAATGAGACCTAATTTGGCCCAATGAATAGCATAATTAACATTTTTTAATTTATCTTTTAATATACTTAATCTAAATTGAATGCCCATAATAATTTCATTGTTTATTTGAACATCTGTTTCTAACAATTTGTTTATTTTATTTGCTAATTTAGTAATATTATTTATACTTTTTTCATATAAACTGTTTATTATAACCTGATTATTATTATTTTCTAATAGATTTTTCATTTTTTGTTCAATTGTTAATAAATCTTCATGATCGGGGGATCCAGCAAGCCATTTCCAAGCTGATCCTAAAAAATCTAAATATCTTTTTAATTTTTTTATTTTTAAATTTTCAATCATATTTATAATTTGTTCGATTTCATTGGATAGGATTGGGTAAAGGGTATAATAACTATTAGGGTCTGTGTTTAGTTGTTTCTGCATATCTCTGATGATTTCTTCGTATTTATCTAGATCTATTGCATGAATAATTTTGAAGTTTCCAGTTTGTATTTTTGCTATTCCGACATCTATGGCTACTAAGTGAGAGTTAGAAAAATCTAGTATTTGAACTTCTCCAACTACGAGAGAGTTGAAAAACCTAAAAAGAAGAAAAAAAATGTTTAGATTAGTTTTTTATTTGTTTTTTATGTATAATTTTTCCGGATTGTGTTTTAACTGTTGTTTGGTTATTTTCGGTAACTATTTCCCTTTGGTATTTTGGAGAGAGTTTAGAGCCTAATCTTTTGTTCTTCTTAACATAGATAACATCTCCTACGTTATAGTTTTTTATGGGTTGACGCTCTTTATTATGATTTTTTAAATCTATTTCCTGTTTTGTTTTTAATTTTTCTATATTGTCTTTCCGAGCTTTTTCAAAGTGAGCAGGATCAGAGTGTACATTTCTGCCAAAGAAAACTTCTACTGGCTTCCGTCCTGTAGTAGAATGTATGGAATAATTGTACTCGTTGACTGATCTTTCTATTAGATCTAGGAATGACTCATGAGTGTTTTCTGTTTTTAAGCACCTCATGATTTCTAATAGGGTGGAATGAAAACGCTCCAATTGCCCATTTACTTCGCTGGAGTACGGGGGCGTGGTGTAGATTTTTATACCAAGTTCGTCTTCCAGCATAAAGTTGATAGTTGCGGAATTCAATGCTTTTTCGTTATCGAATACGATTATTTCAGGCAATCCGAATGAAAAGAGTATTTCCCTGAGTGGCCGTTTGATATCTTCTACGGCTTTGGACTTGATAATTTTGAATTGAGCATATTTCGAAAATTTATCCAATGCTGTCAGTACTCATTTTTTTTCTGTAATAAATATATCTATGTGAACAATGTGACCAGGATGTTGTGGAATCGGCGTTTCCCTTAGCTCAGGCTTGTTTGGGTGCCTGTCATATTTGTTCTCTTTGCATGTGGTGCATTTCTTGACGATTTTATCTATTTTACTTGACATGGCTGGAAAGTAATAATTTTCTAAAATTTGCATCTTGTTTTCATTTGTGTTCCTGTGAGCTTTTGTGTGCGTCTTGATTATTAGGTCTTCTTGATCTTGCTCGTTTGTAACATACTGTACCTGTTTCTGGGTGAATCGAATCCTATAGTTGTAAAGTGTTGCGGATATATTTCCTGAATTATACCCATTATTTTCTCGTCTGTTTTATTACAATTTATTACCGAAGGGTTTAATCTCTGTTTCAGATATTTAGTCAGGTTTTCTTGATTAAAATTTGTATCTGTTATACTATGACGGTGATATGTGGGAAAAACTATTTGGAATTGGTAGGTGGTGTTATTGTCTATTTTGAAAAAGATTTGATTTTTGAAAACGTTGATAGGTGTTTCTACACTAGGTATTAGGTTTTGTGATGAGCTTTCGTCGCTGTGTTCTGTGCTTGTCATTTCGTTAATTTGAGGAGGTCTTGAGAGAGCGTCCGCTACTAAATTTGCTTTCCCTGGTTTATAGTCGAGTTCATAGTTATACTTCTCTAGTATTGCCTTCCATCTCTTCATTTTTGCATTGTTGTTTTTGTTACTTAGTGCGTAGGTCAACGGTTGATGGTCTGTAAATATTTCCACTTTAGCTGATCCATATAGATAATTCCGAAGCGAATTTAGAGCCCAAATAATGGCAAGTAGCTCTTTTTCGTTCGCTGCATAATGTTCCTCTGCTTTGTTAAGCGTCCTAGAAATAAATGTTATAGGCCTTCCGTCTTGGCTCAACACCGCACCTAAGGCATGATTTGACGCATCTGTATTTAGTTGAAAATGTTTTTTAAAATCAGGATATGTTACAATTACGTCCTTTGAAATAAGTGAGCTTTTGATTTTTTTAAATTCTATAATCTTTTTGGCAGATGTTGTCTTTTTCGACGAACGTCCATCCTCCCCCTTGGATGGAACTTGGCGTAATCCTTTACGAATCTTCGATAATATCCGGACAATCCTAAAAATGAGCGGAGATCTTTCAGTGTTTTTGGCTGCGGAAAATTTTGGATTGCATCTACTTTGGCAGGATTAGTTTTTACACCATCTTCTGTTATTATAAAGCCTAAAAATTCAACTTCTGTCTTGAAAAAATCGCATTTGTCCATCTGGACTTTCATGTTGGCATTTTGGAGAGTCTCAAATATTTCCCTTATATCTTCAATATGTTCTGTTTCGTTCTTACTGAAAATGATTATGTCGTCGATGTATACGTGGCATCTTTTGCCAATGTGTTCCCTTAGTATATCATCGAGTGCCCTTTGGAATATTGATGGGGCATTCCTTAGTCCGAAAGGGAGTCGGGTAAACTCGTATTTCCCGTTGTTTACCGCAAAAGCAGTTTTTTCGCGATCGGATTCTTTTAACTGGATTTGGATTCCAATCCGCTTTTCAAGTCGAGGACGGTGAAAATTTTATTTTGGCCTAATTGTGAGAGTACCTCGTTTATTTCAGGTATCGGATAACGGTCTGCAATTGTTACGCTGTTTAACTTCCTATAATCGATAACCATTCTGTACTTTTTTTCGCGCTCGCGTCCTGTTTCTTAGGCACTATCCAGATCGGTGAGTTGTATGGCGATTTGGAAGGTCTTATAATGCCATCTTCGAGTAATTTTTCGATCTCTTTTTCTACCTCGTCTTTAAGTGACATTGGGTAAGGGTAGTTCCTGGTATAAATCGGCGAATTTGTGGTAGTACGAATTTCTCCTTTAATTCTCGTTGTGTATGTGAGTTTCTCGTCTCCGGTGAATAGTCTTGAATATTTTTGTATTATGGATTTTAATGCTGTTTTTTGTTCGTTACTCATGTGTTGTGTTCTAACGTCTATTGAATTTACTGCTTGCGTCGGAAATTGTTTAATTTTAATTTTGATTGAGTTTTGTATGACCATATAATTTTATTTTGTATGAATAACGGCTGAAAGTTGCTTTAAACTGTCATTTCCGAGAATGCCATGGAAGGATTTGAGTGTTGGTAGAATGAAAAATTTTAGTCTTATGTTTTTAATCCCAAATAAATTTAATTCGGTGTGGTGCGTAATTTTAATATTTCCTGTTACTGAGTTTGCGTAAAAAATTTGTTGATTTGGAATGGGTTTTTCTACAACGCTGGGTTGTATATAGTTTTTATTTGATCCGATATCGATCAAAAATTGCAGTATTTTCCCACTCCTCGTTCTGCATTCGAAATATGGGAGCGAGGAGTGCGCTAATCTAAAAAATGGATATCGGAAAGATCGTTAGGTTGGTTGTCCATGTCGGTATTTTCTTCTAAATGGTGTATGTCATCAGAGTAATCTTCAAATTTTTGTTCGTACATATTGTCGGTATCTTCTAAATTTTGGTAGTAATCGTCTATTTCCTCTTGAGTTGTATTTTCGGTATTAATGTGATAGTTTCTTTGTTGTTTAAATCTGTTGGACTGATATTGATTGTACTCTGGTGGAGGTCTTTTCCCTATTAAATCATTTCCTCTTGGCCTATTCATATAGTTTATTGCCCTGGATTGTTTGCTTAGAGTTGTATCCATCGGTTCCGGCCGTGGTTGTGGTTTTGGTGCTGTTGGTCTTTGCGGAAATTGTTTTGGCTGAAATTCGTTTGGTCCAAAAAAATTTTGTGGAGACGGTCTGTTGGTGAAGTATCTATTTTCGAATGTATGTTGAATTGGTTGTGGGATGTGTGCTAGTTCGGGATAAAAAGGTATTTGTCTATTTTGATTGAAATGATTTTGACTTCTTCTAGGTGGAATTCTTGGTGTTATATTTCTGTTCTGGTTGGCTGTTGCATATTTGGAACGATAATTTTGATTTTCTAGTTTTAGGCACAGGTGCAGTGCTTGTGGAAGATCAATAGGTTCTCTAATTCCAAAAAGTTTTGGCAATTCGCCATTTAAACCTCTAATAAAGGTGTCCAGTGCTTTATCTCGGTATGTTTTTGTCAGTAACAAAAGTGATTCGTTGCTAATCTCCATGCATGCTAGTTTGTTGAGAATGAGTGACATGTGAGAATAAACATCTTGATAGAATTGTGGTATGGTAGAGTTTCCTTGAACAAGTGTTGTCATCTGGTATTCCAGAGTGCCCAGGTCTCGTTTATCTGCATAGTGGAGTGTAAGGCACTTAGAGATGGATTTCCAGTTTAGTGGTGTGTTATATGACTCTAATGCAATATTTGCGTTCCCAATTATTTTATTCCTTATAACGCTGAGTATCCCAAAATATTTAGGTGTTCCTACTAAAGGTTGATAGATTTCCAAGATACGGTCTACGTTCTTCTTTCAGGAACTAAATTCAGCTGGGTCTCCTGAAAAGTCTCGCAAGCAGCGCACGACATCTGGAATTTTGTCCATATCGGCAATATTTTCTCTGTGTTCGTCATCTATTATTTGATCTCTTTCATGTTCTTCTGTTCTGGGTTGCAGTGCACGTCTTATATGAGTTTGGCAAAGTCTGTTTACTATTGTTGTTATTAAAGATTCCATTTCTGGATTAATATTTGCATTTCCTCGTACTTCGCCAATATTATTTTGTCCATTTAGAACCGGTGGACGAATAATATTATTTTGGTTAGCCATTTTGGGGAAAAAAAAATATAAAATATTTACTTACGATTTAAATTGTTAGAGAGGGCAAAAGAAAATCGAAACTTTAATGACAATTTTATTTGGAACTAATGGAGAATTAACCTGTATGAAAATTTTATTTGATCTATTTTATGGTAAATATTTATTTTTATTTAAAATTCTTGTATAATATATTATTTTTATTTTAAATATTTATATTTTTATTTTTATTTAAAAATATTTATTTTATTTATTTAAATAGAAATTTTAAATTTTGTTTAGTATTCTATTTAATTAAAAAAAAGTATTTTTTCTATGAAAAAAGAATAATAATTGTACAAAATTTATAGACTATTAACTCTACTAACTCTTATTAAATTTATATAATAGAAATGATTGTTTCTCTTCATTGTTTAATTACTTAAATACTTAATTTATAATTACAAATTATAGATTTTACTATTTGTTTCCTTGAGATCAATATAAATTAATATATATTTTTTTTTTTTTTTTTTTTTTTAGTTTAATCTTTGTAATTTCTTTATTTTAATACTTTCAATTCCCTAATTTTTCAAATAATAGTAATTCTAATTTTTTTTTTTTTTTTTTATATAAATTTTAAAATTTTAATATTATTATTTCAATTAATTTTAACTTTATAAAAATTTCGATATTTTCAGTAATTTAAGTAATTCTAATTTTATACAAATTTTATAAAATTTGTATAAAAAAAATAAATTTTTCAGTAATTTTTTTGTTATTTCAAGTAATTTCAATTTTATGAGAATTTTAATTTACTTTATTATTTTGTAAAAAAAAATTTTAATATTTTCCAATAACACTTTTTCCTTTTTTTTTTTTTATATGCTTTTAACTTATGATAATTTTAATTTGCTTTAATTTTTCTAATTATTAATTTTTCTTTTTCTTTTCATTTTAAATTTTTAATTTTTAACCATTGATTTTTACTTATTTTCTTACAAACTTAAACACTAGAAATGCACTTAAAAACTTACATGAAAATAAGTGCTAGAACCATAGTCCTTATCTAACACAGGTAAATGCAGATTATTCCTTTTTGTCCTGCTTAATGTTCAGGTGACTCAGGCTCCACAATTTACACTCTAACGTGAAGATCACTGCGGCTTTCCTAGGGCCTTACAATGTTAATGACTATGGCTATGGTTGGTTCTGGATCACAAATATTTTTGAAAACGCTTTCGGCTACTTGAGGCGACTCTTTGTTCCCAAATTTTCAGTGAAGTTGAAGAATGTTAAAACACTTTCGGCTACTTGAGGCTACTTGGTTTCCAATTTAGTGTATTTTGGCACTTTCTTCTTTTTTTTTTTTTTCACTTTTGTGTCCAACCACGTTGGGTGCCAGTTAATAAAACGGATTATTAATTTTAAAAAAATAATAAATTTTTTATTAAACCTTTTTGTTATAGATCGATTTTATAACTGAATTACAAATTCTTTTCTTAAGACTAAAAACTTATTTTCTACTTGCAACATATGAATCGGCAACGTGACATTGTGTTTATTGTAGACATAGCGTCAGCATAAATTATCGCATGAAATATTTTGTTGGAATTTTATGGGAACGAATTAATTGTTGTAATTTTGTTAACTTCAGCATAATTTTATATTAAGTGAATTTTAAAAAATAATTTTCGTTAACTTATATAATGATGTGACGTCAGTCCCATATGGCTATATATTAATAGATCTTACTCAAGACGTTAATAAAAACATTTTGCAAAATCTCTTTAAATATTTTAAAAGATAATTGTAATCTGAGTAAAAAAGCAACAACCCAATTGAGAAAGTATAAAAACGAATTCAGATCACTTATTTGCCGGAAAAAATCTATAAATAGCAAAAGAAAAATCATTATTCAACGTGGTGGATTTTTACCTACACTTCTTGGTGCAATACTATCAGGGATAATCGGAAATTTTATAAAATGAATAATACAACATTTAATAAAATGATAATTTTAAAACCTGAGATTTATGAAAAATGAAGCAAAATGTGGACGTTGAACTTAATGAGTTGGATAAAAATATGAAAAAAATATTGTTAAATAAACATCTCACGGACACTCAAAAATGTTATTTATACAGACAAAATCTATTTAAAATAAGAAACAAAAAACGACAACTTCTTAGAAATAAAGAGGAGAAAATAGAAATTACGGAAACAAAAGGTACTCAAACTCGTGCAAAACCAATGTATATAGATGCGGAAACTCAATCGCATTTTCCTGAATACAAGAATGTTGGAATACAAGTTGTTCCTGAAGAAGAAGAAGAAGTATATAAAAAAGAAGCTGATGACGAAGTATTTGATGATGAAATTCAGGAAAATGTTTTAACAAAAGCATTGTCAGCTGCTTCAGTTGGAAAAGGTCTTGGAAAAAGAAAATCAATTAGAAATCAAAATGTACAAATTTTTGAAACTGATACAGGAGACATTATAACTGTTCCTTTAGATAGCCCAAGCCCACCAACGAAAAAGAAAAAACTATAAATAGCAAAGAGTTGAATAATTCATCAAGACGTGTTTTTAGGTCAGCAGGAGGTAATACTCAAACAGAACTTAATTTTCCAATTCGTAAGAATAAATCCGCAAGCTCATGGACAACATACAAGTAAAAGATGAATTTTATGTCACTTTACTCAGTGATTCATCTATGAACTGATCCAGAAAATGCATTATCATCTTTTACAAATAAAGTGAATAAATACATTTGTGATTCAAGGTGGAAAGTCGGTATTTCAGAAATGTATGTTAATGATTTTGTTCCAAATGTGTATGGTGAAGAATGGGAAAAAAGTACTCAAATATTTATTAAAGGTATGCAGAAAGATATGATAGGAGTTGGAACATCATATATTCCATACATAGAAAAACAAATGATATGTAACTGGAAAGTTTTTCTACTACCAACACTAATTCAAAATATACGCCCACTTAATAGGTTTACAAGAAAAGAAGTTGAACGACAGTTGATTTGGGGAATTTTTAATTTTATAAACGATGAAGTTCATTATACACAACCAACAAAAGCTGAGGAGATGCCTAAAAATTTAAGTTACACCACAATATGTGTTACTAAGCCTAAAATAGATATAAAAATAAGAGCAAATTACACTTATACCCTCGAAGGACTTTTGACAACATGTCTCAATCAAGTATCTTTTAAAGTTACAGATTTCAAAAAATATAAATCACGTGTAATAGAAGCTTTCAAAACTTTTATAGATAGTGTACAATTGATTCCCATTAGTAAACCAGATATGTTTTTTATATACACAGATATAATTGAACCGCAAAAAATAGGTGATAAAGATATAAGGTGTTTAAGATCTGTTAACATACAAAATTCTTTCACTGATACTGTAAAAGAATTCAGTAACATTCAATATTGCAATGTGGAGAAATCATTTAATAACATTTCATTACTTTTATTTGATAAATATGGATACAAAATAAACTTTTCCAATAGTTCAATTCCAACAAAAATTGTATTACATTTTAAAAACGTATAAATAAAAGCGATTTTATTTTATTCATTATGGGGAGATTATACTATAAGTATTATTTAATTCAATCTGGAAGAGAGCTTGATGATATCGACCCTTTATTACATTCAACCGTATCTTTTCAAAAAGGTCGTGGATTGGGAAGCTTTTCTGGGGGACTTTTTAGATATTTGAAACCATTATTTACTTCAAGGGCTGATATTTTGAAAAAAGAGGTTATTAACTCTGGTATTAATGCTTTATCTGATATTGCATCTGGTGCAAATGTAAAAGAAGTTATGCAAGATCGTAGTAAAGAGATTGTTAAAAATGTACGACGTGATGCCGTACGAAAACTGAATGAAATGTATGGTTCTGGTAAAAGAAAACGAAAAGCTATAAAAAGACCATTCATTAAAAATTTAAACTATTTTACGTCAAAACGACGCAAAGATAATAACAAAAAGAAATAAAAAGATATTTTTAATTAATTATGATTGAGTGTATGAAATCTGAGTTGGATATTTTTAAAACTCAACCCATTCAGTCTAGCATTTTAGGATCTGAAGAAGTTTCCTACAATCCTATTGCTTCTTTAGACAACGCTTCAACTATTGAATTTGTTTCACTGGGGCATGGCGATACATATAGAGATTTGTCTTCTACATATTTGAGATTAAAAGTACAGATCTTAAAGAAAGATGAAACACAATGAAACAATGATAAAAATGCTGAAGGAAAAATAACACAACCAAGTGAAGTTAATAACATTTTACATTCTTTAATAAAACAATGTAATGTTCAATTAAATGGTAAAAATATAACACCGTTTGATGGAAATTATCACTATAAAGCTTATATTGAATCTTTATTAAATTATGGTACAGATGCTGCTGTAACTCATTTAGAATGTGCAGGATGGATTTTAGATAAAGCAAATATAGCTAAATCTGATAATAATGGTTCAAAAGAGTGCCAAAAATTTTATCATAATAGCAATGTAGTGGAACTTATGGGTAAACTACACGTTGATATGTTTAATCAACCTACTCTACTTATAAATAATGTTGACATTCGTATAGTTTTAACACTTGAAAATCCAAATTTTTATCTGGAACTGGAACTTTTATCTGGAACTGGAATTTACCATAATGATAAAGGTCATCAGATAACAAAAACCATGTTTAGTAATGGCTTTTTCCTTCTAGCTTTTGATTTAACTCCAGATGCATCAGAAAATGAAGTGTGTCAAGGTCTACTAAATCAAGGTACAGTTAGAATTGAGACAAGGCTATCAAAACCACTTACATCTACACTGACTGCTATTGTTTATGGAGAATTTAATGCAAGTTTACAAATTGAAAAAAACCGAAATATATTCTCAAACCTATAAATAGCATACATAAAAGTAAATATGAATATTTGGCAAAATGTCATTGTCTTGTGCACTTCTGGATGTAACATTTTGTTGTGATGATAATAGTACCTTATTTGCGAAAGATATTTGTATAGTTGGTATTAAAGAACCTTGTAAAAAGTTTGTAAAAGAGCTCAAGTATAAATTTCCAACTAGGGATTTTATAAATGACAATTTTGAAAATTATTCTTTTGGAGCTGTGTATAACGATAGATTAAATAAAGAGCTCTGTCAAACACTTGAAAAATTTGATATTATTATAACAAATCAAAAAATCAAAAAAGAATTTTTAACGAACTACATTAAAGAAAAAACAAAAGTTTATGACTTGTGTCAATTTTATTGATGAATACTTTAGAAATAAGTAATGTATTAAAATGTAATAAGAACACACGTAAATTTTTCAAAGGAGTTTTTGCTTTAGATCAATTCCCCAAAATAATTAAAAGACAAACTTTTTTAATTGTAAACACTGATAAAGCAAAAGAACCGGGAACACATTGGTTAGCTATTTATATTCCCAAGAATGGTTGTATTGAATATTTTGATTCTTTTGGTAGAAAACCTAATAAATTAGTAATTTTGACTTACTCAAAAAACAAATATATAATTTTTAATGAGAAACAATTACAAAGTAACTACTCAGATGTATGTGGGCAATATTGTTGTGTCTATACGTGGTATAGATGCTGCGGTTATAGTATGAATGCCTTTTTAAAAAATTTTAAGAAAAGAAATTATGTAGAAAACGACAAATTGATTCTAAATACTTTTCAACATGTATTTGGAAAATATAACTCGTTACAAACCTGTATTCCTAAATCGTATAAATAAAAAGCAACATAAAAAATTTTTAGTAAATTTAAAGCAATGGAGGAACCAGGTCAAACGACAAATTTATTGCTAAGTTATACATATTTTCTTTATAAGAGTCATACATTAAAAATTTCTGTTGGGTTTGGTTGTGAATCGCTTGAAGTTTCAAGCATATTTCATCGTATTGGTAAAAAGACAATTGCTTTAAAATTTCATGAATGGAATAAATTTTATTACCAATTTAACAAAAAACTCGAAGAACAGATGATCAAAGATATAAAACAGTGTTTTCTCTCCGATAAGATCGGCGAAGGGGCAAATCATAACTATTAACAGAGAAGAAGCAGAAAAGTTTTACAATTTGAACGAGTTTCGTCACGCAGTAATGACCTATAATAAAACATCTGAGTTAAATGTAAAAGAATATGTTGAAGAATATCTGAAATTATGTTATGAACAACAGGTATTAAAGTTACAACAAGAAATTTATATACCAATGCAACGTTTTAATGTACAATGCAATTATTCAAGACTATTTTTTGAAATTCCTGTAATTCTAAAAGAAAAAATCTGTAATATACTACATAAAAACAAATAAAATAAATCACAACAAATAATATAATAATTTTTTTTTTTATTTATATGTTTAGATAGAGAAATATTTTTAATTGGATTATTTAAATAAAATTATTTAGGATTATTAAATCATTGAAATAATCAGGATCTCCCTGCTGATTATTTACATCCCAAATTTGAGGAAACTGAACTTCTTTCTCTTCTTCTTCAATTTGCTCGTCAATTCCTTCTTCAGTTTCATGTTCTGATTCATCTATCGGCAGAGGTGGCACAAATTCTTCTGTATCTTTTAACTCCTCATTTTTCATAGTTGATGTAATTGTATCATCCTGAATCTGGCTTTCAGTATTTACTCGGGCAGTTTCGGCAAATGGATATGTTGTAGAATCAGCTTACATTTTAGAGTTTTGTTCCATAAAAGTCAGAATGGAAATTAATTAAAATTACAAATAAAAGCTCGCTTATATACTCATGTATAAAAGTATAAAAGCAAAATAGATTCAAACAAATGGTTAGTTTAAATCATGCTTTGGTCTATTATTTTATATACAATAATTATTATCTTCATACCTTTAACATTTTTAAAATTAATTGACATAATTGTTTAATATAAATAAAATGTCATCCCAAATAGTAACTGAAATTCATAGACAGGCAAGACGTAAATTTCTTAGAAGAAAACTCAAGCAGAAAGGTTTAAATGACACATGGCAAATCGATTTAGTCGAAATGTTACCTTATCGAAAATTTAATAATGGATATAAATATATGTTGACGGTCATTGATACTTTTTCCAAATATGCCTATGCTGAACCTGTGGAAACAAAAAATGCTGAAAATATTTTAAATGCCTACATTTATTATTAGAGCTAAAGTTATACAAAAAAATATTCACTATGATCAAGGCAAGGAATTTTTTAATTTACAATTTGAAAATTATATGAAAGAAAAATCAATCAATCATTATCACACATTTAGCGAATTAAAAGCATCAATTGTTGAACGATTTAACCGTATATTGAAAAATTCTATGTGGAAAAAATTTAGTTTAAACGGGAATTATAAATGGTTACCTATTATACAATTATTAATAAAAGAATATAATTCAACAAAACATAGCACAACAAAACTTCCTCCTGAAAAAATTACAAAGAAAAACGAAAAAAATATACTTAGAAATGTATATACTGAGCCTAAAATTTTTCAAAAAAGTAAATATACAGTTGGAAATTTTGTAAGAATAAGTAAATATAAAGGACATTTCGAAAAAGGTTATCAACCGAATTGGTCAACTGAAGTATTTAAGATTGATAAAATCAATAATACTTATCCTGTTACATATCAATTATCGGACTATACTGATACAGCAATTTCTGGAGATTTTTATCAAGCTGAGCTTACACCTGTAAAATACCCAGATACTTACCTTGTAGAAAAATGCTGAAAAAGCAAGGAAATAGAGTTTTTGTTAAATGGCTAGGTTTTGATGTCACACATAATACTTGGATAAATAAAAAAGACATTATTTAAATAATTGTAAAGTTATTAAGTATTTATTTACATTTTGCTTTTATAGTGATTTGTTTTATAAAAATTATAACATAATATCAATTCTAGTTTTATTTATTTTTATACATATTTTAATATTCTTTTTGCAGTCGTTTATATCCATACGGAAAAGAAATACCATCTTCATTAAATTTCCGTTTTTCTGATTTAGGATAATATTTTTTTATTTCGGCAACTGTAAGTACTTCGTGTACTTTATTTCTACGAATATTATCTGAAATTACAAACATATTTTCGTTTTCTGCAGGATTTAAAATCGCTTCTTTGATCGTATCAAAATTAATTTTTTGTGAAGCCTGATAACTTAAACGAATTCCTTTTACTTTGCATACAAATTTTCTGCTGCTATCTTTTGTGCAGTACACTTCGTATGCATAATTTTTTGGACCTCCACAGACAAACTCTGTTATATAACTTCCAGCACCAAAGCACTCTAATTCATCTGTCATTTCTCCTACAAATTCCCCTGTTGGGGGGTCAAATTCGTCTTTTCGAGATATATAAATGACAGAATCTGTGTCATAATATAAAACTCTATTATCAAGCTTCTCCAAATAACTGTAAAGTTTAAGACGAGCTTGTGTTGTTGTGAAAGCTGCTATGCTAACGTTAACAGTTGGTAAAGAAGTTTCAACTTCATCTTTGTATTGCCAACTCACCACTATATTTTCTTCATTTATAGGTAGAATTTGACATACCTCTATAGAAGGATTTGTTAGCATTTTATAAAATTCAAACGGCTGATTTAAAATGATAGTTTGTTGCTGGTTCTCTTTCTGTCCAAATTTTCCCCAAAATGAATTTAAAATTATTTTGGCAAAAGATCTTAAACCGGGACTGTTAACAATTTTATGATATTCTAATTTAATTTCTTCCATATTGAAAACATTTTTTATATATCTTTCCTTGTCTTTCTCAATTAGATAATCGAGAGGCCAACCTGAAGCTTGTTGTTTTATTTTGATAAATTTATTCATCATGGCGGTAAATAAACTATCAACATTATTCAGTTTATAATCCTTTATCGTTTTATATTTCCAAACCTCATAAATGTTGAGAAGTTCATAGTTCATTTCAATAGATTTTAAAACTTTATCTATATTAAAGCTCTTTGATCATCAGAATGTTGACAAAATTCACCTATATGTTTTTCTTCGCTGCAAATTTTGCATAACGAAAACATTAGCTTATTATTTTGTTTAATTTGAAGAACTGGATGTAGTAAATCAGTTGGCGGTAAAATTTTACATTTAATGATCCCATCGACCTTTTCTAAGTTCAGTTTTGAATAAGCATCCTGTCCAACATATATTTTAGGGTGAAAAACTGGAAATTTTTCTCGTTTGCAAACATATGGATACAAAGAACACACATCTATATATTTAATTTTTTGTCCAGCTTTACATTTATAATGTGTATACGTATTTCCGGTTCTTCCTCCATAAAATGCATCTCTGGGGTTCATAATTTTCATTTTTTGTCGTGTTGAATAAATGCGGAAAATAATCCTTTTTCAGTGTAGCTGTTAAGTTAAATGCTTTTGGCAATTTTGCAGGTGCCATAGGAAAATAATTAAGCGAATCTATGAATTATCTACTTTCATAAGTATAATTTTTGTTCCTCGCATAATTAGTTTTGGTTGAATGGAGATTTCATTTAAGATATAGTTTAAGATAAATTGGTGATCAAAAGCCTGTCCGTTGTGAGCAATGACAGTAATATGCTTAAATGTGTTTCTCAATTTTAAAATGTAC
The DNA here is from genome assembly GCA_947095535.1 of Poecilobothrus nobilitatus. Taxonomy (NCBI): domain Eukaryota; kingdom Metazoa; phylum Arthropoda; class Insecta; order Diptera; family Dolichopodidae; genus Poecilobothrus; species Poecilobothrus nobilitatus. Next base: position 159,045,629 of record OX352772.1, on the reverse strand, counting down.
ACCATTAAGTTGTTTATTATAAATTCCTTTTCAAACTGTTTTTCTCTATAACCGCAACTTTCTCTACAAAAAACTAATGAATTGTTTTCGATACATATATGACATCGTTGTTGAATGACACATAAATTTGGCTCGTGTTGTTTTATTTCCGTTGACATAATTTTTTTTTGTCTAGTTTCCAAATCATAAAATATGTATAGGAAGCTTTCTTCTTTATTCTTATTTTTACTCTTATTTTAGGCCTGTTGAATATAACATTGGTGATCTTCTGGAACAAAGTTTAAGCAAATTTTACCGAATATTTCTCCACATGTATGTTTTTTTCCTGCTTTATAAACTTTTAGACAGGTTTTGCATTTTCTAATTTCCTCACATAAGCTAATATTGACGAAGTCGAGCCTTTATGATTCGCAAAACACATTTGACCTCGATAGGAACGATTGCAGTCCTTACATAATAAATTTTTTATATTTTGAGGACATATGGGTGATTTTTGGCAACAAGAACAGCTCTTTGAACATCTATGTTGATTTTGATGATGATGTGGAATGTGACATTGTTTGCAATAATAATCTACAGAAAATGCAGCAGTGAGTGGAACAATTACATTGTAATGATGTTTATTGTGTAACAAAATAATTCTTTTACCACTATTGCCTCCAGCAAATATTATTTCTCTGCCTTGTGTTCCATATTTATATACAACAATGTTATAATTTTTCAAACTATCCTGGAATTTTTTTAATTCAGGTATTCCACACCCTTCCAAAGGGATAGATACTCCTGATATTTTTATTAGCCACAAAGCTAATTCTGTTTAAAGCTTTCCATTCATATTATTGAGCACTTTTTTATATTCTTTATAATTTTCAATTTTTGCTATTGCGACAATAATTCCTCGCGGTAGACATAAATTATCTTCATTTCTGATGGATATTATTCCTTCTTTCTGATTCCTGCTCAAAATTTATAAATTTTTTACTCTTTCCGCTTCCAACAGGTAACCTGACATACGTAATTTCCAAACAAAATTTGTCCGTACTTAATCCTGTAAATATGAAGAGAATGTAAATAAAAAATTAGCATATTAAAGTTCTTTAATTTAAAACTATGTTGTACTTACCTTCTGAGTTACTCTGAAAAACTTTCAAAATTATATCCCAAATATCAGAAAATTTTAATTCCCTAGCCAATTTAAAATTTAGGAATGCAGGGCCACGTTCTTCGAAGCTTTCTCCGCAAAATGTAATTCCAATCATATCGCCTGGATACATATTTTTCGTACCATCTTTTACAATATCGTGTAGAGCACCTTTAATCCAATTTATTGGATCTACATTATCTGGTACTTGTTTAATGATAAATTTTATCTTACGACCGCGTATATTATACCGTTTCACAAAAGTCGAACTGACATTCTCAATAGAATATCGTATTATTTCCGAATTTACCGAGCTTGAATTCAAAAATGTTTGTAAAATAAATTTTTTAGACATCTTTTTATATAGAGAAATTAAACACGACTTAACGAATAATATCGGTTTTTGCTTCTTATAAGGTTCTAATTAAAAGACATTCTAATGAATTATAGTTCCATAAAAACTAAAACAAAAAAAATATTAAGTCTAACCACATCCAACTTAAAATAAAACAGAATTGAAAAACATTGTAGTCAAAAGACATTTTGCTAAATTATAGTTTAATACAACAAACACAAAAATGAAAACTTAAACCGATCTTAAAATAGAAAAGAATTTAATTTGCAACATTGTAGTAAATTGCCATTTTGATAAGTCATAGTTTTACATATTAAAAATAAAATAAAAACAACATGATCTTGTGTATATCTCGAGATATATAAATGACAGAATCTGTGTCATAATATAAAACTCTATTATCAAGCTTCTCCAAATAACTGTAAAGTTTAAGACGAGCTTGTGTTGTTGTGAAAGCTGATATGCTAACGTTAACAGTTGGTAAAGAAGTTTCAACTTCATCTTTGTATTGCCAACTCACCACTATATTTTCTTCATTTATAGGTAGAATTTGACATACCTCTATAGAAGGATTTGTTAGCATTTTATAAAATTCAAACGGCTGATTTAAAATGATAGTTTGTTGCTGGTTCTCTTTCTGTCCAAATTTTCCCCAAAATGAATTTAAAATTATTTTGGCAAAAGATCTTAAACCGGGACTGTTAACAATTTTATGATATTCTAATTTAATTTCTTCCATATTGAAAACATTTTTTATATATCTTTCCTTGTCTTTCTCAATTAGATAATCGAGAGGCCAACCTGAAGCTTGTTGTTTTATTTTGATAAATTTATTCATCATGGCGGTAAATAAACTATCAACATTATTCAGTTTATAATCCTTTATCGTTTTATATTTCCAAACCTCATAAATGTTGAGAAGTTCATAGTTCATTTCAATAGATTTTAAAACTTCATCTATATTAAAGCTCTTTGATCATCAGAATGTTGACAAAATTCACCTATATGTTTTTCTTCGCTGCAAATTTTGCATAACGAAAACATTAGCTTATTATTTTGTTTAATTTGAAGAACTGGATGTAGTAAATCAGTTGGCGGTAAAATTTTACATTTAATGATCCCATCGACCTTTTCTAAGTTCAGTTTTGAATAAGCATCCTGTCCAACATATATTTTAGGGTGAAAAACTGGAAATTTTTCTCGTTTGCAAACATATGGATACAAAGAACACACATCTATATATTTAATTTTTTGTCCAGCTTTACATTTATAATGTGTATACGTATTTCCGGTTCTTCCTCCATAAAATGCATCTCTGGGGTTTAAAGGTGTAATATTAATTAATGGATGATTTTGCATGTAGTCCATATTTTTTTTATATCTCATTTGTTCAGGAAATTCACATTCCCACATTTCAATTAACCTGAATCCAAGACTTTTGAGGTGTTCGGCTCTACCTACCGTTCTTTCATACTTTTGGTTAAATGTATCGTTGTTACTATTGAATAAGCTCGCAACTCGATTGCTTGTTAAACATTTTGGATGCCCGTGGTAATAACATCCATAAAATTCAAATATTTCTTTGGTTTTTTCACAAAAACCATCTACCTTAAAGCCCCCAACAATTTTTTCTACCATTTAATACACATTCCAAATTAATTTACCGTGAATCTTGTTCGCAAATTAACCACTGTATGGCAATTTTTGAATGTTTATCTCCTAGTCTGTATCCATTTTTAGGAATGATACCTATTGTATTAGGTTTCAGAAAATTTCGACGATATGCGAGGTTACATGCAGATGCTATTGTTGTAGCTTCCAAAAATGGTTCAACTTTGCATTCTTCTAAGAACATTTTCCTAAAACTCACACATGCTTCAGCCAAAATTCTTATTTCACTGGCACAATATTCCTTAATCTTCTTCTGCATATTGAATTTTTAGTTCTTATTTTCTTCATACCATTTTATAAACTCTTCGCGTTCACCTTCTTTCATTGTATCAGGGGAATAATATTTCATTTCTGGTAAACATCCTTCATAATTTTCATTTTTTGTCGTGTTGAATAAATGCGGAAAATAATCCTTTTTCAGTGTAGCTGTTAAGTTAAATTCTTTTGGCAATTTTGCAGGTGCCATAGGAAAATAATTAAGCGAATCTATGAATTATCTACTTTCATAAGTATAATTTTTGTTCCTCGCATAATTAGTTTTGGTTGAATGGAGATTTCATTTAAGATATAGTTTAAGATAAATTGGTGATCAAAAGCCTGTCCGTTGTGAGCAATGACAGTAATATGCTTAAATGTGTTTCTCAATTTTAAAATGTACACCATTAAGTTGTTTATTATAAATTCCTTTTCAAACTGTTTTTCTCTATAACCGCAACTTTCTCTACAAAAAACTAATGAATTGTTTTCGATACATATATGACATCGTTGTTGAATGACACATAAATTTGGCTCGTGTTGTTTTATTTCCGTTGACATAATTTTTTTTTGTCTAGTTTCCAAATCATAAAATATGTATAGGAAGCTTTCTTCTTTATTCTTATTTTTACTCTTATTTTTGGCCTGTTGAATATAACATTGGTGATCTTCTGGAACAAAGTTTAAGCAAATTTTACCGAATATTTCTCCACATGTATGTTTTTTTCCTGCTTTATAAACTTTTAGACAGGTTTTGCATTTTCTAATTTCCTCACATAAGCTAATATTGACGAAGTCGAGCCTTTATGATTCGCAAAACACATTTGACCTCGATAGGAACGATTGCAGTCCTTACATAATAAATTTTTTATATTTTGAGGACATATGGGTGATTTTTGGCAACAAGAACAGCTCTTTGAACATCTATGTTGATTTTGATGATGATGTGGAATGTGACATTGTTTGCAATAATAATCTACAGAAAATGCAGCAGTGAGTGGAACAATTACATTGTAATGATGTTTATTGTGTAACAAAATAATTCTTTTACCACTATTGCCTCCAGCAAATATTATTTCTCTGCCTTGTGTTCCATATTTATATACAACAATGTTATAATTTTTCAAACTATCCTGGAATTTTTTTAATTCAGGTATTCCACACCCTTCCAAAGGGATAGATACTCCTGATATTTTTATTAGCCACAAAGCTAATTCTGTTTAAAGCTTTCCATTCATATTATTGAGCACTTTTTTATATTCTTTATAATTTTCAATTTTTGCTATTGCGACAATAATTCCTCGCGGTAGACATAAATTATCTTCATTTCTGATGGATATTATTCCTTCTTTCTGATTCCTGCTCAAAATTTATAAATTTTTTACTCTTTCCGCTTCCAACAGGTAACCTGACATACGTAATTTCCAAACAAAATTTGTCCGTACTTAATCCTGTAAATATGAAGAGAATGTAAATAAAAAATTAGCATATTAAAGTTCTTTAATTTAAAACTATGTTGTACTTACCTTCTGAGTTACTCTGAAAAACTTTCAAAATTATATCCCAAATATCAGAAAATTTTAATTCCCTAGCCAATTTAAAATTTAGGAATACAGGGCCACGTTCTTCGAAGCTTTCTCCGCAAAATGTAATTCCAATCATATCGCCTGGATACATATTTTTCGTACCATCTTTTACAATATCGTGTAGAGCACCTTTAATCCAATTTATTGGATCTACATTATCTGGTACTTGTTTAAAGATAAATTTTATCTTACGACCGCGTATATTATACCGTTTCACAAAAGTCGAACTGACATTCTCAATAGAATATCGTATTATTTCCGAATTTACCGAGCTTGAATTCAAAAATGTTTGTAAAATAAATTTTTTAGACATCTTTTTATATAGAGAAATTAAACACGACTTAACGAATAATATCGGTTTTTGCTTCTTATAAGGTTCTAATTAAAAGACATTCTAATGAATTATAGTTGCATAAAAACTAAAACAAAAAAAATATTAAGTCTAACCACATCCAACTTAAAATAAAACAGAATTGAAAAACATTGTAGTCAAAAGATATTTTGCTAAATTATAGTTTAATACAACAAACACAAAAATGAAAACTTAAACCGATCTTAAAATAGAAAAGAATTTAATTTGCAACATTGTAGTAAATTGCCATTTTGATAAGTCATAGTTTTACATATTAAAAATAAAATAAAAACAACATGATCTTGTGTATATCTCAAAATTGAAAAGAAATAAAATTATAATTTGCAACATTGTAATCAAGACATATTAATAAATTATAGTTCTGTAAAAATAAAAATACGATCTTAAGTCTATTTAAAAATAGAAAGAGCATAATTTGAAACACTTTGGTTAAATATCTAAATGCCATTTCAATAAATTATAGTTTTTGAAAACAAAGACAAAAGCTATCTGCAATACGTCGTAAACTAGTATAAATACAGTGAAATTTTGTATATTAGTTACAGTTTAATTCAATATTTACAAAGAAACATGGCTCAAGAATTCATCACCATGGTTTAAATACTCCTGATGATGCTGTTTCGTCCGGGCGTCTTCCTGCAAAAAGAAGGAAGACTAAAAATGAACAAGAAGAGTATCAGCAGTATTATGTGCAACATAAGCAACAGCAACAACAACAAGAACAGCAATTACAACAACAGCCGCAACAACATCAACCTCAACAACTTCAACAAGAACAAGGACCGTCTCCCTCCAAGAGAAGAAAATACACAAATTTATGTAATGTAATAAGCAATATAAACCACTTTAAGAAATTTTTGTGGCAGAATGATATGGAACCGGAATGGTTCTATATTATTGAGAAAATTAGGAAATATTTGACAAAAGAAAAGAAGGAAAAGTGTGTTTTCGAAACTCAAAACTATATTATTTTTGCGTCAGACGTATACGCAAAAATTTTTGAAGAAGATACAAGTATTGGAGACATTGTGAAAGGAGAATTGTTTCTTGTGAAGAAAAACAATAAACTTCTACTTTTAGAAGTTACAAAGGAATACATTATTGCTGAAAAGCAATAACAATTTATTTTAATTTTTTAATTTTAATTTTATTTTTAATTTATTTCAATTTACATTTTTTGATAAATAATTAATCATTTTTAAAAAACAAATAGAGTAAAATAAAAAGTTAAACAAACAATGAAAAATTTTTGTTTTTAGTTAAATTATCTTTCAGATTCAGGGAAATAAAATGGGTATTTTTAAATTTCATTGAGATGAAAATTTCACTTGAGAAACTATGAGAAAATACAAATAAATAAATAATAAAATTCTTTTTTCTTTTAAAAGTTCTAGGTCATCTAATCAACAAATTTATTATATAGATTTTATGCTAAATAAAAATTATTTTAAACATGCAAATAAATCTGTTTTTATTTTTATATTCTTGTGTTTTCAAAATAGGTACCAAAAGTGATTAACCTGACTTTGAACTTATTTTTTCCATGCAGATACACAACATAAAATAAAGCTAATAAGTAAGTATCTTACGCATTTTCGAATTCTCGTTTGTCTAAAACAATAAAAATAAAAAATATAATTAATGGTTTTTGTTTCCTTTTTCTTCTTTAAATAAAGAAGGAAGAAAAAATCCCCAAATAGTTATAGGTACACTTCTAAATCGCATCATTTGTTTTTCAAAGTTATTTCTTTATGTCAGCAGAAAAACAGGTTACCCAGTAAATCTACATTTTTTTGTTTTTCTCTTTAAATTTAAGATTTTCGGTTATTTTCTCAATGTTCTTATAGAATAGAAAAAGAAATCTTACATAACAGACATACAGAATAATTCCATAATTTTTTCTTTTTATACCCTACACCTAAATTTAAGATTTCCGGTTATTTTCTCAATGTTCTTATATAATAGAAAAAGAAATCTTACATAACAGATATACAGAATAATATCATATTTTTTTCTTTTTATACCCTACACCTAAAGTATAGGGTATATTAACTTTAGTATGGTGTTTGTAACCACCAAAAGGAATCGAGTTTGATATGGACATGTATATATATTCTGAATCAGGATCAGCTCCTGAGTCGATTTAACGATGTCCGTCCGTCCGTTCGCACGATAACTCAAAAACTAATAAAGCTATCTTGATGAAATCTACTCCATCAAATATCTCGATGTAGTAGGTTGCCAATTACGAAAGGAAGGCTAAGTTCGAATCTGGACAAAATCGGTCCATGGGTTCGGATTCTGGAAGCTTCCGAATGATTCCGGAGCAAACGAGATTATCTCCAAAACCAACAAAGATAGAACCTTTGAATTTTGTACAATGATGTTCCTTGCCGTTCGATTTATAAATTTAAGAGGATATGGTCCTTGGGTTTGGATTTTGAAGCTTCCGAACGAGCACCAGAGCAAATGAGATTATCTCCAAAACCAACTAAGATATAACCTTTAAATTTGGCAGAGTGGTGTTCTTTCATGTTTTATTTAAGTCTCTGAAATTTGAGAGGATTTAGTTAATGGGTTCTTATGTTGGAAGCTTCCGAACGATCCTCAGAGCAAACGAGTATATCTCCACAACCAACAAAGATAGAACCTTTATTTTTAGTACAAGAGTATGCTGTTATGTTTCCTGTTCTATAAAATTGGAAACTGACATTTGAAAGCATTTGAACAATGGATTCGTATTTTGGAAGCTTCCGAACTAGCCCCAGAGCAAACGATATTATCTCCAAAACCAACAAAGATAGAACCTTTAAATTTTTTACAATGATGTTCCTTCCCGTTTGATTTATGTCTCTGAAATTTAAGAGGATATGGTCCATGGGTTTGGATTTTGGAAGCTTCCGAATGATCCCCAGAGCAAATGAGATTATCTCCAAAAACAACAAAGATATAACCTTTAAATTTGGCAGAATGGTGTTCTTTCATGTTTGATTTAGGTCTCTGAAATTTGAGAGGATTTGGTCCTTGGGTTCGGATTTTGGAAGCTTCCGAACGAGCCCCAGAGCAAACAAGTATATGTCCACAACCAACAAAGATAGAACTTTTATTTTTAGTACAAAGGTGTTCTGTTATGTTTCCTTTTCTGTAAAATTGGAAACTGACATTTGAAAGAATTTGAACCATGGGTTCGTATTTTGGAAACTTCCGGACGAGCACAAGAGCAACGAGCATATCTGCAAAACCAACAAAAGTAGAACCTTTAAATTTAGTACAATGGTGTTCTGGCATGTTTTCTTTATGTTCCTGAGAAGGATTCGATGAATTGGAGTGGCAATTCTGGCACATGACACACACCTCCGAAGGACTAACAATCTTCGAAATTAATAAAGATAGAAACTTACAATTTTTTACAAAGGCTTCAAGCATATTCCAAGAGGATGCTTCTTTTACGTTCCTGAAATTCGAGTTGAATAAGACAGAAAAGGGAAGAAGTTCAAGCAGCTGCCAAAAAAACTTATGGATTTTTAATTTAATTCGAATTATTCAGGTGTAGGGTATTAATAAGTCGATTGCATCGACTTACAGTTACATTTATTTGTTTTTAATTCTGTTTAGGTATATATAAACTCTCCCATCCATCCATTTCTAAGTTATTTATTGTTGTTTTTATTAATTTTAAGTTATTAGGGTTGAAATTTAAGTGTTCTAATTCTAATGCCTGTTGTGCTATTGTAGATTTTGTTAGTCTATTGTATTTTATATGAGATAAATGTTCTTTAAATCTTTTAGAAAAATCTCTTCTCGATTGTCCAATGTATTTTTAGTTACATGTTGTACATCAAGTTACATGTAACTTCGTATATGCCAGACTTTTTGTTGTTTTCTATTTTGTCTTAATTTGTACTTCCTAAAATATTTTGAAGTTTATTGTTTTTTGTACTAACAACTTCTATGTTGTGTTTTTTTAAAATTGTTTTTATATTCTCTGTTAAGGTGAATGCATTAGAATCTAAATCTCCTGTTGGATATTAACTTTTTATTATTAAAAAATGTTGACAATTCTCGTTTTTTTTATATTTTTTGTATGTTTTTTAATCAAAATATCCACTATTTCAAAAACCCATTTACATCTGCTGCTTTTATACAATATTGTCGTTCTTTCATAAAATTTTTTGTGGATAAAGGACGTTGATACATTCGGTATATTAAGCTATGAAATGCAGCCATTTTATTTGATTTTGATTTAATTGAGTCGCTTGTTATGTACCGTAATGTGCTTGTTGGTTTTCTGTATATATCCATTTACAGAATATTTCACCTTTTCACCTTGTCTACATATTGTTAGATCTAAAAACATATTGTTAGATCTAAAATTAATCGATGGGTATTCATTATTAATATTATATAAAATATAATTGGAAGGCCTTTGATTTTAATAATTGCAAATACATCATCTACGTGTCTTATCCACACTCGTGGTAATTTGTTTTCTCTTTCTAATTTATTTTTCATAGATGACATTAGCATGTTTGCAATAAAACAGGCTAGGGAGTGTCCCATGCTTACTCCATTAATTAATTTAAAATATTTCCGTCTAAGTTGGTTTTGCTCCATACATAGTTTAGATAATTCTGATAATACACTTACTTTATCATTACTTAAGTTAGAATTTATTAACCACTCATCAAGGCATTCCACTGCTTCTTTAATTGGGATGTTTGGATATAATGCTTCTACATCAAAAGATATCAATACCTTATCTTCTTGTAACTAAATTTTTTTAATACTCTCTACAAACTCAAATGAATTATTGACATATAAGCCTTTCGGTGATGTTATTTGTTTCAATTCTGTTAATAACCACTTTGCGAGTTTATATGTAGGAGCCCCAATTGTGTTGATTATTGGTCTCATTTTTTTCTCTTCTTTTTTAAGTCGTATAGTCGGGGTAAAACTGGATTGCTTATTGACAGTTTCCATTTAGAAATTCCAAATATTTCTTCCGCTTTTTTTATTCTACTTCGAGCTAATTTTATCATTTTTGATCTAGTAATATTTTGGAATTTTGATTCTATTGTTGTCCTTTCCATATTTTTTTTTATGTAATCCTTTTTATTCATTATTACTAGCGAATTACCTTTATCTGCCTTGGTGTAGAAGACATTTTTGTTTTTTAAGGATTTATAATATTTAATTCAGTGTTTTTTAATTTTTGATTTTTGTTATGGTATTCTAAGATTGGTTTTAATTCGTTTCTAATATTTGTTTTATTAATGTCAGATTCAAATTTTATTGCTGTTTCTATTTTTACTATTGTTTCTTCTATATAAATTTGTTTGGGTGTTGGTGCATATTTAAGACCTTTATTTAAGGTTTTTAATACTTTTTCTGTAAAACTTTCATTCGAATGGTTATTAATGTAGTTTGGAACTGTTTTAACTTTCTTTATATTTTATTGTTCCTTGTACTTTCATTAGGTTGTTAAATTTTTTATTTAGTTTAAATTTCTTCTTTCTAATCTTATTTTTTATTCTATCGGAAACTAAATTTAAATATTCTACTCAATTTTGAAAAGTTAATCTATGAGATAAAAAGCTTTTCGTTATTTGTAAATGGAGGTCATATAATTCTAGTTCTAAATTTGATAATTTTAAGTAAATGAATTTTCTTACTAAATTTAACCATTTATTTTTACTAAATTCTATTGATTTTTTGGTTCTATTCTTATTTATTGGGCATTTGATCTGTATAAAGTTAGGGTTTCCTTTGTTTGATTTACATTTTTTTAGAAAATATAAATCTGCTTTCCATCCAACAGTGTATTTTAAATTTTAGTTGTGAATATTTGTTCAGTAGCGGCTTGGTTGCCATATTATAATATTCAAAAATAATAATTTTTCTGAACTTTTTAACGTAAAACCAAATATATACATATATAATATTTAAGTAAAATAAAATATTTTATTATTATAGTTGTTTTTAACATCAATAATGGTTTTACCAAATCAATAATAAATAAATGTAAACTTTCAAGAAACAAAACGAAAATATTCATTGTTTTTCGTTTTTGTTTATTTTCGTTTTGTTTCTTGAATGTTTACATTTATTTATTATTGATTTGGTAAAAACGAAGACGCTTCGATTGAAAGGTTGACGATTTAACCATTTAACCACTTAACAATGAGTCAGATTAGATAATGATAAATGATTGCATTAATAAAATAAACTTATAGATTTATAAAATTTAAATAAATGGTTGCAAAATGCAAATGAACAAACTAAAAATAAATATTGATAAAACTAAATGTTTGATTTTTAATAGCAAATTAAATTATAATCTTGTTGTTTTTAATAATGAAAATATAGAAAAAGTTAATGAAATAAAATATTTAGGGGTGATTGTTGATAATAATTTACATTTCAAATCTCATATTATTTACATTTGCAAAAAAAATGCTAAAAAAATTTTCTTTTTTCCAAAAATTAGAAAGAATATCACATTAACTTGTGCAAATAATTTATATAATGTCATTATAAAACCCCATTTTGAGTGTTCCTCTTCAATCATTTTTATGTCAAACGAAAGTATGATCAGTAGATTACAAGAACTGCAAAGTAAATCAATGAGGATAATATTAAAAGTTAATAATATACAGCTAGATTATACATACATATATGTTAAATACATTAAAGTGGTTAAGTGTAAGGCAAAAAGTAATAATGAATGTTTTAATTCAAGCAGGTATTTAAATTTGGCTCTACTATAGTATCCCCTTAAATTTAAATATGGTTTATATAAGTAGGTAGGTATAATTATCTATCTGAACAATTATTTTATGTGAATGAAGTTCATAATTATTATTTAAGAGAAAGATTAGCTTTTAGATTAGATGTAGTAAGAAATGAAAATGATACTGTACAATGGATTATAAATGTATAATGCCTTACCAAATGAACTAAAAATAAAATCAAAATTAGAAGTTTATAAAAAATTCATTATTAAGTAGGTATATTAAAGAAAATATTTCTCATATTTAAAGAAAGATTAAAAAAAAATGTGATTAATTGTTAAATTAGTTTTAAACTAAATAAATAAATAAATAATAATGAAATTTATGATTCTTCTCCTTTTTTTTTAAACGAAACAAAATAATAATTTTTTTCTTTTTGCTTATAATAACAATTAATAGAAATAAATTGAAATTAGAATTAAGAGAAAGGAAGGTTTACTTTTTATATTTTTTTGTTAGTATTTACTGTTTAGTAATTATATTGTGCTGCTATTTGCTAATAATATAATATCGTATGTAAATGTTAATGTACATTGTATTGTATTGTAGCAAAGAGCAAAGAGAATTCCTACAATAAAACGATAATGTATATAATCTCTTAGGACTTAGAAGATTGTTAATAAAAATATTTTTTGAATGAAAAAAGTATCATACCTATATTTATTGATATTTATTTATTTATTTATTTAATATTATCTCAAATGAGCTTATAAAAGCTCGTACAGAGTGAATGCAATTTTTTTACAAAAAATTGCAGTGATTATTTCAAATTTCCAATGCAAAACTTAAATAAAAAACATTTAAAAAAAAAAATAATATTGTAGAAACCGGTTTGAGTTACAGTGCAAAGAATTAACTACAAATATAATAAGTAAAAAAAAAAACAAAAAAAGCAAACGATTAACAAATTAAGATAGATTAAAATATAAGAATTAACAAAAAAAAAATCTTGATACTATAAACTTTACTATTAACGTTCCTAATATTAACATAAAACAAGTAAATGTAACAGTAAGCCGATGCAACCGAATTATTAATACCCTACACCTGAATAATTCGAATTAAATTAAAAATCCATAAGTTTTTTTGGCAGCTGCTTGAACTTCTTCCCTTTTCTGTCTTATGCAACCCGAATTTCGGGAACGAAAAAGAAGCATCCTCTTGGAATATGCTTGAAACCTTTGTAAAAAATTGTAAGTTTCTATCTTTATTAATTTCGAAGATTGTTAGTCCTTGGGAGGTGTGTGTCATGTACCCGAATTGCCACTCCAATTCATCGAATCCATCTCAAGAACATAAAGAAAACATGCCAGAACACCATTGTATTAAATTTAAGGTTAAGGTAAGGTTCTACTTTTGTTGGTTTTGCAGATATGCTCGTTGCTCTTGTGCTCGTCCGGAAGTTTCCTAAATACGAACCCATGGTTCAAATTCTTTCAAATGTCAGTTTCCAATTTCACAGAAAAGGAGACATAACAGACACCTTTGTACTAAAAATAAAAGTTCTATCTTTGTTGGTTGTGGAGATTTGCTCTGGGGCTTGTCCGGAAGCTTCCAAAGATTTAAGCCCATGGACCAAATCCTCACAAATTTCAGAAACATAAATCAAATATGAAGGAACACCATTCTGCCTAATTTAAAGGTTATATCTTTGTTGCTTTTGGAGGAAATATCATTTGCTCTGAGGCTCGTTCGGAAGCTTCCAAAATCCGAACCCAAGGACCAAATTCTCTCACATTTCAGAGACATAAATCAAACTGGAAGGAACATCATTGTAAAAAATTTAAAGGTTCTATCTTTGTTGGTTTTGGAGATAATCTCGTTTGCTCTGGGACTAGTTCGGAAGCTTCCAAAATACGAACCCAAGGACCAAATCCTCTCTAATTTCAGAGACCTAAATCAAACATGAAAGAACACCACTCTGTCAAATTTGAAGGTTATATCTCAGGTGGTTTTGGAGATAATCTCATTTGCTATGAGGCTCGTTCGCAAGCTTCCAAAATCCGAACCCAAGGACCAAATCCTCTCTAATTTCAGAGACCTAAATCAAACATGAAAGAACACCATTATGCCGAATTTAAAGGTTCTATCTTTGTTGATTTTGGAGATAATCTCGTGTGCTCTGGGGCTCATTCGGAAGCTTCCAAAATCCGAACCCATGAACCAAATCCTCTCAAATTTTAGAAACATAAATCGAACGGGAAGGAACATCATTGTACAAAATTTAAAGCTTATATCTGTATTGGTTTGGGAGATAATCTCATTTGCTCTGGTGCTCGTTCGGAAGCTTCCAGAATCCGAACCCATGGACCGATTTTGTCCAGATTCGAACTTAGCCTTCGTTTCGTAATTAGTAACCTACTATATAAATTTCATCATGATGGCTTTATTAGTTTTTGAGTTATCGTGCGAACGGACGGACGGACGGACATCGTTAAATCAACTCAGGAGGTGATCCTGATTCAGAATATATATACATGTCCATATCTAACTCGCTTCCTTTTGGTGGTTACAAACACCATACCAAAGTTAATATACCCTATACTTTAGGTGTAACAAAGGATAAATTAACTTATGCTTTACTTTTTATATGTATTCGTCTAAAAATTGAGATTTTAAATCATGTTTTAATAATTTACTAGACAGATTCTTGCAACTTATTGGTAATTGATTATATTATGACACGGCCGAATTGAAGACAGCATCTGGGCCACCCAATCTTCGTGAGGTATATGTTCTGATATGGTTAGACGTTCTAGTGTTATAATTATATACATCTGAGTTTGTCACTAGTTTGACATTGCTTTTTATTTCATCACTTTGAATCTTATGAACATGCATAATTTGAACTAGTGTTTTGTAATCTGATATTTTTAAAATTTGAAATTTTTTGTGTAATTGGTTGGTTGATGTTCTATGGTTCATATTTTTGATAGATTTGTATTGTATTTTTTGAACAGTAATTAAATTTTTACTAGATGTATTACTCCAGATTCCTATGCCATAACTAATTTTACTATGTAGTAAACTGTAATAAATAGAGCGCTTGAGACTTTCTGGTATTCTATGGGAGATTTTTTTGAAAACACCTGCATTTTTACTTGTTGTTTTTAAAATATTATTTACATGTAGGTTCCAATTTAGCTCATCACCAATTGTAATACCTAGATATTTATAGCTACTCTCTCTTTTGACCTCATTGTTATTGTATTTTATGCAGATTTCATGATCCTTTGCCTTCAGCAAGATATACTTTGTTTTGTCAATATTAAAGGTCAGCTTATGTTGACACATCCATTAATAAACAATTTTCATATCCGCTGCTATGCTTCTTTGTAGAGTGTTGAAATTGTTTTCAGTATATACTACGGCTAAATCATTCGCATATAAAAAAGAGCTGCCATTTAACTTTAACTCGCAAAAGTCGTACACATAACAAGAAAATAGTAGCGGTCCCAAAGAACTTCCTTGTATAACTCCATATTCTGTATTAATTGTGTTGCTAGTGATACCATCACATTCAGTATATTGTTTTCGACCAGTGAAATAATTTTTTGAAACCACATATAATTCTTTTCTTTTCAATAAAATCCAAATTAGTATATAAGAGCTGATTTTTTTTAAAATAAAGTCAGAGTTAATCACGACTCAATAAAACAAACAACTAATGCTTTATTTTATTAAACATATATTCCTGCAGTCCTTTTTGCAAGATATATGATTTCTTAAATTCAGGTATTTAGATGTTGGTTTGTTAATTTGTTGTATAATATAAATTATACAATCTTGCAGTTCTTTTTGCATAATTAGTATAATTTCATATTCGTATAACGAATTAATTATCTGGAATGCTGTACCCATAAAAATTCAGAAAGATCGGCAATCAGCTTTGCCACCTGATAGGCAGTTTCTTCTTGCCGTTAAAATAATACAAGAAACTTTTTGCATCATTTATTTGGTGAGCATCTAAATATGCTCATTATCTATTTGATCAGAAAGTGTCGGGGAATATAAAAACTTCAAAAAATACGTTAGGGCAGACTATTATTATAGACTAAGACGAACTATTACTACACGGCGACCCTGCAATAACCTGGAATAAAGTGCAGTGAACAACAAGACACGTTCACAACAGGACCAAACGTATTTCGAAAAGCTCATAGATGGCAATAACAAGCAAAAAATAATTTCATCAAAAGTTCGACCAATTAACAGAACATATTTAACAAATATAACAACAGATAAGCAAGAAACAAGAACAGATAAAAAAGAACCAGAGAAAAATTATATCATTAGAAGAATACAGACTGGGAGGAAGCCAAAAGCACGTAAACGAGTTGGAAAGAAATTCAAGGAAAGAAGAGAGTTAAGCATCCTACATCGCAGTCTTGTTTTTACAACAACAGAATAAACGAAAACTGCAACAATAAGAAAGATAGCAGAATTGAACAAGAGAAGTCATCCAGTCAACAGTCATCCAACAAGCGAACTTCCATACTTGGGTGATGGGCGATACTTGAGCGATTGGGCAAATTGGGCGATGTCAAATATTGTTACAGAAAAAAGAATATATCTAAAAATTCAGGTGAGTTACCAAAAATTCTTGTGCAATTAAGTAGTGAAGATTTAAAAAATCAAATAATGAAAAATAAAAAAAAATTAAAACTAAATATGTCACTCTTTGATGAAAATATTCAAAATTCAAATATTCAAGAAAACACAAGCAATCAACAGGAAGAAATTGTCAATAATAATCAACAGGAAGAAAATAACAAAAACAGTCAAATGAGTAGAGTAGAAAACAGTTAACAGTAGAAAATCAAATTCTAGTAAAATATTTATTAATAAACCTCTCATGTCGTATTTTGGTTTACTTTATAAAAAGCAAGAGATATGTAAAGAACTAATATTATAAAATTTGCGTGGGTAAAAAATGGCAAAATCTTAATTAGGAAATCTGAGAAAAGTAGGGTTATTAAAGTGTTATCTGAAAACAATCTAAATGAGTTACAATGATAATTTTACATTGCCATTAAACACCCATGTAAATAATAGTTGTAACTATGCAGCACAAATCAAATTTATTGACTCAAATTCACTAAAAATAGTATACCTTAATGCGAGAAGTTTAAAAAATAAAATGGTTGAAATAGCACATATACTTGATTCTTTGAATGTACTAATACATGTAATTGTTATTTCCGAAACATGGCTAGATGAATATGAAACTAAATTAATTAATCTTAATAATGTAATAATGTTTTTTCATGTAGAAAAAAACGCAAGGGTGACGGTGCATGTATATTTATTCATAAAACACTTCACTTTAAATTACATAATATATACGAGAATTGTGATGAATACAGTTTAATAACAATTATGATCGATTATACTAACAAAAAAATTAACTTAACTGCAATTTACAGACCACCTGAAAAAGATAAAGATTTAATAAACAGTTTTAATGATCAACTAGAAACAAATATAAATAATCTAAGCAAGAATCATACTTACATAATAGGTGATTTTAATTATAATATAATGAATAATGCTAACCAGATGTCCAAGTATACAAGTCTATTGTTGAAAGTAATGGATTTTTTTTCTGCGATCAAACTGAAACCAGACCAACATCAGGTACCGGTTTGGATCATATTATAACAAATAATCTACAAGTAAATATAAACATTACTCACCTAACCTCAGATATCCTCAAATATTTTCATCAAATTCTGGTTGCTGAGGTAAATAACTATAATCTAAATTTGAAGTTAAATAACTCAAGTTTAAAATGTAGCTTATTAAATGTAAATAAGTTACAATAACAGCTGGTAAATAACCCATTAATCTTCACAAACAATGAGGTCAACACAAATTGCTCAGAATTAATTTCAAATTTAAATACAAAAATTAGAATTACCACATATAAAAATTACTTCCAGTAAATAAAAAACATTTACCTGTTTGGTTTGACTCAGAATGTGCTAAACTTAATAAAATCAAACAATACTGGCATAGGAAACTGATAAAAAGCTATGATAGTGAGTTTCTACGATATAAATACAAATTCTGGCTTAATAAAATACAACTATTAAGAGAGAAAAGCGTAGAATATTCGATCAAAAAAATTTTCAAAATGCAAAGGGTAATCCTAGGAAAATCTGGCAGCATATTAATCACATACTAAATTATAATCCTAAACAACAAAGTGAATTCTTTTTGGATGAAAATAACAATGCCATAGAAAATTCCAATAAACTGAATCGATTCAATGAATACTATGCTAATATTGGCAAATCTATAATAGGGAAAACATTAGAAACGCATGTAAGTCAACAGTTGGTCAATTATTTAAATAAATCTAACCTAATAGATGTGCAACAATATAGCTTTAAAGAAAAAAATAATACAAGTGCTGCTCTCTTTGATCTGATTACATATGTTCAAGATGGAATTGAGAAAAAAATTGAAGGTATCGCTTATATTTTTTGATTTTGCCAAAGCATTCGATTCAGTTGACCAAAAATTTTTGCTTTACATTCTATATGAAAGTGGGTATCGTGGGGAATGCATACCAATGGTTTAAAGACTATCTATCTGAGAGAAAGCAATATGCTGAATGTGGGGAGTTAAAAAGTGATGTAAAGGAAATCGAATATGGAGAAATACAAGGTAGTTTACTTGGTCCTATATTATTCAGCTGCTTCATTAGTAACTTCTCAAAGCTTAATTTAAAAGGTAAGGCATTCTTGTACGCTGATGAGTTAGCTATAGTTTTCAAGGCGAAAACATATAATGAGTTAGAAAAAATAATGAACTTGGATAACAAAATAGTAGAGAACTGGATGTCCTGTCACCTGTCATAAGCTTACTCTCAACGTAAAAAAATACCAAATTCATGGTAATCAAGAAACCTGTAAACATATCGTTCGAAGTGAAATTTAAAAATTGTTTTATTGACGAAGTGCTAGTCTATAAATACTTAGGTATTTACATAGACAATGAATTAAATTGGAACTACCAGTCAAATGAAATAGCCAAGAAAGGTTCTCGTATAGCTGGTCTATTTAGACATGCAAAGAATCGAGTACCAACTGAATCAAAGAAAGCAATATACTATAGTCTATTTCATTCAACTATCACATATGGTATCATGGTGTGGGGAAACACTTATTTAAAAAATACTAAAATGCTGCAAAACCATTCAAAACAAGGGAATAAAAAATCTGTTTGGTTTTGAACAACGTGCTTCGACATCAGAAATTTATAAAACCTTAGAAATATTGCCAATTGATTTATATATAAAAAAAAGTCAAGCACTACATGTACAGAATATTACAAACAATTTAATTACATCTAATTCACATATTATCCACAATAATGAACTACAGGTTTACAACACCAGAACAGCAAGTCACATTCATTATAACATGTATTCAATTGACAAATACTTTGGTCTTAAGGGTATATACAATGCAGCAATAACAATATACAATAAGCTACCAGCTGATATCAAAACTTGTTATAAAAACAAAATTAAAGTGAAAATGAAAAACTACTTTTTAAATTTAAAGCAAACTTAACCAATTAAAATTAAAAAAAAATTTAAATAAAATAGATTAGATATAGAAATAAAGTTTATAAATTAATTATATAAATATATATGTACATAAATGCCATTTTTACTTTACCATTATACCAAATTTATTCAAATATGTACTTATTTTGTAAAAATGACCTAAATTTATATAATTAATGGATTAATAAAGAAAAAAAAAATTAACCTAAAAACTTTAAATAATAAAATAAACAAAATAAAACATATATTTAAAACCCTAATACAAATAAGACATAAAAGAGCTATATTCAATGGCGGCGGCTCAATCTTAAAATGGATATTTGGAACAATGGATGAAGATGGCAAAACTGAAATTGAAAATCATTTGAAATATTTTGAAATTTGAACAAAACAATCATAAGTTAATTACAATTAGTAATAATCAAATTAAATGTAACTGCTCGTTGGAAATTCTGGCCAAATCTATTAATCAGATGGTTTCAGTTGTGTCGGAAGTTCATCGTTCACAGGCTTATTTAAGTAACCAAATCGATGACCTACTAAGGAAAAATTGGAAAATTCTTGAAGAAAATGTCATCCTAAAAAATAAAATAAGGCAGCATGAAAATAAAGCTCAGGTCCTGGAGCACAAACTGAATTATATGGAACTTCTTTTGGATGAAAAGAAGCTAAATGAAAATAAATATAATATAATAATAGCAGGCCATCCATCGAAAATTAATGATCCAACAGAAACTGTATTGAAAATCGGAAACTATTTAAAAGCTAACATTAGCTTGCAGGATATCGATTCTGTAACTGAACTGAAGCCTAAAATAAAAACTATTCATATTAATAAAAACAAATCAAACGATAATTCAAGTCTATACCTACTAAAGTTTAAAACAAGTAATGCAAAAGTCGAAATGATGTCAAGAAAAAAAACAATTAAATATTTGTTCACGGCTTAAGTTGGTTTGGATGAAACGAGCAATCGAGAAATATTTTTTCGAGAACATCTCAGTTCATCATGAAGCTAGACAAATTAAAACATCTTGTGAATGCAAATACCTGTGGATCAAAAATAATACCATTTACATCAGGAAAACAGATTCATCAAAGGTTTTCAGGATTCAAAATTATAATGATGTCTTATTTGTCCAAAATAACATTACTAAATAATACCATTCAATTAACCATATTATGTTATTATTGTTGTAGCATCGTAAAAAAAATGTAATCACCTATAACATTTCTAACACCTATTGTTTTTGTTTTACTATTATTTTTACTCACATTTATTTTTTATTAAAATTAAACATTCTTAAATTATTTTTAAAAATTTATAAAATTTATTTATAAAAATTGGTAATGATAACTCGCACTAGCTTTAATCCAATATTAACTAACAAACCATTACTAAATTTAGTTTTAATTTTTTTTACTTTTCACTACTTACTAACATTGCTAACACCCTAACACCTTTTGTTATTGCTTTATGATAATTTTTTCTAACATTTTATTAATTTTTTTTATTATTTTTAAATATTTACAAAATTTATTTATTCAAATTGTTAATGAAAACTCGCACTATTTTATTGTTTCTATTTAAATTTGTTGGTTGCTTACTCGTTTTTTTATTATTTTGCACTTTGTTTTTATTTCCGATTAAATGCAAAAGTTCACAATTAAAGAATTTTTACATTATCCAAAAATTATTGGTTCGAGTATTAGATAAATTTCGTTTCTTTATTTTATCCAATGCAATATTAAATATAAATACAAATATATTAAGTATATACAATAAAATTTCATTTTTAGTTCCTATAATAACATTAATTATTTCTAAACTACCAAAATATATTCATAGCTGTTTTTGTCCTCTTAAATTAATCTTACATATTACTAATTCGCACAGATATCACGATGCATATCATTCAGTTGTAAGAATTGTTAAATTCACTAAAACATCTACAATAGCGCAGACTCAAACCTTTACCATTTACCTATATAATTTAATTTCTATTAAAGTATTGCTACTTATTAATTTTAATGGACGAATTTAATTTAACGAACGGATAAATGTAGATGATTATATAAAAATCAATTACTATACCGAGGTAAACTTTTCTCAAATAAATTTCAAATACATTAATAACTTCAATATTATATATTTGAATATACAAAGTATACGACAGAAATTACATGATATAGAACAATTAATAACTTCTTACAAATGTAAGTTGCACATAATTGTTTTAACTGAAATCTGGTTAAATGAGAATGAAAATAAATTTTTCAATCTCCCTGAATATAATTGCTATTTTTCAAATCGGGAAGACTCTTATGGTGGTGTTTCAATATACATACACAACAGTATTGATAGCTCCTTTGCTTTTCAAGAGGAATATGGCAAAACCAACATTCTAATCGTAAAATGATTGAAAGAAAGCATGAATATAATAGGAATATATAGATGACACCACACGAAACAAAAAGAGTAGATTTTATAGAAAAACTTAATCAAATTACGCTTCTATTTAACAATTCAATAATATTAGGTGACTTTAATATCAATCTACTGGAAGAAAATAATATACACGTAAAAAGTTACATTACTACTCTCCTTTGTAATGGATTTACAATATGTAATCGTAAATCAGAGAGATATGCAACCAGAAAAGTAATAATTTCTAATACTGTTTGTTATAGATCATTTGATAACAGATTTATGTAAATACGAATATTTCTTTCATGTCTTGAATTAATATCTTTCAGATCATCAATTACTTCTAGTTAGTCTAAATAAAAAACCGAGCCGAAAACCTCAAACCAATATTAAAACAATTTTAAACTATGAAAATATAGCTAGACATTCAATTTGGTCAAAACTTAATTATTATTCTAATTTTGATGAAATCGGTTCTGAATTAAGCTCTATAATTCTACAAAATACACAGAGAATTCCATTGGGTAATAAAAAAGCAAAATGTTGTTGGATGAACGATATTATAAATAAAATTCGAGATTCGTATTTTAAATACAAAAAAAATATCCGCATGACTCACATATTACCGAATTATATAACAAAAGTAAAATTGAAGTCAAACGCATGATTATACAAGCCCAAAAAACATTTTATTCGGATGAGATTGCTCGGAATGCAAATGATAATAAACGGTTATGGAAATTATATAAAAAAGTTTTGTACAATAAAGATGATTTGAGTTCCAATTCGCAAATAAAATTTCTTTCTTATAATAATAGCACTATCAATAAAGAACTTGAAATCGCTGAAATTGTAAATAATTATTTTATTAATGTAACACAAGAACTCAATATTAATTCACAACTAGATCAAATCTACCTCAATAACTTTCAATACAATCTATATGAAAACTTTAATTTATATCAAACTAATAATCAAGAAATTCTTGAAACAATTTCGAAACTAAAGCCTAATGCCGCGACTAGATTTGATAATATTTCCACAAAATTTATTAAAAAGTTCGAACTTCAATTAACTCCTATCATAGTAAAATTTATCAATCACGCTTTTCAAACATCTGTTTTTCCACGATCGCTCAAAACGGCAATTGTTACTCCAATCTTCAAAAGTGGAAAAGCCGAATTATGTTCCAATTATCGTCCAATTTCAGTTTTATCGTCCTTTTCCAAAATTTTTGAAATAATAATTAAAAACAGACTTCAAATTTTCCTATATAACAAACCAATTTTAAGTAAGGAACAATATGGCTTTGAGGAAAACTCAAATACAACTGCTTCGTGTGTTAATCTAACTGATTTTATTTCAAGAGGAATAGATTCTAAAAAAATTATTGCTTGATCTGCAAAAAGCCTTTGATTGTGTGGATCATGAAATTTTACTCTTAAAACTATCAAAATTAAATTTAAATAATCACCAATTAAATTTTTTTAAATCTTACCTTTCTAACAGACAACAGGTTGTTAAAATAAATTGTGTGCAAAGTCAAGCGAAAGTTACTTCTAAAGGTGTTCCACAAGGATCCATATTAGGTCCTGATCTTTTTAAAGTCTATATTAATGATATCTGCCTTTTGAGTTTAAAAGGAATTATTTAACTCTACGCAGATGATGCTGTGCTTAAATATAGTGAACAAAATCAGGATGACCTAATAAACTCAATAACCGAAGATTTAGGAAAAATTAAAATTTGGCTTGAGAAAAATCGACTACTTTTGAATGCTAAAAAGACTAAAATAATTCTATTTAGTAATAAAAAAATCTCTAATTTCACAATATCTTATAATAACATTCCTATTGAGGTTGTAAAATCATTTAATTACTTAGGTCTAATAATTGATAATAAGCTAAAATGGACTGACCATATTGAGTATATCATAAAAAAAATTAGTCCATATATCTTCATCTTAAAACGGATGCGAAACTACTTTTCAAATAGCGCTTTACATACAATCTATTCATCATATATTATATCACATTTAGATTATTTAAATCCTGTATGGAGTAGTGCGCCTATGTTTATGATGAATAAATTAGATGTATTAAATAAGAAAGCAATTAAAACTATAAAAAGATACCCTTGCTTCATCCAACTCATATGTTATACTCAGAAAAGTATCTAAGTCTTACAAATACATGTAAAGGGGAAACGTATATTCTAAGTTTTAAAATTATTAATGATATAATGAAACACAATTTTAATTTAAATAGAGTAATTGATGTACATAATCATAATACTAGGAACAAATCTAATTTCTATCTTTCACTTTTCAGAATAGATAAACAAAGAAACAATTGTATATATAATAGTTTAAAGGCTTTTAATGAGTTACCAAGCAAGCTAAAATCAATAACAATTTTGAGTATTTTCAAAAAAGAAATAAAAAAATTTATATTACTTAACAACTAAAAACAAACTACTAATACCCATCTAACCATTTTTTTAAGTAGATACTTGTGCAGAAAACTTTGTATTTCAAATTTTGAAAACCAGATACACGGTAAGATTAAAACTAAGTATTATTAAAACTAAAATTGAAAAGAAAACAAAATGTAAATTGATAATGTAAATATCGATAATGTTTAAACTTTTCCATTATTTATAATTATTTAATTTATAATTTATTTTTTTTAATTTATAATTTTATTTTTTTCTTCTTTTATAATTTTTTTTTTATATAAAAAAAAAAAAAAACCAAAAACACTTTGTGCACTTAAAATTTAAAACGTAACTTTAATCAATTATTAATTATATGGCCATACAGCTTTTTCTAAGGGCTTAAACATTTTAATCAAAGAAAAAAATTTATTAATACTTGTAAAATATACAACTGAATTAACTAATAATAAAGAAAAACAAGTAAATGTAAAAATAAGTCGATGCAACCGACTTATTAATACCCTACACCTGAATAATTCGAATTAAATTAAAAATCCATAAGTTTTTTTGGCAGCTGCTTGAACTTCTTCCTTTTTCTGTCTTATTCAACTCGAAGTTCAGGAACTTAAAAGAAGCATCCTCTTGGGATATGCTTGACACCTTTGTAAAAAATTTTAAGTTTCTATCTTTATTAATTTCGAAGATTGTTAGTCCTTGGGAGGTGTGTGTCAGGTATCCGAATTGCCACTCCAATTCATCGAATCCATCTCAGGAACATAAAGAAAACATGCCAGAACACCATTGTACTAAATTTAAAGGTTCTACTTTTGTTGGTTTTGGAGATATGCTCGTTGCTCTTGTGCTCGTCCGGAAGTATCCAAAATACGAACCCATGGTTCAAATTCTTTCAAATGTCAGCTTGCAATTTTACAGAAAAGGAAACATAACAGAACACCTTTGTACCAAAAATAATAATTCTATCTTTGTTGGTTATGGAGATATACTCGTTTGCTCTGGGGCTCGTCCGGAAGCTTCCAAGATTTGAACCCATGGACCAAATCCTCACAAATTTCAGAAACAAAAACAAACATGAAGGAACACCATTCTGTCTAATTTAAAGGTTATATCTTTGTTGCTTTTGCAGATAATATCATTTGCTCCGAGGCTCGTTCGGAAGCTTCCAAAATCCGAACTCAAGCACCAAATCCTCTCAAATTTCAGAGACCTAAATCAAACATGAAAGAACACCATTCTGCAGAATTTAAAGGTTATATCTTTGTTGTTTTTGGAGATAATCTTATTTGCTCTGGGGCTCGTTCGGAAGCTTCCAAAATCCAAACCCATGGACCATATTCTCCTACATTTCAGAGACATAAATCAAACGGGAAGGAACATCATTTTAAAAAATTTAATCGTTCTAGCTTTGTTGGTTTTGGAGAAAATATTGTTTGCTCTGGGGCTCGTTCGAAAGCTTCCCAAATACGAATCCACGGTTCAAATTCTTTCAAATGTCAGTTTCCAATTTTATAGAAAAGGAAACATAACAGCACACTCTTGTACTAAAAATAAAGGTTCTATCTTTGTTGGTTGTGGAGATATACTCGTTGGCTCTTGGGGTCGTTCGGAAGCTTCCAAGATAAGAACCCATGAACCAAATCCTCTCAAATTTCAGAGACTTAAATAAAACATGAAAGAACACCACTCTGCCAAATTTAAAGGTTATATCTTAGTTGGTTTTGGAGATAATCTCATTTGCTCTGGTGCTCGTTCGGAAGCTTCCAAATTCCAAACCCATGAACGAAATCCTCTAAAATTGCAGAGACATAAATCGAACGGGAAGGAACATCATTGTACAAAATTTAAAGGTTCTATCTTTATTGATTTTGGAGATAATCTCGTTTGTTCTGGGGCTCGTTCGAAAGCTTCCCAAATACGAATCCACGGTTCAAATTCTTTCAAAAGTCAGTTTCCAATTTTATAGAAAAGGAAACATAACAGCACACTCTTGTACTAAAAATAAAGGTTCTATCTTTGTTGGTTGTGGAGATATACTCGTTGGCTCTTGGGGTCGTTCGAAAGCTTCCAAGATAAGAACCCATGAACCAAATCCTCTCAAATTTCAGAGACTTAAATAAAACATGAAAGAACACCACTCTGCCAAATTTAAAGGTTATATCTTAGTTGGTTTTGGAGATAATCTCATTTGCTCTGGTGCTCGTTCGGAAGCTTCCAAATTCCAAACCCATGGACCAAATCCTCTAAAATTGCAGAGACCTAAATCACACATGAAAGAACACCATTCTGCCAAATTTAAAGGTTATATCTTTCTTGTTTTTGGAGATAATCTCATTTGCTCTTTAGCTCGTTCAGAAGCTTCCAAAATCCAAACCCATGGACCATATTCTCTTAAATTTCAGAGACATAAATCAAACGGGAAGGAACATCATTGTAAAAAATTTAAAGGTTCTATCTTTGTTGGTTTTGGAGATAAACTCATTTGCTCTGGGGCTCGTTCGGAAGCTTCCAAAATGCGAACCCATGGACCAAATCCTCTCAAATTTCAGCGACCTAAATCAAACATGAAAGAACACCATTCTGCCAAATTTAAAGGTTATATCTTTGTTGTTTTTGGAGATAATCTCATTTGCTCGTTTGGAAGCTTCCAAAATCCAAACCCATGGACCATAGCAATATGCAATTTCCATTTTTATAGAAAAGGAAACATAACAGCACACTATTGTACTAAAAATAAAGGTTCTATCTTTGTTGGTTGTGGAGATATACTCGTTGGCTCTTGGGGTCGTTCGGAAGCTTCCAAGATAAGAACCCATGAACCAAATCCTCTCAAATTTCAGAGACTTAAATAAAACATGAAAGAACACCACTCTGCCAAATTTAAAGGTTATATCTTAGTTGGTTTTGGAGATAATCTCATTTACTCTGGGGCTCGTTCGGAAGCTTCCAAAATCCAAACCCATGGACCATATTCTCCTACATTTCAGAGATATAAATCAAACGGGAAGGAACATCATTTTAAAAAATTTAATCGTTCTAGCTTTGTTGGTTTTGGAGATAATATTGTTTGCTCTGGGGCTCGTTCGAAAGCTTCCCAAATGCGAATCCACGGTTCAAATTCTTTCAAATGTCAGTTTCCAATTTTATAGAAAAGGAAACATAACAGAACACCTTTGTACTAAAAATAAGAGTTCTATCATTTTTGGTTGTAAAGATGTACTCGTTTGCTCTGGGGCTCGTCCGGAAGCTTCCAAGATCCGAACCCATGCACCAAATCCTCTCAAATTTCAGAGACTTAAATAAAACATGAAAGAACACCATTCTGCCAAATTTAAAGGTTATATCTTAGTTGGTTTTGGAGATAATATCATTTGGCCTGAGGCTCGTTCGGAAGCTTCCAAAATCCAAACCCATGGACCAAATCCTCTTAAATTTCAGAGACATAAATCGAACGGGAAGGAACGTCATTTTACAAAATTTAAAGGTTTTATCTTTGTTGGTTTTGGAGATAATCTCATTTGCTCTTTAGCTCGTTCGGAAGATTCCAAAATCCAAACCCATGGACCATATCCTCTTAAATTTCAGAGACATAAATCAAACGGGAAGGTACATCATTGTAAAACATTTAAAGGTTCTATCTTTGTTGGTTTTGGAGATAATCTCATTTGCTCTGGGGCTCGTTCGGAAGCTTCCAAAATCCGAACCCATGGACCAAATCCTCTCAAATTTCAGCGACCTAAATCAAACACGAAAGAACACCATTCTGCCAAACTTAAAGGTTATATCTTTGTTGTTTTTGGAGATAATCTCATTTGCTTTTTAGCTCGTTCGGAAGCTTCCAAAATCCAAACCCATGGACCATATCCTCTTAAATTTCAGAGACATAAATCAAACGGGAAGGAACATCATTGTAAAAAATTTAAAGGTTCTATCTTTGTTGGTTTTGGGGATAATCTCATTTGCTCTTGGGCTCGTTCGGAAGCTTCCAAAATCCGAACCCAAGGACCAAATCCTCTCAAATTTCAGCGACCTAAATCATACATGAAAGAACACCATTCTGCCAAATTTAAAGGTTATATCTTTGTTGTTTTTGGAGATAATCTCATTTGCTCTGGGGCTCGTTTGGAAGCTTCCAAAATCAAAACCCATGGACCATATCAATATGCAATTTCCATTTTTATAGAAAAGGGAACATAACAGCACACTATTGTACTAAAAATAAAGGTTCTATCTTTGTTGGTTGTGGAGATATACTTGTTTGCTCTGGTGCTCGTTCGGAAGCTTCCAAAATCCAAACCCATGGACCAAATCGTCTTAAATTTCAGAGACATAATTCGAACGGGAAGGAACATTATTGCATAAAATTTAAAGGTTCCATCTTTGTTGGTTTTGCAGATAATCTCGTTTGCTCCGGAAACATTCGGAATTCCAGAATCAGAACCCATGGACAGATTTTGTCCAGATTCGAACTTAGCCTTCCTTTCGTAATAAATAATCTACTATATAAATTTCATCAACGGAACGGACGGACGGACATCCGTAAATCGACTCAGGAGGTGATCCTGATTCAGAATATATATACATATCCATATCTATATATGCATATATACATATATGTACATGTGTATATATATGTATATATACATGTTCGTATCCAAAATACGAACCCATGGTTCAAATTCTTTCAAATGTCAGTTTCCAATTTTACAGAAAACGAAACATAACAGAACGCCTTTGTACTAAAAATAAGAGTTCTACCTTTGTTGGTTGTGGAGATATATTCGTTGGCTCTGGGGCTCGTCCGGGAGCTTCCAAGATTTGAACCCATGGACCAAATCCTCACAAATTTCAGAAACATAGATCAAACATGAAGGAACACCATTCTGCCTAATTTAAAGGTTATATCTTTGTTGCTTTTGCAGATAATCTCATTTGCTCCGAGGCTCGTTCGGAAGCTTCCAAAATCCGACCCCAGGACCAAATCCTCTCCAATTTCAGAGACCTAAATCAAACATGAAAAAACACCATTCTGCAGAATTTAAAGGTTATATCTTTGTTGTTTTTGGAGATAATCTCATTTGCTCTCCGGCTCGTTCGGAAGCTTCCAAAATCCAAACCCATGGACCATATTCCCCTACATTTCAAAGACATAAATCAAATGGAAAGGAACATCATTGTAAAAAATTTAAAGGTTCTAGCTTTTTTGGTTTTGGAGATAATCTTTATTGCTCTGGGGCTCGTTCGAAAGCTTCCCAAATACGAATCCATGGTTCAAATTCTTTCAAATGTCAGTTTCCAATTTTATAGAAAAGGAAACATAACAACACACTCTTGTACTAAAAATAAAGGTTCTATCTTTGTTGGTTGTGGAGATATACTCGTTGGCTCTTGGGTTCGTGCGGAAGCTTCCAAGATCCCAACCCATGAACCAAATCCTCTCAAATTTCAGAGACTTAAATAAAACATGAAAGAACACCATTCTGCCAAATTTAAACGTTATATCTTAGTTGGTTTTGGAGATAACATCATTTGGTCTGAGGCTCGTTCGGAAGCTTCCAAAATCCAAACCCATGGACCAAATCCTCTTAAATTTCAGAGAGATAAATCGAACGGGAAGGAACATCATTTTACAAAATTTAAAGGTTCTATCTTTGTTGATTTTGGAGATAATCTCGTTTGCTCTGGGGCTCGTTCGGAAGGTTCCAAAATCCGAACCCATGGACTAAATCCTCTCAAATTTTAGAAACTTAAATAAAACATGAAAGAACACCACTCTGTCAAATTTGAAGGTTATATCTTTATTGGTTTTGGAGATAATCTCATTTGCTCTGATGCGCGTTCGGAAGCTTCCAAAATCCAAACCAATGGACGAAATCCTGTTATATTTCTGAGACATAAATCGAATGGGGAGGAACATCATTGTACAAAATTTAAGGGTTCTATCTCTCTTGGTTTTGGAGATAATCTCGTTTGCTCCGGAATCATTCGGAAGCTTCCAGAATCCGAACCGATTGACCGATTTTGTCCAAATTAGCCTTCCTTTCGTGATTAGTAACCTACTATATAAATTTCATCAAGATAGCTTCATTAGTTTTTGAGTTATCGTGCGAACGGACGGACGGACGGACATCGTTAAATCGACTCAGGGGGTGATCCTGATTCAGAATATATATACATGTCCATATCTAACTCGCTTCCTTTTGGTGGTTACAAACACCATACCAAAGTTAATATACCCTATACTTTAGGTGTAGGGTATAAAAAATTAATACCGACGTACAAGAAAATATAAACATCTTACAAAAAATATAAATAAAAATATTTATGCTTTAGATACTTTATTAAATAGTGTTTCAACTGACAATGAAAAAATAATAAAACAAATTCACTTTTTACAAAATTTTAAGTAATATGAACCTTTTGAGCGATGAATTAGAAAAAATTGAAAAGAACGTTATTTTTGCAAAACATAATATTATGAGTCGATCTATTTTTGTATTATTATTCTTATTCTTACACGAAAAGAAATAGATGCCTATGAAATTGATGTACTCAAAATTGAATCAATTAAAAGTTCTTTAGCCATTTTTGAACACAAAATTATATTTATTTTAGAAATCCCAGAAATAAGTAAAGAAATTGCTTCACATTTTAAAATTCTTCCAATTCCTAATTCACAATCTGAAGAAATTAATATTGAAATTTACTTAATTACTTTCCAGAATGCTTCATACTACATATTTTAATAACGAAAGATACAAAAATAAATTAAAACCAAGTCTCGTAGAAACGTTCGAATGATCAAATTGTTACCAGAGATTTCTTATAATAAGTAAAATAATAAATAAACGTTTGTTTATATACGGCGTGGATATTTAATTTTCGGAGACTGATTTTAGGCATTAATTCCAAAAGCACAGTCATAAAAATTATACCAAAAATTCCAAAAAAAAGCGTCTCAATAAAATAGTAAAAGAATTTTTTTTCTGAAAGTGATCGAAAAACTTTCGCCTAAAGGACGAAAAACTAACTTAAAAAATTGGCCTTAGGCCAGGTGCTTTTTCTCTTTTATTTGCAAGAAAATAAAAACATTAGTAAAACTTTGAACTGATAAATAATTGCAGTGGCTACTTTAATAAAAATTATAGTGAAAGAAAGTTAACAAGTGTTATTAAAAATATTTAGCAAAAATTACTTGCGGACTAAAAAACGAAAAATAGTAGTAAACAATTTATAGAAAATCAAAATTGGCAAGAAAATAAATTAAGTAAATCAAAAATCGAATAATAAAAAAATTGATTATATAAAAAATAAAAATATTCTAAATTAAATAATAAGGGGGTAAAATTTATGCAGTAAAAAATCTAAGAAAAATAATAAAGTTCATCAGAACTATTCCAGAGGGATTGGAATATCTACATTCTTTAATCACGAATTAAAGCCGTCAAGCTGACACAATACTCCACGAGAGGGTCTGTGGAGTAGTAGACCAGTGTGAGGGACCAATTCACTTAGCAGGATAAGGTAATTATCCTAAGTAGATAAGCAGCAGCTCAATTTTTAAGACGGTATGCTCACTCTTTTATCGAAAGATAGAAGTGTAGAGCAAAAGACCGGACGGAGTGGGTTTTAGAACTATTCATAAAAAAAATAAAAAAAAAACCAATATTCGGGTTAAACAATTTTTCCAAAGACATAAATAGGGAGTAACCTTGGGAGTAACCAAGACTGATTTGGAGAAGAAGTTCGTCATAATTAAACCAAAGAGACAAGTTACAAATATGAGAAGTTCCAACGTTTTTGCGCTAGAAAGGTCCATCAAAACAATTGCACAAGGGTGGCACTCTAAATTCAATGGGATGGCAACCTCATAACTGAGGTTCCCAATAAAACAATGGCAGAACAACTAATTAAAACAACGAAACTACAATTAGGCCCAACAAAGTTCGAGGAGGTAATAATCGAATATTTCAAAGCCCTTAACCAGTCGAAGGATATTTTCTAGTCTAGTCCTTCGACTTGGCAAGTGAAATCTACAGTGACCAGGAAATTATCAAGCATATCAACGAAGACAACCCACACGTGGAAGTGTCGGAAATCTACCGTTTCCTCTGTAGGAAACCGGACAGAAATAATCAAATTGAAAGTGGATTAATAAATGAAACATTTGACAGCGTCGAGGCACCCAACGATCTCAAAGTCGGTTTTACAAAGGTGGAGGTAAGGAAATCTTACCCAAATCTTATGAGATACACGAAAAGATATTGGTTGGTGTATAAAAATCGCGATGGATAAGAAATCGGTAACCGTTGAATAATTTTCAAATACTTTTTGTGTACTATCTCCAGTTTATTTAGGTATACTGGTGGCGCCCTGCTCTATATAGGATTTAAATAGCAGATGTTAGATTTAATATATGACGAATATATCGCGAATATTGACAAATATATGACGAATATTGACAAATAGTTACGAAGTCTTCCTATTATAAAAATATAACTCTAACTTCAATGTGATAACTCCAATTAGATTTACTATCCAAAATTAGCCCTAAATTGTTAAATATTTTTACATTTTCTATCGTATCGTTTTATACAAAAAATTATTCTGAATATCGAAGACTTTGTTTTCAAACAACATAAGTTTTGTTTTTTGACGGTTTAGAATTAAACGATGTTGTGTCAGCCAAACCTCAATAATATGCAGATCGTGTCGAATCGAATTAGCAATTCCACTTTGGTTATTATCTGCATATTTTAACACAGCGTAATCTGCGTATAGAAATTGTTTTTCCTTCACTCAGAGAATTGTTAATACGTACCATTTGCGTTTGACACTTGAGGTATGATTTGAAAAAATTTAATTGATTTGTTGAAAAATTTAAGTTTGATAATTTCCTAAGTAAAATATCGTGGTCAACACCTTTTTATCGTGGTCAAAAGCCTTCTTGATATCACAACACAACTGACATATTTCCCATTATCTATATATTTTTTTGAAATAATATTGTTTAAATCAAGACACGCCGCTGTTGTATTTGAATTTTGCTCGAACCCATATTGCCTTTCACCTAGAATTTGATTGTTAGTTAGTTAGATTAAGTCTATTTTTACTTATATTTTCCAAAATTTTATAAAAGGTAGGAAGGATTGAAATGGGCCGGTAGTTCGAATAGTCAGTTACCAAACCGTTTTTAAAGATAGGAGTTACAATAGCAGTTTTTAGAGAACCAAGAAAAGAATGAGTTAGAAAAGCTCTTCTTGTAAATTTTACAAGAAGAGGAATCAGATGAACTGCAAATTTTTGTATGAATTTAGTTGAAATATTGTCACAGCCCGTGGCAGCTGCCGAATTGAGCGATTTAGTAAGTGCATTTAATTGTTCTGCGGTCGTGGGAGATAATTGAAAGTTATTGAAAATATTCCTGCGGAATTGGTTTATGTACTGAACATCGATTGTGTTTAACGAGTTATTACCATAATTTAACACATTTACAAAATAATTATTAAAAGCCGTAGCGATTTCCTTTTCCTCTTCTAACTTGTTATTGCAATTTATCACTTTGATAGATTTACTTAAGCCTGAATTGTCCGTATTGAACATTATTATACCCTACGCCTAAAGTATAGGGTATATTAACTTTGGTATGGTGTTTGTAACCACCAAAAGGAAGCGAGTTAGATATGGACATGTATATCTATTCTGAATCAGGATCACCTACTGAGTCGATTTAACGATGTCCGTCCGTCCGTCCATTCGCACGACAACTCAACAACTAATAAAGCTATCTTGATGAAATTTATACAGTATGTTACTAATTACGAAAGGAAGGCTAAGTTCGATCTGGACAAAATCGTTCCATGGGTTCGGATTCTGGAAGCTTCCGAATGGTTCCGGAGCAAACGAGATTATCTCCAAAACCAAAAAATATAGAACCTTTAAATTTTGTACAATGATGTTCCTTCCCGTTCGATTTATGACTCTGAAATTTAAGAAAATTTGGTCCATATGTTTGGATTTTGGAAGCTTCCGAACGAGCACCAGAGGAAATGAGATTATCTCCAAAACCAATAAAGATATAACATTTTAATTTTGTACAATGATGCTCCTTCCCGTTTGATTTATGTCTCTAAAATTTGAGAGCATTTGGTATATGGGTTCGTATTTTGGAAGCTTCCGAACGAGCCCCAGAGCAAACGAGATTATCTCCAAAATCAACAAAGATAGAACCTTTAAATTTTGTACAATGATGTTGCTTCCCGTTCGATTTATGTCTTTGAAATTTAGAAGGATTTGGTTCATGGATTTGGATTTTGGAAGCTTCCGAACGAGCCCCAGAGGAAATGAGATTATCTCCAAAACCAACTAAGATATAACCTTTAAATTTGGCAGAATGGTGTTCTTTCATGTTTTATTTAAGTCTCTGAAGTTTGAGAGGATTTGGTTCATGGGTTCGGATCTTGGAAGTTTCCGAACGAGCCCCAGAGCAAACGAGTATATCTCCACAACCAACAAAGATAGAACCTTTATTTTTAGTACAATAGTATGCTATTATGTTTCCTTTTCTATAAAATTGGAAACAGACATTTGAAAGAATTTGAACCATGGAATCGTATATTGAAAGCTTCCGAACGAGACCCAGAGCAAACGAGATTATCTCCAAAACCAACAAAGATAGAACCTTAAAATTTTTTACAATGATGTTCCTTCCCGTTTAATTTATGTCTCTGAAATTT
This sequence comes from Poecilobothrus nobilitatus, assembly GCA_947095535.1. NCBI lineage: Eukaryota > Metazoa > Arthropoda > Insecta > Diptera > Dolichopodidae > Poecilobothrus > Poecilobothrus nobilitatus. Next base: position 159,010,263 of record OX352772.1, on the reverse strand, counting down.
AAGAGGATATGGTCCATGGGTTTGGATTTTGCAAGCTTCTGAGCGAGCGCCAGAGCAAATGAGATTATCTCCAAAATCAACAAAGATAGAACCTTTAAATTTTGTACAATGATGTTGCTTCCCGTTCGATTTATGTCTTTGAAATTTAGGAGGATTTGGTTCATGGGTTTGGATTTTGGAAGCTTCAGAACGAGCCCCAGAGCAAATGAGATTATCTCCAAAAACAACAAAAATATAACCTTTAAATTTAGCAGAATGGTGTTCTTTCATGTTTGATTTAGGTTTCTGAAATTTGAGAGGATTTGGTCCATGTATTCGGATTTTGGAAGCTTCCGAACGAGCCCCAGAGCAAATGAGATTATTTCCAAAACCAACAAAGAGAGAACCTTTAAATTTTTTTCAATGATGTTCCTTCCCGTTTCATTTATGTCTCTTAAATGTAAGAGGATTTGGTCCATGGGTTTGGATTTTGGAAGCTTCCGAACGAGCCCCAGAGCAAATGAGATTATCTCCAAAACCAACTAAGATATAACCTTTAAATTTTTTACAATGATGTTCCTTCCCGTTTGATTTATGTCTCTGAAATTTAAGAGGATTTGGTCCATGGGTTTGGATTGTGGAAGCTTCCGAACGAGCCCCAGAGCAAATGAGATTATCTCCAAAACCAACAAAGATAGAACCTTTAATTTTTTTACAATGATGTTCCTTCCCGTTTGATATATGTCTCTGAAATTTAAGAGGATTTGGTCCATTGGTTTGGATTTTGGAAGCTTCCGAACGAGCCCCAGAGCAAATGAGATTATCTCCAAAACCAACTGAGATATAACCTTTAAATTTGGCAGAGTGGTGTTCTTTCATGTTTTATTTAAGTCTCTGAAGTTTGAGAGGATTTGGTTCATGAGTTCGGATCTTGGAAGCTTCCGAACGAGCCCCAGAGCAAACGAGATTATCTCCAAAACCAACAAAGATAGAGCCTTTAAACTTTTTACAATGATGTTCCTTTCCGTTTGATTTATGTCTCTGAAATTTAAGAGGATATGGTCCATGGGTTTGGATTTTGTAAGCTTCCGAACGAGCCCCAGATCAAATGAAATTATCTCCAAAAACAACAAACATATAACCTTTAAATTCGGCAGAATGGTGTTCTTTCATGTTTGATTTAGGTCTCTGAAATTCGAGAGGATTTGGTTCTTGGGTTCGGATTTTGGAAGCTTCCGAACGAGCCTCAGAGCAAATGATATTATCTCCAAAAGCAACATAGATATAACCTTTAATTTAGTAGGGATGGTGCTCCTTCATGTTTGATTTATGTTTCTGAAATTTGTGAGGATTTGGTCCATGGGTTCAAATCTTGGAAGCTTCCGGATGAGCCCCAGAGCAAGCGAGTATATCTCCACAACCAACAAAGATAGAACTTTTATTTTTAGTACAAAGGTGTTCTGTTATGTTTCCTTTTCTGTAAAATTGGAAACTAACATTTGAAAGAATTTGGTTCATGAGTTCGTATTTTGGAAACTTCCGGACGAGCACAAGAGCAACGAGCATATCTCCAAAACCAACAAAAGTAGAACCTTTAAATTTAGTACAATGGTGTTCTGGCATGTCTCTACAAAAATTATAAAAAAAAGATTAAAGCACTAATAATTGAGTCAAAAAAAAATTTTTTTATTAATAATACTTCAAATAGTAAACAAATTGTGGGTATGCTACAAAAAAACAAGTAAATGTAACAGTAAGTCGATGCAACCGACTTATTAATACCCTACACCTGAATAATTCGAATTAAATTAAAAATCCATTACTTTTTTTGGCAGCTGCTTGAACTTCTTCCCTTTTCCGTCTTATTCAACTCGAATTTCAGGACCGTAAAAGAAGCATCCTCTTGGGATATGCCTGAAACCTTTGTAAAAAATTTTAAATTTCTATCTTTATTAATTTCGAAGATTGTTAGTCCTTGGGAGGTGTGTGTCAGGTACCCGATTTGCCACTCCAATTCATCGAATTCATTTCAGGAACATAAAGAAAACATGCCAGAACACCATTGTACTAAATTTAAAGGTTCTACTTTTGTTGGTTTTGGAGATAATCTCGTTTGCTCTGGGGCTCGTTCGGAAGCTTCCAAAATCCGAAAGCATGGAACAAATCCTCTCAAATTTCAGAGACCTAAATCAAACATGAAAAAACACCATTCTGCCAAATTTAAAAGTTATATCTTTGTTGTTTTTGATGATAATCTCATTTGCTCTGGTGCTCGTTCGGAAGCTTACAAAATCCAAACCCATGGACCATATCCTCTTAAATTTCAGAGACATCAATTAAACGGGAAGGAACATCATTGTAAAAAATTTTAAGGTTCTATCTTTGTTGGTTTCGGAGATAATCTCGTTTGCTCCGGAGTCATTCGGAAGCTTCCAGAATTCGAACCCATGGACCGATTTTGTCCAGATTCGAACTTAGATTTCCTTTCGTAATTTGTAACCTACTGTATAAATTTCATCAAGATATTTTTATTAGTTTTTGAGTTATAGTGCGAACGGACGGACGGACGAACGGACATCGTTAAATCGACTTAGGAGGTGATCCTGATTCAGAATATATATATATGTCCATACCTAACTCGCTTCCTTTCGGTGGTTACAAACACCATACGAAAGTTAATATACCCTATACTTTAGGTGTAGGGTATAATAATAAACCATTATTAAAAGGAGAAAAAAATATAAAAACTAGTAATATTCATTTTTATAAATAATGTTAAATAAGTTAAACAAGAAAAAATATTTTAATTAACAATAAATTATATTAACAAATTTTTAAAAAATCATAAAATTAGATACTAAAAACAAAGGAATCTATTGTATTTTATTTGTGTTCTATTAAACATAAAACTATACAATATACAATAAGGTGTACAAAAATTATTTTATGTTAAAATTACAATACAAAATTTTTTATTTGTATTTTTGTATAAGAGTAAATAGGTTTTTTTTTTTTTTATTAAAAACTTACATTTATATATGATCCATGTTTTCTATAGGTATTTTTAAATATATATGTTAAAATGTAGATCACAAACTAGAACGTGCATATTTAATAATTTAAACGACTAACAAACATTTAATGTAAAATTTAACTAGATTTATAAAATTAATTAAATATAATAAAAGACTAAAATTAAAAATAATAAGTTAAATATAATAATTGACTAAAATTAAAAATAAAAAATTTTTTTTTATACTTTTTTCTTCAAAAGTTAAAAATTGTCATAAACTAAAATGAATTACTTAATAAATTTTTAACTAATAGAGTTGAGTAATTGTTTATATGAGTTATGTAAATATTGTGTAACGGTTTTGAAATTTGTTGTTGTTTTTCTGTGCATTTGTATGTTGAGAGCTTCTATATTTTTTCGTTTTTGCCAATTTTGTTCAATGTTTAAGATTACAGGGTGGTCAAAATTAAAATGATGGTCGTTTTTTATCGCATGACTTACGAAGGCAGTTTTAAAATATGTGTCTTTTATGTTGATGTTACTTTTGGATTTCTTGTCGTTTTCATAGTCTCTTTTGTGTTCTTTCATTCGTATTTTGACATTCATTTCACCTATATATATTTTATCACAGTTGTCATTATTGCATGAAATTTTGTATACAGCTCCTGTGCATGGGACATTGTTAAGTTTTTTTTGTGTTGCTAAAAATTGTCTCTCCTAACTTTGTGTGAGGTTGAAGCCCAATCCCTATGTTTTTATTTATTTTAGATGTGACAGATGTTTTGTAATATTTTCAGTGACCTTTGGTGTGTATGTCATTTTACGGTATGTCATGGTATGCTGGAGGAGGTGTTGGAATATTTATTAACAACTGTTTGAAATATTCAGTACTTGATGTATATTGCGATGAATACAATAGTATTGCTGGTATAAAAGCAAATATAAACCAGACAGTATTTACTATTTCGGCTGTATACAGGTCACATATAATTCCGTAACACAAAAACAAAAATTTGAATCCCATTTGGAAGATCTAAAAAATAAAAATTCTATTATAATAGGTGACACTAATTTTAATATTATCAACCACTTAGATAAAAATGATAAAAAACTATAGTTGAAACAAATGCTTTTTATTTTTGTAATAAAGCAGTAATGAGACCTGATTCCAATACTTGTTTGAATCGTGTTTTAAAAAATAATCCAAAACTAGAGCTTGAAATATCGCTTTTTCATCATGATATTTCAAATCACCTAGGAATGTTAGTTGAATTGAACAATGTAATAAATGTAAATAAAGAAAATAATGAAAAACAGATGATCAAAAAAATAAATTATAATTCTGTCAAAAACGGATTAAATGACACTGCTGTCAATGAAGTTACAATAGGTAATTTAGCGAATGAACTGACATCTAGATTAACAAGGTAGAATGTAAACCAACGGTTTTTAAAAGCGCACATTTCCAAAACTCAATACAAACTGTTTAGAAGTTTGACTTACACAAAAATTTGAAAATTTCATGTAATAAGAAAAAATGTGAAAATAAGACATTTTTGAAATTTTGAGGGGCTGTAAGTCCGGAATCTTTTACAATTAAGAAAAGCCGTTAACACACATAAAAGTATATTATTGAACCTTTAATTTTCATGTCTTGCCGAAGAAAAATTTGTACAGGTGCCTAAGTTACAGGTGTCTAAAAATACCAAATTTTAAATTTTTGAGGTGTAATAACTCTTAAAGAGGGGGTGTTACCCAAAAATTTTCTGAGGAAACTTATACTAATTCTAAAAGTTCTTTCTTGTCTCAAAATTTCAGGTTCCTATCTGAAAAAAGAAATTTCATGCAAAATGTGGTTTTCACATAACGGTAAATTTAAATAGTAAATTACAAAATATTGCATAATTTTGATATTATTTTATATAGATAATAAAGTTTTCGTTCTTCTGGCGGTTTTAGATTGCAAAATTATTACGCAGAGCCCGAGATATATACATCTAAAAATGGTGCTTTTTCGCAATTTTGAAGAGCTGCAACTTTGGAACCCTTTACAATTAATATAAACCTTTAACACACGTAAAAATATATTATTGTAGCTTTAATTTTTATATCTTGCAGAAGTAAAATATGTACAGGTTCCTAAGTTACAGGTGTTTAAAAATAGCAAATTTTAAATTTTTAAGCCCTAATAGCTCATAAACAGGGGGTGGTCCGAAAAAATTTTCTGAGCAAACTTATATTAATTCTAAAAGTTCTTTCTTGTCTCAAAATTTCAAGTCTCTATCTAGAAGCGTGCCGGAGTTATGAAAGTAGAAAAATCATGCAAAATTTGGTTTTCACATAACGGTAAATTTAAATACTAAATTTAAAAAAATTGTATAATTTTTATATTAATTTACAAAGATAAAAAAAATGCCTGTCGAATGACGTTTTCAGATTGAAAAAATCTTAAGCAGAACATAAGATATATGCATTTAAAAATAGGTCTTTTTCAAAGTTTGAGAGGCTGTAGCTCCGTAATGGGGGGGGCTACATGAAAAAGTTGTTCCACAAAATTATTTTTTTTATGAGACCTACCTATGGTTAAAATTGTTTTTCTCTATCTTTAACGGTGTAGAAGTTTTGTAAACAGACGGACGGACGGACGGACGGACGGACGGACAGAGTGAAACTAATAAGCACATTTTTTCAAATTTTTTTTGGAAATGTGCTAAAAAATGAAATAAACAAAGCTACAGTCTTAGTTAATTTAAATAAAAAAAGTAGTAAATATTCAGCTCCGTGGATAGACAAAGAATGTATTGAATTAATTGAAATAAAAAACTATTGGTATAAAAAATTAGTACAAAATAATAATTGTGATTATATTAAATCAAAATATAAGTATTGGCTAAATAAACTAACAACAATTAAAAGAATAAAAAGAGAGTATGATACCGTGCAGTTTAGAAAAGCAGATGGGAATCCAAAAAAAATTGGCAATACATAAAGCATCTTATTAATGGGCCCAACACACAGCAAAATGAATTTTTTTTCCGACCTTTCTATTAATAAAGAAGATAAACTGAAAAAAATGAATAGTTTCAACTCTTATTATTGTACAGTGAGAGAACATATGGCCAAGAATTTTAATACTATATATATTCAAAACTCTAGAACAAACAAGCAATTCAAATTTAAATTAATTGATAAAAGCGGTACCTTAAAATTATAAATAAACTCTCGAACACGGCTTCGTCAGGAGCAGATGAAATTCCGCCTAATTTAATCAAGTTCTGCAAGGAGGAAATAGCTGAACATATTAAAAATCTAACCAATTTTTCTTTACATCAAGCTGAAGTACCCAACATAATGAAAATAAACAGAGTAATTCCCATTTACAAGCGTTCATGAGATACTAATGACATCAATAATTTCAGACCAATAGTGATCTCATCAATATTTAGTAAAATCATTGAAACGTATGTTAACGAACTATTTGTTGCATATTTAGAAAAGGCTGAATTAAGGAATAGTAAGCAATATGGTAATATGGTAACAAATCTAGTACTCAAGGAGCTTTATTTGATGTAATTTCTGAAATGCAAGCAGGTATTGATGATAAAAAGAAAGTGATAACGATATTCTTTGACTTGCAGAAAGCTTTTGATTCAGTGGACAGAACTACATTATTAAGAATTCTTTTTGAGTGTGGAATACAAGGTAAAGAATACAAGTGGTTCGAAAATTATCTTACAAATAGATTGCAATATACTGAGTGTGAAAAATTAAAAAGTGATAGTCATAATGTTTCATTTGGAGTAATACAGGGTAATTCTCTTGGTTCAACGCTGTTTTCTTGCTATATTAGTGATTTGCTAAACATAAATTTAAAAGGAAAACCATTTATGTATGCAGATGATCTGGCAATAGTTTATAGTGGTAGCTCATGTGAATATTTGGAGGATGCTGTAAACCAAGACTTATCAGTTATTAGTGAATGGATGAATAAACATAAGTTAACTGTCAATAATAACAAACATATCAAAAATAACAAAATATATTATACTTAGAAATAAAACAAATTTAGATGTGTATATTAGGTTCAATGAATGCAAGTTAGAGAGGGTGGCCTCCTTTTTTTTTTTTTTAACCTTTGAAGTGAAAACAATTCTTTTTAATTAGTTAAAAACTTTTTTATTATATGAACTTTTTTTTTTCTTTACTTATATCTTTTTTCTAAAATTATTAAAATTAAATTAAACTAGTGAACTTTTTTAATTAATTTTTAATTTTTTTTTTCTTTCACTAAAAAAAATATTTTTAAAAGTGTAATATAATGGCTGCACTCCAATGATAAGTATTCTTAATTTATTTAACAACATACAAATTTTATTTTTTATTTTTTTACACTTATAAAGTTATCTACATATCAATTTTTTTTTTTGATTTAATTTAATTTTTGATTTATTTTTTACTTTTTTCGAACTATATTAAATTTAAATAATTTTTAATTTTTCGGATTCAAATTGTAATTTATAATTAAACGCGCTCGGTTGGTTTTGTTTACATTAATTTACTTTTCTTTTTTATTTATTTCATCTTAATATCAAGTAAACAAAACAATTATATATCCATCTCCCTCCCACATGTATGATGGATGCTGGTGTTCTTCTTCGACTCTCAATTCGCTCAATTTTTTTAATACCACCATAGTAATTACCGTAATCTAATTGTTAAATTTCTGATGGTAAGTTTTGCTTTTGGTGAGTCTGTGGTTGTACCTGCGTTCAATAAGGTCACTTAAAAGTGTATGTTAAAAACTGTTGAATGTTGTTATAAACCATTTGCTCACTCAAGGTAAAATATTGAAAAGTATTAATGTTGATATAAAGTATTGATATTGACATTGATAGTAATTTATTTTAAAGTGTTGTCAAGTTCGGGTTATTTAAATCGTGAACTTTTACTTTTGATTTTAATTTTGAATAAATTTTAAGTTTTGTTAATTTTAATTTTTACTTTAATCTTAATTTACATACTTTAATTTATCTTAAGTCAGATTTTGATCTTGGTTAATCTTAAAATTGATTTTAAGTCTAATTTTGATTTTGATTACAATTTCAACTCTGATTTCATTTTAGTTTTGCTTTTGATTTTAATTTTAAACTACATTTCAATTTTAATATTATTAATTATTATCTTAACTTTTCTTTCATATTAATTTTTTCCATCAAAATTACCAATTTTAATGTTAATTTCTGTAACATACGTGGGTTGCAAACGAATTTTCATGCCGTCGATTGCCATCTTAATTCCATTAAATCAGCAATCTTAGCCCTATGTGAAACACAAGTCAGTAACCACAATGATAACTTTAATGTTACCGGCTACTCACTTATTTCACACTTCGTACCCAAAAGAGGTATTGCTGTCTATATAAAAAATGACATCGCTTTCAACACACTTCCAAAATATAAATGTTCTAGCCCAACCTTTCATTACATTTGGGTCAAAATTCTCGTTGAAAAACATGTCATACATTTCTGTTTCCTATACAGATCACCCAACTGAAATGAATAAGAAACTGCTATGGAAATTGAAAATCTATCGAACCAGATCAATGAAATATTGGACACATCTCCAGAAACTGAAATTGTTCTGGCGGGAGATTTCAACATTCATAACAGGGACTGACTTCATTTTTCTAGCAACATCTCCCCGAGTCAAAATTCAATTGGAAAACAAGTTGAATTATTCTCCATACTGTTCCACTTCTCTCAACTTGTCCAAAATCCCACTAGGATCCCGGACCGTGCTGATCATGAAGGTCACCTCTTGGATCTGTTTCTCACCACACACCCTGAAAAATATATGGTAACAACTTTTTTAGAGCCTTTGATTGGTCATTCTGCTTCCCCAACAGAAATGTTAACTTTGCTGCAAATGCGATTAGTGAAACTATTTTATTTGGAATGAGGTTATTCATCCCTCATTTCATGAAATCTGTTAAGAGGAGTCCCAAATCTTGGTTTAATCGTCTTTGCAAAGAAGCCATTTCTAGAAAAGAGGCGGCTTTTAAACAGTACGAAAACAATAGGTCGCAGACTCGCAGAGGCAACTATATAGTGGTGAGAAACAAATGCAATAGAGTTATCAATAAGCAAAAATTCTTGTTCAACCAAAAGTTGAAACGTAAAATCATCCACATGCCAAAGAATAGCAAATCTTTTTGGTCATTTGCCAAAAATCTAAAGGAAGACGTTAGAGGGTCTTCCTTTCCACCACTTATCGATAATAATAACAGAACCATATCAAATTCTAAAGAGAAGGCGAACTTGTTTGGCAAGCAGTTCGCTTTCAATTCGACACCGCCACATTTAGCTCAGGTACCACCTTCTGTTCCAGGAGCTGGCTGCTCCTTCGGTAAAATTTACTTTAGGACGCGGGCGGTGATGAAAATTTTAAAAAATCTTGATACAAATAAGTCAGCCGGTCCAGATGGTATAACCACCATGGTGCTTAAAAATACCTACTCCACTATTTCAAAAATTCTGCGCAACCTTTTCTATCTCTCCTTCACTTCGGGTATTCATCCTACCCAATGGAAGGTTGCACATGTTTTCTCAATTTTCAAAAAAGATAATGAAAGCGACGTACATTAGGCCGAAAATGTAGTATAATGCTCACATTTGGGCTGCTTAGCCTCAAACAGCACTGGGTTATTCAGATAATGTGCAAAACAGAGCTATTCGTTTGATCAACGACCCCAGTGTAACTTTTATGCTCACTCCACTCAGCCACCGTCGCACAGTTGGGTCACTGACCTTGTTTTATAGATATCTCGTAGGGATTAACACTTGTTCCAAAGAAATAAAACAATTAATGCCTCCACTCAAAGTTATCCAACAAGAAACAAGGAGGGCAACAGATGTTTCATAGTACTATCACGTATGCTGTACACATATGGGGAAACGCATACATGAAAGATCTCATCCCTACCATGTAGAGTTATCAAGATGGCGAAATACAGCCTATGGAAATTCGCTTGTCATGCGCACGTCCCGTTTGTGGAACCATATACCATCACATGTGTTCCATAAAGTTGGTAATTCATATGTGTACGATTTACTAAAGTTTAAGAAGAACATTAACATCTTTCTTTAAAATGTCCCTCCAAATTTTCCTACCTATCCCCCATAATCCAAATTTCCCAATTCCAATTTCCCCAATTATCCTTCCCACATCCCTATCCACAAAGCTAAACTGTACATTTGTATTAAAGGTTCCATCCTAAAGTTTGGTTTTAAAAGGGGGGTGATTTTGGTTGGTTAAAGTCCAACACTACCCTGAGGAAGCACGTGCACCTCTTGGTGACTTTCGAGTTTTCCACCAACCCTCGTAAAAAAAAAAAATATCTGGGGGTGACAATTGATGCGGAACTGAATTGGAATTTACAAATTAGTGAACAACTAAAAAAAGCAAGAAGGATAACAGGTATTTTCAAACATATTAGTAAAAGAGTACCTCAAAATATGAAAAGAGCTCTATTCTACAGTATGTTTCATAGTACTATCACGTATGCGGTACACATATAGGGAAATGCATACATGGAAGATCTCACCCTACAGCAGAAGATACAAAATAAATCTATCAAAAATGTGTATGGGTATCACACAAGATCGTCAACAAAAACAATTCACAAGTTACATAATATTTTGCCTGTAGACCTACTTATGAAATATAAATTAGTAATCCAGATTCATCTCATGCTAAATTATAATATTAATACAAATACTGGCACCTACTTATAACAGAGAGTATCACCGCTACAATACAAGATCTGCTTCAGATATTAGAATAGTGTCATGAAATATTAGATTTAATGGACATGATACAGTTTACAATTTAGGCTATAAAAACTATAATGAATTACCAATTGAAATTAGAAATATTGATACAGTAGATAATTTTAAAGGAAAGTTGAATGAATTTTATTTAAATCAAATTTAGGAATTAATTAAATACATAATTAGAATATTTTTAATTTTTTATTCTTTTTTTCTTTTTTTTTTTGTTTCTTTTATTAATACTTTTATCTTTTTGTCTCTTTATTAATAAATTTTATAGTTAATGAGTTGTATGAGTTTATTATATTTTTATTATTATTTTAATTGTATATTTTCTTTGTCTTTAATACATTGTTAATCGCTGTTAATAGTTTTTCCATTGATTGATTTTTGCACTGAATTATTTGTAATTTTATTATTTTTATATAACTATGTATACTCTGTACGAGCGATTGGGCTCTCTGAGAATTGAATAAATAAATAAAAAAAAAAAAAATCTTAAACATTGAACACAATTGGCAAAAAAGAAAACATATAGAAACTCTCAACATACAAATGCACAGAAAAACAACAACAAATTTCAAAACCGATACACAATATTTACATAACACATATAAACAATTAATCAACTCTATTAGTTAAAAATTTATTAGTTAATATTTTAGCGGGTTTATGACAATTTTTAATTTTTGAAGAAAAAAGAATAAAAAAAATTTTTTATTTTTAATTTCAGTCAATTTTATTATATTAACTCATTTTATAAATCTAGTTAAATTTTATATTAAATGTTTGTTAGTCCTTTAAATTATTAAATATGCATGTTCTAGTTTGTGATCTACATTTTAACATATATATTTAAAAATATACAAAACATGAATCATATATAAATGTAAGTTTTTAATAAAAAAAAAAAACCTTTTACTCTTATACAAAAATAAAAATATTTTGTAATATAATTTTAACATAAAATAATTTTTATACACCTTATTGTATATTATATACATAAAATAATTTTATAAATTTCCATTTTATCACTATTTACTAGGCCATGAATATGGGAATAAACCATGTTCCCGAAATATCGGCAAAAAGTCGAAATAATAAATGATAATTAACAAAGATATACAACTGTTTTTAATTATTTATTATTTAAAAAAAAAGCTGCATTTCCAGAAAAAAGAAACTTTTTAATATAAAAGTAAACATTATAATATTTATATCAGTTGATCATAGTATATATATTCATTAATATATAAGTATATATACTATATACAAAAAAATAAATATATTGAACGCGGGAGGAAGGAAAGCGTTTGTCAACACAAATTTTAACTACATTCACCGAAAAGTTTATAGTGACACTAAAGTACAATAATACAAATATGAAAAATGGACTTAGAAATAATGCGTATAATACTATTAAATATATGAATATCGAGAGAGCACACGGTAAAAAGACAGTAAATATCATGAAACAACACTCACGCACCCACATTAAAGGTACAACACTAAATAATAGACTCAATTACTTATATAATAATAAAGACAATGACTGTATCCCTAAATTTATTAAAGGCAAAACACATATTTTCAATAGTTTATATGTACAGACAACAAAACACAAACATAATATAGATCGATTTAAAAAACAATTTGAGAATAAATTTTTAAAAACAGAATTAACATATGCAATAGTTTAATTAGAGCAAATATAATAGAAAGAGAAAAATTGATTAATAGTTTAGATAAAATGTTACTAGCAGACATGGACAAATTATTTTTAGACTCACAAAATATCAAAAACAAAGCATGGATTTTAAATTATAAACAAAAATTAGACAAAAAACCCGTCAGAGATAAAAAATTAAATAATTTCATACCAACTTTCCCTAATGACAATTGGTGTATTAATCTGACAGAAAAAATTATTCCTGAAGATATTAAACAACTGACAAGTCTCGGACCTCGGTTTGCATTACCTGTTACTAAACATAATTCCCACATCATAAAACTTATTGCAGACGCAGCAGAAGTAATCACATCTAACAAAGAGCACACAGAAGAAAATAAAAACAACATACGTAATAATATTACATCGACCATAAATAATTACATGAAGAAACCACAAACCCTTAATGCTCACCAAAAGAAAATACTAAAATCCCACAAAATAATTTTTAATAATAAAACCATATTTGTGTTAAATAGCGACAGGGGCAATAAAACTGTATTAATAGATGAACAAAAGTAGGTAACCCTGCACTTTGGGATGGGAAAAAAATTTGACCCATATCGCACGACATGTTGACCTACATTTTGGTTTATGGGTTTAATGTAGGTCTTGCTTGGTTAGTAAGTCAAGAACTTGTTTTGGTCGTTTTGGTTTAGGTTTTAAGTTAAGTTATATGTGTGGGTTGTTAACTTATAAGTTCCAAATAGTTTTATAATAGGAAGTGAAGGTTGTTGATTTTGTGTAAGTTGTCAGCCAGGGTTAATGAACTGAACAATTTATTTTATGTATCTTGGTTACTATAAGCCAAAAATTTGTTTTGGTTTAGGTTTTAAGTTAGGTTGTATGTGTGAGTTGTTAACTTATAAGTTCCAAATGGTTTTAGAGTAGGAAGTCAAGTGTTAAACAATTTAAAGTAGGGTCGGCCCTTAATAAACAAAATTGTATAACTGAAGTTTGAATACTAGGCGCACATATAAAAGTAGTAAGAAAATTTCTTATATGAAAATAAAAAATAGAAAAAATTTTTTTATTTTTAAATCTACAGCGCATCTTTAAAATTGAAAAGAAAAAGTGTAATCCTGTTTTGAGTTTTTTATTTTTTGTTTGTTAGCACAAAGAAAAAAAAATTAAAGTAAGATATAGATTTTTTTTGCTTACATAAAAATGTGATCTCTTCTGGATAGAAGAATTTATAGAAGAAAAGAGAAAACGAAAGTCATTAATTAGCTGACTGCATGTCGTGTAAGATATTTTTTTTATTTTTTAATTAAGAATGTTCAGAAAATATGAATAAAAAGAAAACAAACAGCAAATCAAAAATATGGAACTGATTAAACCAAAGATATACTCGTTACTCTTGATATGCATTTATGTTTTTTGTTTTTGTATGGAATAAAAAATAATTCAAAAATTTCTAGTTTTAAACTAAAAAAAAATTTAAGACTTGTTTTTGTTATTGTTAAATTAATATACGAGTATACAAATCACTAGTTATCTAGTCAAAGCAAGGAATTGATATAAAAAGAATAAAATGTAAAAGTTGAATGATTCGATGATAGTATAGTTCCTGGTTTTAAAAAATTACAATATTCTAGTAATAACAAGATAATAATTAATAATTTATTAAGATTCTGAAAAATGTAATGATCATAAAAGAAATCGAAAGTATAGAACTGTATAATATGTATGTAAATAATGTCTACTTTTACATGTAGAATTTGTTTGTTTAAATCTTTATTACATTCTTAAAAATTTTAAATTAATATACAAAACAAATATTTTTACAATACAAATAGAAATGTTCAAATTTGAATGAATACTATTTTGATTTACTTATCAACATTTGCTTTTTTCTGTTATATCCATACGGTAAAGAACTACCATCTTCATTAAATTTTCGTTTTTCCGAATTTGTAAGTACATCATGATTTTTATTTCGACGAATATTTTCTGAAATGACGTATGTGTCTGCTATTCAATGAATTTAAAGCTGCTGCCTTTATGCTATTAAAATTAATTTGTAGAGAAGCTTCATAACTAAGAGAGAATCCTTTAACTTTACAAACAATTTTTTCTGTATTATCGTTTGTACAGTAAATTTTGTAAGCGTAGTTCTTGGGACCACCACTTACAAATTTTGTAATATAACTTCCTATACCATAACATTCTAATTCATCAGTTATGTCGCCTATAAATTCACCTATTTCTGGTTCATATTCTTCTTCTTGGCTAATAGACAACACTGAATCGGTGTCATAATACAATACTCTCCTATCCAACTTCTCTAGATAACTGTACAGTTGAAGACGAGCATGTGTTGTTGTATAAGCAGCGATACTTACGTTGACAGTAGATAAAGAAGTTACTGCTTCTTCTTTATATTTCCAGCTAATCACTATGTTTTCTTCATTTACTGGAAATATGTGACATACTTCTACAGAAGGGTTTGTTATTAACTCATAAAGTTTAAAAGGTTGATTTATAATGCTGGTTTGTTGTTGATTTTCTCTTTACCCAAATTTTCCCCAGAATGAGTTTAAAATAATCTTAGCAAAAGATCTTAAACCAGGGTTATTAACTACTTTATCGTATTTTAATTTAATCTCTTCCTTTTCAAAAAAACTATCAACATATTCTTCCTTTTCTTTTTGAATTTGACATTTTATTGGCCACTCAGAAACTTCTTGTTTAATCTTAATAAATTTATTCATCATTTTAGTGAATAAACCATCAATAGTCATTCTGTTTAACTTGGAGCAAGTATCTTCGCCAACATAAATCTTAGGATGGTTTATGGGAAATTTTCCTCGTTTGCAAACATATGGGTATAAGTAACATACATCTATGTATTTAATGTTTTCTCCTTATTTACATTTATAATATGTGTAAATATTTCCCGTTCTTCCGCCATAAAATGCATCACGAGGATTTAAAGGAACTAAATTAATTAATGAATGATTTTCTAAATATCTCATATTTTCATTGTGTCTCATTAGCTCCCGGAATTCACATTCTCACATCTCAATAACTTTATATCCACATAATTTTATAAACTCTGATATCATTAATGTTTTTTCATATCGCAGATTCAAAGTATCGCCAGAGTTATCATGTAATGGTATATCCCTCTGGTTTGTTTAACATTTTGGATGTCTATGATAATAGCAACCGTAAAATTCAAATATTTCTTTAGTCTCTTCGCAAAATTCATCGACCCTAACATTTCCGATTTGTTTTTCTTTTTCATTAAATGCACATTTCAAATCAATTTTTCTCAAATCTTTTTCCCAAATAAGCCATTGCATGGCAATTTTTGACTGAATGTCTACCATCCTATATCCTTTTCTTGGCATAATTCCTATAGTATTCTATTTGAGAAAGTTTCTTCTATATACAAGATTACAGGCGGAAGCTATTGTTGTTGCGTCTAAAAACGGTTCAACATTACATTCTTCTAAAAAAAAATGTCTGAAAACCAGACATGCTTTAGTTAGAATTTCAACATCATTTTTACAGTATTCTAAAATATCTTTCTCCTTATTAAATTCTGAGTTTCTATTTTGTTCATACCACATTAAAAATTCATTACGCTCATCTGCTTTCATTGCGGTTTAATTTGGAAACTTGAAATTTCAACACAAGTTAGATCTTTGAAAATAAGTATGAGTCATTTCAGAAATTTTTTTTTGTATCGCCCCCCGTTTAGGAGCTGTAAGGGGTCAAAAACTGAAAATTTTCTATTTTTAAACACCTGTAACTTGAACACCTGTTAAAATTTTTTTGAAGTAATACACAAAAATTAAAGCTTCAATATTATACTCTTATTTCTGTTAACAACTTTATTTAATAATATAGGGTTTCTTTATAATTGACGAAAGAGTTACTTGATTTTTTCAAATTTTCTAACAAATTTCTTTAACTAATTTTTTGCATTTTGTTTTACTCGATGATTTGAAATTGTTGAGGATATAATGCGTAGTACAAAAAAATGTAAATAAATAAACAACATAACGGTTACTTGAAGAATTTTTATTTATATGATATTGATATATATACATACTTATATAATATCATGTTTATTTACATATCGTATATGTCACTAGTGAATGAATGATAAAAGTATATATGTATATTATATAGCACCGTATTTACATACATATATGTATTTTACTGTACTTATAAGAAATTATTCTGTCAATGGAATATTTAAATATAATATAATATAATATTTAAAAATATTATATTTATTATTTTGTACTAAGTAAATTTAATATACATTTACCGCTTAGTATTAAATGGTACTATAGAATATTTGAAAAAGTTTTGGATTGATAATCGTTATGTGGAAGGTTAGAATTTGCTTTTGAAGAATGTATAAACATATAGTTTGAATATATCTACAACCCATAGTTCTAGAAATTATAAAATTCACCCAAATTATTTTAAAATACTAAAATATTAAAAAAATAATATTGTAAGCAGAGTGGCAGGCTGTGAACATACTAACGGTTCGTACGGGTATCTAAGAGTTGACAAAGGCAACTGTATTCTTCCTCGTTATATTAAGAATTTTATATAAAGAATTTGTTCAATAAAAAATTTTATTTCAATTAAATTTTGTACTGTTCTAAATTTATTTTCATTTTTCAGATGTTAGGATTTTATTTTATTTTTCAGATGTTAGCAAGTTTTTCTGATCCTTATTAAAGTTTTATTTTACAGATATTAAACAATATTTGTTGAGTTTATCCATGTGTTATGTTTTTCGTCAAACCCAAGCCATTTAACAAAAACTTTATTGCCTTTTTTCTTTAAAATTTTCTCGACAAGATATACGTTTGGGTGTTTAACAGATGTGAGTTCCTCCTTATAAAATCCACCAAATATTGAATCATTTTTATAATCAACCAGCTGATATGTAATCGGAGAGGTACTGTTTACTTTGATAATTTTAAAAATTTCAGTAGACCAATTCGGTTGATAACCTCTTTCAAAAGTTTTTTTGTATTTACTTATTCTAACATAGTCTCCAACTTTATATTTAGCTTTTAGAGAAATTTTAGGTTGCATGTAAACATTTTTTAAAATAAATTTTTCGTTTTTCTTAGAAATTTTTTCAGGAGGTAATTTAGTTGTTCTATGTTTAGTGGAATTATAGGTGTTTAATAAAGATTGCAATATATTAATCCATTTGTAGTTTGCTTGTAAACTAAATATTTTCCACATTAAATTTTTGAAAGTTCGATTAAAGCGTTCTACAATAGATGCTTTCATTTCAGAATAAGTATGATAGTGATTAATACCCTTCTTTACGACAAAATTTTGAAATATCGAATTGAAAAATTCTTTACCTTGATCTGAATGAATGTTTTTAAGTAGGTTTTTAGCTCGTTTTATAATTTTCTTTAACGCATTTAAAACATTACTACCGGTTTTAGTTTTAATTGGTTCAGCATAAGCATATTTAGAAAATATATCTATAACGGTTAACATATATTTAAAATCTTTGTTGAGTTTTCCATAAGAAATCATTTCCACTAGATCAATTTGCCAGGTATCATTTACTCCTTTCTGCTTGACTTTACTTCTAAGATACCTTTTTCTAGCTGGTCTATGTATTTCTTTTACTATTTGAGATCTTGACATGATTTTTACACCATCTAACTAGTTTTAAAAATCCAATTTTACATTTCTTTATTTATATACTCTGAAAACTTTAAATTTTGACTGTGTTCTACAGTATATAATGCAGTTCAATTTTACTGGCAAATCATTTTTAACTCAATTTTTGTAAGATATGTTACAAAAATGGCAGCTGATTCAACAACATTTCCATTTACTGAGGAAACTGCAATAGTCAGTACACAAAATGAGGTTCAAGTTGATGAAATTACATCTACTGTAGATGACGAGGAATTAATGGAAACTGAATAATTCATAACACCGCTTAAAGTTTTAGATGAAGATACAGGTGAGCAACAAATTTGGGAAATAAGTAACCAAGAAGGAGATCCTGACTATTTTGCAGAATTTTTTAGAAATAATTTATAGCCTAAAATAATATATAAGAATATTTGTATAAATGTATATGTATCTATATATTTCATAATAAAAACAAATTAAATAAATTTTACAAATTTTTCATTTATTGTTGTTCTTGACTAAAATATTACAAATTTTATTTTCTAGTAGTACAGGTATTTCAAAAAATAATCTAGAATAATTACATTGAACGCTATAACGTTGTATTGGAATATATATTTCTTCATGCAATTTCATAACATGCTTTTCTTGACACGATTTTATATATTTAATAACATATTCCCGTACATCTGATTCAGCACTTTTATTGTGTATCATTACAGCTTGAAGAAAATCAATTAAGTTGTAAAATGTGTCAGCTTCCTCCTTGTTAATACTAAGACATCGACCAATAACAATTCTTAACCCATATTGTAAACATAATTTTAAATCTTTATTGATTATTTCGTATACACCAATCATGATATTTTAAAATAGCTGGCTTTTTTCCAATACGGTGAAAAATGCTAGTTGCTACAAGAGATTCTGTATCAAAACCAACAAGAACTTTTAATGACTGACTTCTGTTGAGAAAATATGTATAGCTCAACATCAAATTTGTGTTCGAACTTTGATCTTCCATTACTACGTTTTAACTAAAGCTTTTTAATATTAATTATATTGCTGTGGTACACAAGATTGTGAAAAATTTGAATTTCCAAATAAATTATAGAACATATTAATAATCAGATGGTCGTTTTTCATTTGATTAGCTTTGTGAAATTCATTCAAAAAGTTTTCATACTTAAACCAAAACATCTATACCAGCCAAAACGCAAGAGTATTGCCCACATACATCTGAAAGAATACCCTGAATCTGCTTATTATTAAAAACTATGCACTGATTTTTCAAGTATTCCAAAATTTCCGGTTTATCTGGAACTCCACCATATGAATCAAAATATTCTGTGCAACCATGCTTTGGAATATAAAGGGCAAACCAATATGTTCCCGGATCTTTTATCTTGTCAGTGTTTACAATTAAAAAAATTGGTTTTTCTATTATTTTTGGAATTTTGTCTAAAGCAAAAACTCCGTTAAAATATTTGTTTGTAAATTTGTTACATTTTAAAACACTAATTATTTCTAAAGTGTTCACGACTCAAACTGACTCAAATCATACACTCTACTTATTTCATTAATGTAGTTCATTAAAAACTCCTTTTTTATTTTTTCATTTGTTATAATAACATCAAATTTTTCTAGTACCTGTCTTAATTCTTTATTAATTTTATCATAATGTACAGTTCCGAAAGAGTAATTTTCAAAATTTTCATTTATAATTTCTTTGGTTGGAAATTTGTAAGTAAACTCTTTTACAAATTTTCTACAATATTCTTTAATTCCAACTAAACAAATATCTTTTACAAATAAAGTATTTTTATCATCACAACAAAACTTCACATCCACAAGTGCACAGGACGATGACATCTTGTCGAATATTCAAATACATGTTTCAGTATTCTATTTATAGATTTGTAAATATATTTCGATTTTTATCAATTTGTATGCTTGCATCAAATTCTCCATAAACAATAGCAGTGAATGTAGATGTAAGTAGTTTTGATAGCCTTGCCTCAATCCTAACCGTACCCTGGTTTAGTAAACCTTGACATATTTCATTTCCAGATGCATCTGGAGTTAAATCAAAAGCTAGTATAAAAAACCCATTACTAAACATAGACTTTGTTATCTGATGACCTTAATCATTGTGGTAAATTCCAGTTCCTGAAAAAAGTGTACTATATGCTCTTGTACAGGAATTATTTTCATCTGAAAAACTGGTTTCAATTGCTGAATTAGGTATTTGAACACCATTTACGTTTAACACAAATTGTGAAATATCAAAATGTTTAAAATTGTATAGGTTTTTTGATCTTTTTCCAGAGTAACCCACATTTTCTGTCATACAAAAAATTATTGTGTTTGGCAACTGTCAAATAAAAACATTATCAAGCGATATTGACGAGCTGTTCATTGGAATTGTAAAACTTTTTACTTCAACGCGTTTATAATTATATTTAGCATTGGATTTCCCAAGAACAGCATTGTGTGCTAACAGTACGCTTGGATTAACGGTAACATGTCTCATAAATAGCGTGGCTTCTATAATTTTTAATTGTGATTCATCAGAATCGTCTGCAAATAGATAAAAATTTGGTTTTTCAAGTGTTAAAACTATACGAATGTCAACATTATTTATAAGTAGAGTAGGTTGATTAAACATATCTAAGTGTAGTTTACCCATAAGTTCCACTACATTGCTATTATGATACAATTTTTGGCACTCTTTTGAATCATTATTATCAGATTTAGCTATATTTGCTTGATCTAAAATCCATCCTGCACATTCTAAATGAGTTGCAGCAGCATCTGTACCATAATTTAATAAAGATTCAATATAAGCTTTATAGTGATAATTTCCATCAAACGGTGTTATATTTTTACCATTTAATTGAACATTACATTGTTTTATTAAAGAATGTAAAATGTTATTAACTACACTTGGTTGTATTATTATTCTTCCTTCAACATTTTTATCATTATTCCATTGCGTTCCATCTTTCTTTAAGATCTGTACTTTTAATCTCAAATATGTAGAAGACAAATCTCCATATGTATCGCCATGACCCAGTGAAACAAATTCAATAGTTGAAGGGTTGTCTAAAGAAGCAAGGATTGTAGGAAACTTCTTCAGATCGTAAAATGCTAAACTGGATGGGTTGGGTTTTAAAAATATCCATCTCAGATTTCATACACTCCATCATAATTAATTAAAAATATCTTTTTGTTTCTTTTTGTTATTATCTTTGCGTCGTTTTGATGTAAAATAGTTTAAATTTTTAATGAATGGTCTTTTTATAGCTTTTCGTTTTCTTTTACCAGAACCATACATTTCATTCAGTTTTCGTACGGCACCACGTCGTACATTTTTAACAATCTCTTTACTACGATCTTGCATAACTTCTTTTACATTTGCACCAGATGCAATATCAGATAAAGCATTGATACCAGAGTGAATAACCTCTTTTTTCAAAAGATCAGCCCCTGAAGTAAATAATGGTTTCCAATATCTCAAAAAAGTCCCCCAAAAAAGCTTCCCAATCCACGACCTCTTTGAAAAGATACGGTTGAATGTAATAAAGGGCCGATATCATCAAGTCCTCTACCAGATTGAATTAAATAATACTTATAGTATACTCTCTCCTTAATGAATAAAATAAAATAATATATAGTTTTGTAAAATCGCTTTTATTTATACTTTTTCAAAATGTAATACAATTTTTGTTGGAATTGAACTATTGGAAAAGTTTATTTCGTATCCATATTTATCACATAAAAGTAATGAAATGTTATTAAATGATTTCTCCACATTGCAATATTGAATATTTCTGAATTCTTTTACAGTATCAGTGAAACAATTTTGTATGTTAACAGATCTTAAACACCTTACATCTTTATCACCTATTTTTTGCGGTTCAATTATGTCTGTGTATATAAAAAACATATCTGGTTTACCAATGGGAATCAATTGTACACTATCTAAAAAAGTTTTGAAAGCTTCTTTTACACGTGATTTATATTTTTTAAAATCTGTAACTTTAAAAGATACTTGATTGAAACATGTTGTCAAAAGTCCTTCGAGGGTATAAGCGTAATTTGCTCTTATTTTTATATCTATTTTAGGCTTAGTAACACATATTGTGGTGTAAATTAAATTTTTAGGCATCTCCTCAGCTTTTGTTGGTTGTGTATAATGAACTTCATCGTTTATAAAATTAAAAATTCCTCAAATCAACTGTCGTTCAACTTCTTTTCTTGTAAACCTATTAAGTGGGCGTATATTTTGAATTAGTGTTGGTAGTAGAAAAACTTTCCAGTCGCATATCATTTATTTTTCTATGTATGGAATATATGATGTTCCAACTCCTATCATATAATAAATATTTGAGTACTTTTTTCCCATTCTTCACCATACATATTTGGAACGAAATCATTAACATACATTTCTGAAATACCGACTTTCCACCTTGATTCACACATGTATTTATTAATTTTATTTGTAACAGATGATAATGAATTTTCTGGATAATAGTTCATAGATGAATCACTGAGTAAAGTGACATAAAATTCATCATTTACTTGTATGTTGTCCATGAGCTTGCGGATTTATTCTTACGAATTGAAAAATTAAGTTCTGTTTGAGTATTACCTATTGCTGACCTTAAAACACGTCTTCATGAATTATTCAACTCTTTGCTATTTACAGTTTTTTCTTTTTTCGTTGGTGGGCTTGGGCTATCTAAAGGAACAGTTATAATGTCTCCTGTATCAGTTTCAAAAATTTGTACATTTTGATTTCTTATTGATTTTTTTTTTCTAAGACGTTCTCCAACTGAAGCAGCTGACAATGCTTTTGTTAAAACATTTTCCTAATTTTGATCATCAAATACTTCGTCATCAGCTTCTTTTTCATATACTTCTTCTTCTTCAGGAACAACTTGTATTCCAACATTCTTATATTCAGGAAAATGCGATTGAGTTTCCGCATCTATATACATTGGTTTTGCACGAGTTTGAGTACCTTTTGTTTCCGTAATTTTTATTTTCTCCTCTTTATTTCTAGGAAGTTGTCGTTTTTTGTTTCTTATTTTAAATAGATTTTGTCTATATAAATACGATTTTTGAGTATTCGTGAGATGTTTATTTAACAATATTTTTTTCATATTTTATCCAACTCATTAATTTCAACGTTCGCATTTTGCTTCATTTTCTCATAAATCTCAGGTTTTAAAATTATCATTTTATTAAATGTTGTATTATTCATTTTATAAAATTTCCGATTATCCCTGATAGTATTGCACCAAGAAGTGTAGGTAAAAATCCACCACGTTGAATAGTAATTTTTCTTTTGCTATTTATAGATTTTTTCCGGCAAATAAGTGATAAAAATATTTAAAGAGATTTCGCAAAATATTTTTATTACTTCAGGGTCACAGTGTTTTATAATTACTTTCTGGAATTTTGGTTTAGAGGTTTTTAATAGGTGCAATATAAGTCGATTGGTCTTCAAACGTTTCATATTCGTCCCCAAATTGTTCTAATTGATCTCTCGTACAATAACACAAACCTTTCCCAAATATATCACTTCTTAATCGAAATATATCATTAACGTCTTGAGTAAGATCTATTAATATATAGCCATATGGGACTGACGTCACATCATTATATACTTTTTCAAATGCTTTAATTTGATTGGGATATATTTGGCGAGCTAGAGGTAATATCTGCGATTTATCTCTTGGATTTTTGAAAAGTACTAAATATTTACAGTTGAGTGAAATATCTCTTGAAAATTTACCCTGGTGAAAAACATTTTGTATTACAAATATTACAGATAAATTTCAATGATGTGATCCTCTAGTAAATAAATCACATACATACTTATTATGAGAATTTAACATCATATCATCGATAATAATTAACAAAGGCTTTTGATTATCATTAAAATCTGGAATAGTGTTACTATATTCCATATCTTTGACATATTTTGGAACGGAATTTTTGTCTGAATTACACCAAATTATTCTATTAATATGTGGTTGTATATTTTCTTTTTTATATTTTATTAAATTATGAATAAAAATGGTTTTACCACAGCATGATGGACCAGCTACCAACATAGTAAACGGGTGAAACAGCATAATTCTATTAGTTAAAAACTAACTCTGTTAACCTATATTTATACGAAAAGTTCTTTTCCCGAAGTGAATAGAAATGTAATTTAGTTATTCTATGGAACATTCTTCCATAAACCTTCGACATGGTTAGACAAGTTCTCATAGTTGACCTACAATTTTTACAAGGAAATGAAAAGCAATATTTCCTAAAAGGGTTAGCCATACTTGAAAAAGGAAGTTTAATTCCAACTGTGTATCACTTCAAAGCACCGTACCCCGCAGAAGAACTTAGTCAGGATATGAAATATAATAACCAGTATTGCGAAAGTAAAATAAATGGACTTAAATGGAATAACGGTTTAGTTGAATATTTAGATGTAAAATGTATATTAAAACACTATTTAGATTCAGCTGAAAAATTTATGTTAAAGGAGAACAAAAAAAACTATTTCTTCAAAAGTGCATTGACAGTGTTAAAATAAAAGATCTAAGCAGAAACTTGCCGTCATTGCAAAAGATTCATAACTTTAAATCAAATTGTCCTGTACACTTATAAAACAAAAATTTCAGATGTGCTGTTAAAAATTGTTATAATGTATATATGTATCTTTTAAACGAAAAAATGTTAGATTAAGACTTTCAACTTTCATACTTGCACGATATGAATTTAAATAACAAAACTAAAAAAGTTCACTTCAATATTAAACAAGAAATTCACGTTATGCATGTATGGGAGTATGCTTACAGATCAGCAAGGAAATGTCATTGGGAATACGCACGTGATACAAGTAGATTTCAAAGACGTATAGAAAAAGTTGATCTCACTATTTCTTCAATTTTAACATCTGATCATCGTAAAAAAATGTTAAAACTTAGATTTAAATAAAAATATAATAATAAAAGAATTTAAACATAAAAAAAATAAATGTCTTTTATTTTTATCTTATGTTTTTAAAATCGATACCATTTAATCTATCATTTAACCTGTCTTTGAATTATTTTTTATTCTATACAAAAACAAAAACAAAAAAAATAAAAATAAACATAAATGCATATCATGAAACATAAATGCATATCAAGAGTAAAGAGTATATCTTTAGTTTAATCAGTTCCATATTTTTGATTTGCTGTTTGTTTTCTTTTTAGTCATATTTTCTGAACATTCTTAATTAAAAAATGAAAAAAATATCTTACACGACATGCAGTCAGGTAATTAATGACTTTCGTTTTCTCTTTTCTTCTATAAATTCTTCTATCCAGAAGAGACCATATTTTTATGTAGGCAAAAAAAAATCTATATCTTACTTTAATTTTTTTCTTTATGCTAACAAAAAACAAAAACAGGATTACACTTTTTCTTTTCAATTTTAAAGATGCGCTGTATATTTAAAAATAAAAAAATTTTTATTTTCATATAAGAAATTTTCTTACTACTTTTATATGTGCGCCTAGTCTTTAAACTTGAGTTATACAATTTTGTTTATTAAGGGCCAACCCTACTTTAAATTGTTTAACACTTGACTTCCTATTATACAACAGTTTGGAACTTATAAGTTAACAACCCACACATACAACTTAACTTAACACCTAAACCAAAACAACCAAAACAAGTTCTTGACCTACTAACCAAGCATGAGCTACATTAAACCCATAAATCAAAATGTAGGTCAACATGTCGTGCAATATGGGTCAAATATTTTTACCATCCCTAAATGCAGGGTTACCTACTAACAAATTTATAAAGACAAAATGAAAGAACACTTATCTGACCAAAACGCGTATGAACTCCTTTTACAACACATATTATTAAAAACAAACTGAAGAAAGAAGTTAATGACCTTATAAACGAAATATATCAAAAGAAATGCATAAATAAATCAGATACAGATGAATTACTATGTGACAATGCCATTCCACCAAGAATATATGGTACAATAAAAGTACATAAAACGAATTACCGTATCAGATCTATCGTGACTGCTATCAATACATCGACCAGCAAATTAGCTAAATTTCTAAACAAAATTCTGTGCAATATAAAAGAAACTAAATACAATATAAAAAATTCTTTCGAATTCAAACAAAAAATCAAAGATATAAAAATAGAAGATTATGACAGGCTAATTTCTCTTGACGTTGTTTCTTTATACACAAATATTCCACAACACGAAGCAAAAGCATCTATTTTAAGAAGATGTCCAAAAATAAAGACACATACACGCTTATCGAAAAAAAACTTTATACAAGCATTGCAACTATGGATAATGAAAAGCTATTTTTTTCTATTCGACGATAAATACTATAAACAAACGCACGGACTTGCAATGGGCAGTAGTCTATCTAGCATATTAGCCGAATTTGTTATGGATGACAT
The DNA here is from genome assembly GCA_947095535.1 of Poecilobothrus nobilitatus. Classification (NCBI taxonomy): domain Eukaryota; kingdom Metazoa; phylum Arthropoda; class Insecta; order Diptera; family Dolichopodidae; genus Poecilobothrus; species Poecilobothrus nobilitatus. Next base: position 158,983,574 of record OX352772.1, on the reverse strand, counting down.
ATTAGACAAAATAATACCAAAACTACCTTTTTCGCCGAAATTGACATTTAAATACGTAGATGACATTATAACGACAGCACCTAAAGATAGAGAAGAAGAAATACTTGAAATCTTCAACACACATCATAACAAAATTAAATTCACATTAGAAAAAGAAAACAAACAAATAAAAGTAATTCCATTTTAAACGAGGAAGAATACAGTTGCCTTTGTCAACTCTTAGATACCCGTACGAACCGTTAGTATGTTCACAGCCTGTCACTCTGCTTACAATATTATTTTTTTAATACTTTAGTATTATAAAATAATTTGGGTGAATTTTATAATTTCTAGAACTATGGGTTGTAGATATATTCAAACTATATGTTTATACATTCTTCAAAAGCAAATTCTAACCTTCCACATAACAATCCAAAACTTTTTCAATCCAAATTATCAATCCAAAACTTTTTCAAATATTCTATAGTACCATTTAATACTAAGCGGTAAATGTGTATTAAATTTACTGAGTACAAAATAATAAATATAATTTTAAATATTATATTATATTATATTTAAATATTCCATTGACAGAATAATTTCTTATAAGTACAGTAAAATACATATATGTATGTAAATACGGTGCTATATAATATACATATATACTCTTATCATTCATTCACTAGTGACATATACGATATGTAAATAAACATGATATTATATAAGTATGTATATATATCAATATCATATAAATAAAAATTCTTCAAGTAACCGTTATGTTGTTTATTTATTTACATTTTTTTGTACTACGCATTATATCCTCAACAATTTCAAATCATCGAGTAAAACAAAATGCAAAAAATTAGTTAAAGAAATTTGTCAGAAAATTTGAAAAAATCAAGTAACTCTTTCGTCAATTATAAAGTAACCCTATATTATTAAATAAAGTTGTTAACAGAAATAAGAGTATAATATTGAAGCTTTAATTTTTGTGTATTACTTCAAAAAAATTTTAACAGGTGTTCAAGTTACAGGGGTTTAAAAATAGAAAATTTTCAGATTTTGACCCCTTACAGCTCCTAAACGGGGGGCGATACAAAAAAAAATTTCTGAAATGACTCATACTTATTTTCAAAGATCTAACTTGTGTCGAAATTTTAAGTTTCCAAATTAAACCGTTTAGAAGATAGAAGGGTTAAAGGATTTTGCAAAATTTTAGTTTCGCATAACGGTAAATTAAGACACCGTATGCCACAAATATATATTTATTGTATATATACTTTTAAAGCTAATAAAAGTAGTAATCGTTTGGCGTTTCCAAAATGAAGATATACCTAATACAACTTGTACTATAATAATTTAAATATAGAGCTTTTTTGAACCTTTGGGGAGCTGAAGCTCCGTAACGGGTGGGGGTACAAAAAAAAGTTATTAAAAATAAAATTAATATTTTTGTGACATATATCAGCAGTTAAAATTCCATAGCTCTATTTAAAAAAAAATGTGGGGATCTAAAAGTTAGGTGTTCGAGAGCTACCCTAAGGTTTGGTCCAAACTCAACCAAAAAAAATAGGGAACCTACAAATTACTTCCAGAATATTTTTTGTAAATTTCAAGATTCTAGCTTTCTTAGTTTTTGAGTTAGCGTGCTGACGGACGGACGGACGGACGGACGGACATGGCTCAAAAGTCTTAGCATTTTTTTCTGATCCGATCTATACCTTTGAAGGTATATCTAGCTCGCTTATTTCGAGGTGTTACAAACGGAGGAGTAATTTTATTATACCCGATCCTATCGTACGGGTATAAATATGACATTAATTAGGGATAATAATAAAATTTTGACGAACTGGTATAAAAAAGAAATAGCTTCAAACAGACTGCTCAATTATAACTCAGCACATCCTGGGCTCATGAAATACACTGTCTTTCGCATATAGAGTAATTAAATTAAGTCAAAAGAAATTTCATAATGACAAATTCAAGACGATTAAAGAAATATTAAAAAAGAACTGCTATCCTGACAACATGATAAACAAAATTATAAGGAAAGTCAAATTTAATAAACAAAAAACCAAATAACACTAATAATGGAAAATTGACATACCGTAAAATGACATACATACAAAGGTCACTGAAAATATTACAAAACATCTGTCTAAAATATATACATAGAGATTGGGCTTCAACCTCACACAAAGTTAGGAAAGACAATTTTCAGCAACAGAAAAACCAAACTTGACAATGTCCCATGCACAGGAGCTGTATACAAAATTTCATGCAATAATGACAACTGTTATAAAATATATATAGCTGAAACTGGACGAGATGTCAAAATACGAAAGAAAGAACACAAAAGAGACTATGAAAAAGACAACAAATCCAAAAGTAACATCAACATAAAAGACACATATTTTAAAACTGCCTGTGTAAGTCATGCGATAAAAAACGACCATCACTTTAATTTTGACCACCCTGTAATCTTAAACATTGGACACAATTGGCAAAAAAGAAAAATATAGAAGCTCTCAACATACAAATGCACAGAAAAACAACAACAAATTTCAAAACCGTTACACAATATTTCCATAACACATATAAACAATTAATCAACTCTATTAGTTAAAAATTTATTAAGTAATTCATTTTAGCGGGTTTATGACAATTTTTAATTTTTGAAGAAAAAAGAATAAAAAAAATTTTTTATTTTTAATTTCAGTCAATTTTATTATATTAACTCATTTTATAAATCTAGTTAAATTTTACATTAAATGTTTGTTAGTCCTTTAAATTATTAAATATGCATGTTCTAGTTTGTGATCTACATTTTAACATATATGTTTAAAAATGTACAAAACATGAATCATTTATAAAAATGTAAGTTTTTAATTATAAAAAAAACCTATTTACTCTTATTCAAAAATAAAAATAAAAAAATTTTGTAATATAATTTTAACATAAAATAATTTTTATACACTTTATTGTATATTATATACATAAAATAATTTTATAAATTTCCATTTTATCACTATTTACTAGGCCATGAATATGGGAATAAACCATGTTCCCGAAATATCGGCAAAAAGTCGAAATAATAAATGATAATTAACAAAGATATACAACTGTTTTTAATTATTTATTATTTAAAAAAAAAGCTGCATTTCCAGAAAAAAGAAACTTTTTAATATAAAAAGAAACATTATAATAAGACTATTATATTTCGAAATCTTCTTCTAATGTATAAGGAAGAAATTCTGTTTTTCTGTTTGTTTGCTTATTTGTTTGTTTGGGCCGGATTCACGTAAAAACCACCAGTCCGATTGCAACCAAATTTTGCAGGCATATTTCTACGACCCCGGAAGGAGTTATAAGCTATATCGCATTTTAGTTCTTAACCCATTGCGTTTCGAGAGCCTTTTAAAGCATTTTGATTTTTTAGTTGTCCTGCCCAAACGGTTTAACCGATTAAGTTGAAAATATATATTTTTTTTTTTTTTAGGTGGATTGGTGTGGAATCTTCGAAAGATGCAGACCGCTCCGTAGCAGAAGTGTATGCCGGATTCTTACCGACTAAACCACACCCTTCCCTTATTAAAACTAGTCAAACTGACTAACCATTAATTTTTTGCTATCTTGTTTTGAATATAGGTTTTATGTACTTTCCCTAAGGAAATCTGTACTTCGTACTATATCTAAAGGTCTTTTTCTTTTAAGCCTTCCTATAATAATTTGATTATTTATTAGTTGAGCAGCTTCACGATTAAATGCTTTTCTAAACGAGCTTTATGCTTTATGGCATATCTACTTATTTCATCTATAATTTTGGGAATTTGTAAATCTCTGTGAATGTCACTATTACGTACATACCAGGGAGCACTTTCTATGTTACGTAGGACTTTATTCTGAAAAGATTGTATTTTTTTAATATGCGTTTTCTTGACACAACCCCAAAGTTGAATGCCATATAACCATATAGGTCTAATTATTTGGTTGTAAATTAACACTTTATTATATATTGGTAGTTTAAACTTACGCCCTAGGAGCCAGTAATTTTCTCTATATTTATTTTCAAGTTCTAGTTTCTTCTTTTTAACGTGTTCATTCCACCTTAGTTTGACATCCAATGTCATTCCTAGATATTTTGCAGAATTTTCGATTGATACAAATACACCGTTTAAATTTATTTTAGGTGGATTCTTTATATTTCTATAAGAAAAATTAACATGCACAGATTTAGATTCATTTAGTTTTATTTTCCATTTGATAGTCCAGTAACATATTTTTTCACTTGCTTTTTGTAATTTTTTTGTAGCTTCGCCAATATTCGATCCTACTGCCAATATTGGAGTATCGTCAGCAAATGTTGCTACAGTTACATTTTCTACTTCTGGTAGATCGCTTGTATAAAGCAAGTGCAATATAGGACCTAGAATACTGCGTTGAGGCACATCTGCTTTTATTTCTCTTAGTGTATAGTACTCTTCATCTTGTTTAATTCTAAATAATCTTTCAAACAAGTACGATTCGAGTTTCTCTACATATTGTAATGGTATCAATCTTCTTAATTTAAATATTAAACCTTCGTGCCAAACTTTGTCAAACGCTTGTGCTACGTCTAGAAATATTGTGAAGCATATTTGTTTTTCTTCGAATGCTTTTTCTATAACATTTGTTATTCTATGAACTTGGCCAATTGTTGCATGCTTGGATCTAAAACCAAATTGATGGTTAGGGATTAAATTTTTATTTTCTATAATTGCCTTCAGCCTTTTTAACAACAGTTTTTCTTAAAGTTTTGACATAATGGGTAACAGAGATATTGGCCTATAAGATTTCGCCTCATTTGATGGCTTCCCTGGTTTTCCTATCATAATAACTTCTGCCACTTTCCAAGCGCTCGGAACGTACTTCAATTTTACTGCCGCATTTATTATTTTTCTCAAAAATCTTAGGGCTTTTTGTGGGAGATCTTTTATAATCTGAGCTGTAATAAGATCAAAACCTGGGGCTTTTTTCAACTTTAGAGTTTTTATTATTTCACTAATTTCTTCTTGTGCAAATGGATTAATAGTGTTTTCTTCTATTATAACATTGTCTAATAAACAAAGATCAGAATTTATATCGATTGGTATGAATATATTTTCTAAATGATCTGCAAATAATTCGACTTTATCTTTATTCTCCTTTGCCCAAGTTCCGTCTGGTTTCATGAGCGGCGGAGCGTGCTTAATCGGCTTTTTTACACTTTCGTTGCTTTCCACAACGAGTAATTTGATTCTTTTGTTGCCGATAAACCTTTTATATAATTTTCATATGCTACTGATTTTAGAATCTTGATTTTTATTTTAAGAGATTGTGATAATCTGTTCAAAATCTTCTTATCATCAGGGTGACGAGATTGTTTCCATCTACGTCTGGCCCTTTTTTTTCGTTTTATTAAATCAGTATCTCTCTGGGATAAATATTTGCTGCTGACTTATATTTAATTATTTTTGTGTTATTCCAAGCAGCTTTTTGAATTATATTAATAAAGCCTTCAAGTTCCAGATCTAATTGTTCTTTTGATTGTAAATTTATTTCTAAATTAATGTTGTTTACGATTTCATATTTAAAGCTTAACCAATCTGTTGTATTATTGGTCAGTGTGGGCTTATTTAGTTTTCTAGTTATTTTTTCATTCAAATCTAGTATAACAGCAGAGTGATCAGAATCTAGATCATGGTTATCTTCTAGATTTATATAGTTGCCTGAAATTCTTTTGGTTATGAAGAAGTCAATAAGATCTGGAACCTTGTTGGTGTCTGTGGACCAATAAGTTGGTTTGCCAGTCGAATGATGGCAACAACCTAACTCTTGAATAGCTTTTTTTAGCTCTCTACCTCTAGTTGAGGTTGTTCTAGAACCCTAATCAGTATGTTTGGCATTATAATCACCTCCTAGCAAAAATTTATGTCCGTGGACATTTAGGAGTTCTTTAAAAATATTTTTCTTAATATTGCATCTTGGTGGACAATATACTGCACCAATATTAAGGTCTTGTTTAGTAGATGAAATTTTGATCATAGAAAGCTGTATTTCTTCAGACTCAATTTTGAATTCTTCATTATGTTTTATAGTGCCTTTTTTTAGAATTTCACTACCTCCTGTCGGCTGATTAATAGGATGAACTGCCTTATAGCATTCATAAACTTAGTATCTTAAAGTTTCAGTTTATTGTCAAATGAGTCTCTGATATCAGACATATATCAATATTTCTAGACCTTAAGGAAATTTCTAGTTCATGTTTTTTATTTAGGACACTATTCGAATTCCAAGTTGCAATACGTATTTTATCTAGATACATTTTTTACAATTCTTTTAGGGGTTGCATGAGATGCATTAATGTATTTCTTTTCTATTTTATTTAATCTTATGGAGATTTCATCAATTTTTAGCAATAAGTTTTGCATCATGTGCATCACATCCTTGTCATTACTTTTAGGTTTCATAACCTTAGATTGTTTCTCTGTAAGAATATTTTCTTCTGTTTTAGATTTTAAGGCTTGGGAGTATAAAACCCAATTCACAACTTTATTAGAAATAAACGGTGTAGTTTTTTTCGGTGTTTTTATTACATTTGAATGTTTGGGTTTGCGCATATTCAATCTTCTTTTCTGTAATTCTTTTGCTACCAAACAACCACGATAACTAGCAAGGTGTGCCTCGTTGCAGTTTACACATATGGCTTGGAAATTTTCTTTTTTACTAAATTCTATTGTCATATGATTCCCAGCACATTTTACACATTTAGCCTGTTTTTGGCAGAATTTTTGTGTATGTCCAAAACTCTGGCATTTTTTGCATTGCGGAATGGACTTACTACTTCTGAGAGCCTCAATTTTCACTCTCATGTGCTGAAATTTATATTTTGTATTATTTATATTTTGTATATTTTATTTATTTCCTCCGAATGGTCAAAAGTTATCATAAACAGTGGAAGCTTTGTTATAATTTTTTTATTTTTATCTTTAGTTTTTTTAATTTTATTTGTCACATCTAGACATTTAGAATCTCTATTAAGAAGTTCTTTTTTAATATCTTCTGGCTCACATGATGGGTGAAGATTTCTTACCATAACTGTAATTGGTCTAGTCAGTTTGTTTTCATACGTATGCCATTCCAACTTCGCTTTATTTATAGATTTTGTTAAAACTCTATAATCATTTTCGTTGTCAACATTAATTTTCAGTTGATCATTATTCATCATGTTGACTTTAACATTTATATTTTCTTCCTTTATTATTTTTATAATATGAGAATAGTTTTTTATATTACTCAAAATTACCGGAGGAGGTTTATATTTTTTAGTGACCTTATTGTTTTCTTTAGATTTTTCCTCTTGAGGTTTACTTTGCGGTTCCAAAGATGTGTTAACATCAGGAGACTTATCCGCTTTTCGTTTCTTCGGATTTCTTTTCGTATTCAGAATCCAATCAGTTTCTCTGATTAGTTCTTCTTCATCCGTTTCGTATGTCCCAACTTTAGTATCAGTGGATACATTTGGCACACTATTTTTTTCCTTTTTTAATTTTAAATTTTCTGCCTTAAGCTGGGAGATTTCTTTTTGTAAATCTTTACACAAGATTTTCAACTCAATTATTCTGGAGTTGACTTCAATATTGCTGTCTTGCAGTAACAAACTTTGATTTTTATTATTACCCTCGTGGGTTTTCTTTATATTGCCTTCGTGGAACATTATTTTTCTTCATTACCCTCTTCGGTTTTCTTATTTTCGTTTTTAGGTGGACTTCTTTGAATCTACGAGACGTTCACAAAAGGGTTTATTAATTTATCATGTTATTAATATTATTATTATTGTTATAAACCACTGGCTACTCATCTGAACGTCTTAAACATTCAGCCAAGTCCTCGCCGGCAGCCGTGGTTTCTGCCGACACTTTGATAGATATCCCTACCGAATTTTTACTATTATAAGACATTATATTATTTTTTATTTTAATATGCTTTTTATACCTACAGCCAGGGTTTCTTACTGCCGCCCTTCTGGGATCAGACGCAGACCAGGTGTCCATTCTGGAACAGTTGCTCCTGAATTTTTCATTGGATTTTAGTGGACTTGTACCACAAGCATATCTTACTGAGGGTATTTCTTATCTCCTACCCACCGGGGTCGTGGAAGATATGCACAAATGTTCTTCTCGGCATTTCGAGAGTGTCGAGGAAATATGTTTGCTAAATATTACCCGGATTCGGCCGGCCAGGCTTCCAGAAATTTTTTTATTTTCGATTTATGTCCAATTTTGTATGGTGCTTTTATGATCTGAAAAACAGCCTGTGACAAATTTTTATAAAGTTCTATTAACCCGTTTGGGCACGAGAGCCGAACGAAGTTCATTAAATTTTTTTGTTGTCCTGCTTAAACGGTTTAATCAATTGATTTGAAAATTCGCAAAATTGTTGTCTTCAGCAGAAAAGCTCACTAGGTTAATTTTGTCACGATCCATTAACCCGTTTCGGCACTAGGGCTCAGTGAAGTTTTTTAATTTACTTTGTTGTCGCACTTAAACGGTTTGAGCAATTAAACTGAAAATTTACAAAAGTGTATCTCCTTGCAACAGAAGCTCAGTGAGTTAATTTGGTTACATTCCATTAACCCGTTTCGGCACCAGAGGTCAATGAACATTTTTAATTTCTTTGCTGTCGCGCTTAGACGATTTGACCAATTGAATTGAAAATTTACAAAAGTGTACCTCTTTATCACAAAAGCTTTCTGAGTTGATTTAATTACGATACATTAACCCATTTCAGCATCAGGCCTCAGGCCATGAATTTTATCATTTTTTTGTTGTTGTGCTTAAACTATTTTACCAATTGAAAATTTGCACAAGTATTGCACTTTGACACACAAACTCATTTAATTAATTTGTCGTGAAACATTTCAGCACAATAGACTGTCAAAAAAATTCTTTATTTCTAATTTGTGTCTAATTTGGCAGGATGAATTTATGGTTCTAAATAAAGCTTGGGACAAAATTTTTGTTAACGTTCGTTAACCCATTTTCGCACGAGTATTTACCTATTAAAAATATTCTGCCTAATTTTTTGTATTGTTATTATTATTAAAAAGATATTTCCAACAGTCTTTACTTTTGTCTTTCATTCAAAACTTTCAATAGTAATTAAAATAACCTAATTAAGTATCTCACCTAATTAAGTAAGTAGAATACTGTGTTTAAGTTTTAAAAACATAACATTTTCGGCAGTTATTACATAACAGAAATAATCTCCTCCATTCGACAATCATTATGTCATCATACAGAATTGCATTATTCGTGTACCTATATAAGATGTATGTGTATAACATATTTGCCAGAAAATATCATTGATATATGTAAATACTGTATCTATAATGTACATATGTTTAAAAATACTATAAACACAATCAATTAAATTAGAAAACATATTCACATTTCTGTTCAGTATTTAATCAAAAACGAGTACATAAATATTTAAAGAACAGAAACCTTACATTGTTTTCCATATACAGTTCTCACACATATTTTTAGTCTTATATTAGAAAAAACTAACGTAAAAAAATTCTGGTTGATTTATAAAGTTGATTTAAACAGAAGCTGAAATGTATGCATTTAAAAAGAAGTATTTTCAAAATTTGAAGAGCTGCAGGTGCTGTAGGATCTCTAACGGTGGCGGTACATAAAAAAGTTGTTCTACCAGATTACTTTTTTAAAAGACATATGCATGGTTAATATTTCATTGCTCTTTATTAAACAGTATATAAGTTTTGTAAAGAGACGGAGGGACAGAGCGAACTTAATAGCAAATTCTTCAAAATGTGCTTAAAAGCACAATTCACAAAAACATGAAGTGACATTACTGAAAAAAATGTATTACATTATGGTCTTTTGTAATTGAAATACGATTTTATGTTTCGGTATTAACGAATTTATTGTGAAGACTCACTTCGCCGTAACTCAATAGATTATTGATTCCTTTAAAGATTTTTTGTAAACCAATTGTTGCTAATTAATCGCCCTGTTTATTCAATTTAATTATATGTAATAAAAAATTGAACATTAACTACCAGCATCTGGACATGTAATACATGAACTATATTAATTAAATTATATTTACGCAGAAACAAAAGTTAATAATCTTTATTTCATAAAGCCAACAGAATACTCCGGGCAACGCCAGGTACTCTGCTAGTATTTATATATTTTAAAGTAAATGACTATATAGTTACCACCAGGTTTACCAAAAATAGTAAGTAAATAATTAAAATCAAAAAAGAGTTTCTAGGTTTTTAAATATGAATAAACTATAGAAACAAAATAATAATAAAAAATAGTGAATACGAAAAAACTAAAAAGTGATATTAAAGACATAACGTGAAATCGTATAATTTAATTTAAATTTAAAAAATATTTGTGTTATCAATATCAAAAAGATTAAAGGGTAGATTGAATTTGTAAGTGTTATAATATCAAAAAATTTATTTACTATTACGGAGTGAGAATTATTTAAAATTTTAAATTAAGCCAGGATGGGTCAAGATTTATATAGAAAAATAACAAAAAAACAAAATTATGTGAAAATTTGGTTAAAATAAAAATTATAATTCGTAAATATTATCCTAATCGTATAACAACTAATAATAAAATATGAATTTAATAATTAATTAAATGAAGTGGTAAATAAGTTAGTGCATAGAATAAATAATATAACAAAACTCAGAAAATTTATTTTTGAGATAATTCTAATTTTAGCGCCGATTACATGTATTATCTTTTCTAAAGAATAAATGTAGCAAGGTTTAGCAAAGGTGTTAATCATAATTATAATAGAAAAATTACTAGATAAACATAACTCGAGATTAGTATAGATTAGTAATGTTAAGTTAAAAAAGTTATATTTAATAAAAACTAAGGAATATGCATTAATATCGTTAATAAAAATTTTTGTCAAGAAATTAATGTAAATAGTAAAATAAAAATTATGTTAGTATTTCTATTAAAAGAAGTTAACAAAATTAATCTACTTAGTAATAATATTATTGTTAATAAAATTGAGATCATTGTAACTTTGAATACTAAAAACCTTCGATGTATCTGGTTTTCTGATGTAAATAACATTTTTTTGAATCCACAAATATTTCCAGGCACTGGTAATTTTAATTTGCCGTGCTACGTGATACAGCTTAGTTTGCAGCTTTATGAAAAAATTTCGTGGTTGCCACTTACCTCCAAACGTAGTTCGGAAGTTAACAAATGTTTGAAGTTTTTTTTTTAGACACCATTTCCGCTTTAACTGAATCCGTTTTCAAATTTAACAGGTATACGTTGTATTATTTCTAGAACTTGTATCATTTTTTATTGAAGGTTGCAGTTCGTTTACATTTCCTATATCTTCCACAGTGATACTGGCTTGTAGGTGACTACCCATTTTCAATATTGCTTTTGTTGGATTATTTATTTTTGAAGGAAGTCCAGCGATTACGATGTGGTTTCTGTTTTCAAATCGGTTTTTCTCATTCAAAAGGTACTCCATGTGGTAAATTTTGTTCTCCATTAAATTTGACTTATTTTCGAATTCTTTATTTTTATTATTGAAAAATAAGTTTTCGCCTAAAATTTCTGCATTTTTTTTAGAAGATCGTCGATCTGATTACTTAGGAATGCCTGTGATTTATGTACCTCGGTCAACACTGATACAAGTTGGTTTACGCATATGGCCAGGGAATCTACCGTACACTTGCCGGGAATCAATTTGCACAGCTCTGGGTTGGTTCCTTTCTCATTAGGAAAAAGATCCATCGATGAGCCAGGTGCAGGCTCATCATCAACAACAAAAATGAACGATTCATTGGATTGCGCTGTACACTTGCGGCATTTCCAAGATGCCGACCCACTTTCAACAATTCTAAACACTTCTTCCGCCACAGATGCACATTTAATGTGAAAGAAATGCCGACATTCACCGCTACATTGTATGCCTTTGGTTTTACCATAGAAGTTTCTTTTACATTCCCAACATTGCTTTGCCATTATGATTGCATGATTAATTAATTTTAATTTTGTTAAATATTTTTATTTGTATTTTGATTTTATTTATAAACTTTTATTTATATAATTTTATCTTTAATTTTTAGGATCAAGAAAAAAAAAAAGAAAAATTTTTTTCTTTAATACTTTTGTATTGTAGTGAAGCTGGTCTCTCTGATTATTATTGTGTTCTTTATTTTATTATTTATTTCTTTTGTTTGGTATTTGTTAAAATGTTTATTAATATAGTCTTGATTTTACTATAAGGATACTATTGCTACTTTTAATGCACTTTGCAAGTATCTAATTACTGTTATTTGTTTTATATTATTATAAAAATTTAAATGTAATGATTATTATTATATTAAAAAAATTACTAGTATTAAGTTTTATTATGATAGTAGTTTAGTAGTTAGAATTAATGTTATTTGGTATTTTTTTAACTTAAACTTTATGTATTATTATATTAAAAAATTACTTTTATTAAGCTTTATTATGATAGTAGGTAGTTTAGTAGTTAGAATTAATGTTATTTGGTATTTGTTTAACTTAAATTTTATGTATTAGTTTTTGTTTTAGTATAATTATTAAATAGATTATATTTTCTAAGATTAACTCTATATTTTCTAAGATTGTATTATATTTTCTAAGATTGAGGAATTCCAGATCGATAATACAAACAGACCAACCTCTTGTTAGCTATGTAAATACAGTGAAATCCAACTAATACAGTACAAATAACTTACAACTATCTACTCCCGGTACAAAATCTAAAAACAATACACCAAGCCATAAATATAGTTGGAATTAATGTTATTTGGTATTTGTTTAACTTAAACTTTATGTATTAGTTTTTGTTTTAGTACAATTATTAAATAGATTATATTTTCTAAGATTAACTCTATATTTTCTAAGGTTGTATTATATTTCCTAAGATTGAGGAATTCCAGATCGATAATACAAACAGACCAACCTCTTGTTAGCTATGTAAATACTGTGAAATCCAACTAATACTGTACAAATAACTTACAACTATCTACTCCCGGTACAAAATCTAAAAACAATACACCAAGCCATAAATATAGTTGGAATTAATGTTATTTGGTATTTGTTTAACTTAAACTTTATGTATTAGTTTTTGTTTTAGTACAATTATTAAATAGATTATATTTTCTAAGATTAACTCTATATTTTCTAAGGTTGTATTATATTTCCTAAGATTGAGGAATTCCAGATCGGTAATACAAACAGACCAACCTCTTGTTAGCTATGTAAATACAGTGAAATCCAACTAATATAGTACAAATTACTTACAACCATCTACTTCCGGTAAAAAATCTAAAAACAATACACCAAGCCATAAATATACACTTAAAAACTCATCTGAAACAGAAGAAGAAAACGTGAAAACAAAATCAGCTTCAACACCAACTAACGCGGAAGAACCGAAAACTAGAAAAAAAGCGAAGAATGCAAAAAACCTTGAACTCTTTGAGGCTTATGTACAGAAGCATAACGCTGGAGCAGTGTAGATCATTACCAAAAAAAAAGAAAATTCAAATTATACCGTCATGAATAAAAATAGCTATGGACTCTCACACACCAACACCACATTGTAAAGGTTAAGGCCAGCCATTCTGCAAATGAATATGGTAAGTTTTGAACACAACAAGGGATTTCTGGGGATGCTTCTGAGGGAGTACAAACCCTTGATGGTGGCGCTCCAGGAAACTCACATAACACACGATGACCTGGAGGAAGTCTGGAAGAACTACACCTGCCTACTGCCCTCTACCAAGGAGAAATGGGGAGCAGTAGGATTCCTTATTCATCCTAGCATCAGATACATCATCCTTCAAATACACTCATCAATCAAAACAATTGCAATAGAAACACAACTACCAAACATAAAACACAAACTAATAATAGCCAAGCTATACATAAAGCACAGGAACTGGAATATAAAAACTAAACTTTGTAACATCCAGAAGCAGCTGAAAGCTCCCTATATTATTATAGGGGACTTCAATGCTAAAAGTGTAATTTGGGGAGACATAACAAACAATGAGATAGGAAATGAAGTCGAGGAGTGGTTGGAATCAAACCAACACCACTGCCTACTAAATGACGGAAATCCAACCAAGCTGGCAGCTAGAGGGGCGCTGTCCTGTATAGATCACTGGCAGGGGGCAGAGTGCTTTGGGTGGAAGATCATTATCAGCCCGCAAGGCGCAGATTACAGTTCCATATAATTGAACATCAAGGCAACTATAAACAGTCGATACGAAGAATTGCACCGGAGAAGAACAAAGTACAGGGAAAAGAATGCAGACGGGGAAAAATTCAAGAGAGAAGTGAATGATCAACTTTGCAGGCGGCCATGGTCGACCAACCCAAAGATGGAGGCGGCAAACCTCACCAAGCGTTTCACAACTGCGGCCAATTTAACAATCCCAAAACAGAAAGTGAATTCACAATGCAGAGAACCAATTTGGACGAGTAAAACCATCAGAAGGCTGAGGAAGGAAAGGGGCAGGCTCTGGTGAGTTTACAAAAGATCACAGGGAAATGTGCAGATTTTTTACAACCTCAAACGAACTGAAACTCTCCTGAGGAAAGAAATTATAGTAGCTAGAAAGACGAGTTGGGAGACCTTTTCAAACAGCATTGATGGCAGCGATATGACGGACACCTGGGCAAAAGCTAGAAAAGTCCTGGGCTTTAAACCTAGAAGAGCAACAATCATGATCACAACGGATGAAGGAATAGTATACGAAGCCAAAAGTATTGCGGAAAGTTTTCGGCACACTACCAGGAGGATAAAACTTGAAGATGCCAAAAACCTTACAACATACAGATAGCATCACAATCTTCGGGAAAATGAAAGCGAATTATTACATGGATGTGGCCATAACATTAGAAGAAGTTGAAAACCCAGTGGCAAAGGCAATATAATTTTAATGGCGAAAGGAAGTATCTTGTCAAGAGAAGAAACACTAGCAAGAGGAGTAGAGTTGATTAAGAACTGGTGTAGCGTGAACGAAGGAGAATTTGCCGAAAGCTAGACCGAAGCCATATACTTCTGCAAGAAAAGATTCTGCGGCAGAATAGACCTAGAACTTGACGGGAATCGTATAAGATATAAAAATGAACTAAACTTTTTGAGAATGACGATCAGCCGAGGACTCAATTACAGCGCACATGTTAACAATCTAGTGATTAAGCTTAAGAAGGTCAACAGCCTTCTTAAGGTTTTCTGCAGAAAAAAGCACGGACCGCCAATAGCAGTTGCAACAAATATTGCCAAAGCACTTATATTCCGTAGAATCAACATGGATATAAGAATATATGGCTTCACCACTGATAGAAACTTAAACGAAATACAAGTCTGCATAAATGAAACGACAAGAATAGCATTGGGAGCATTCCAACAGGGGAAGTAAACAATCATGGGGAAGATGTCGAGCCTTTCTTCGATCTACCAAAGTGAGAAGGAAGCCATACTTAAAGCTTTAGAAATAGCAGCTGGTACCGAAGAAAGCTCGGCTATCTACACGGATAGGCTGAAAGTCCTCGCAGAAAATCGCATAAGATCAAGTGGGCAAGACACATTCTGATAAAGAACATAGGCAGGATCAGCATTTGTTGGATCTTTCGGCATACGGTGATAAAGGGCAACGTAGAGGTGGATAGAGCCGCAAAGGCATCAGTTCGGTCAAAAAAAGCAGAAACAACTCCGGCACCTCTCAATTTTGGGCTTACTTTGATTTCGAATTACATCCAGACAAAGAAGCAGCTGAATTGGGACCAAACAGAAAATATTTTGAGAGAAATCTTCCCACGAATAGAAGACTGGCAGAAGCTGAAGACAACCAAAAGATCCCTGGAGGTATAGTTCATCAAGTTAAGATTGGGGGAACCCTGGCTACACATGGCCACTTATACGACAAGACAACAGCAGTCAACTGTAGCTATTGTCAGTAAAGGCTCACAATCAAACATATATTTGGCGATTGCTAGAGGTCCGCGCTGGGGGTCTCAACAGACCTACTTATAATAAACTCGAAAGAGGAACAGAAACAAGTGGTCGCCCTTTGTCGGAAATACGTCATTTTGCATAACATCTAGCCAAGCAATAAAATGAAACAAGTCAGCAGAACACCTGTTTCGAATTGTATTTCTAATCTTTAAGAAATAATAATAATAAGTGTTCTAAAATAAAAGAAATAGACTTAACGGTGATTGAAATTGGCGTTGGTTTAGTTTTTGTTAAAAATACTTTTAA
The DNA here is from genome assembly GCA_947095535.1 of Poecilobothrus nobilitatus. Lineage (NCBI taxonomy): Eukaryota > Metazoa > Arthropoda > Insecta > Diptera > Dolichopodidae > Poecilobothrus > Poecilobothrus nobilitatus. The sequence goes on along the minus strand of OX352772.1, from coordinate 158,967,248 downwards.
TATTGAATTAGTTAGTGATTGTAATAAAATTAAATAAAAATTATATAATAAAATTTTTCAATTATTCAATCGAAATAAATAAAATCAAATTTTGTAATAAACAAAAATAATTTGAAACATTTTGCATTTAAAACAAATAAGTAATAATGATAAAATTAAAGAAATTATCTATGAAAAAGTTAATCATAAAATTATAACGTATATAAATCTTACACTTATTATAATTTTCATGTTTCGAATAATAATAATATTTTTGTACAAAATTATTACAAATAAGAGAAATCAGACAGTTACTAATACAAAAGATTCAAGTAAAGAAACTTGTTCAGGAGAATGAGGAAGTTATCTGTAAGAGTGGGGAAGTTACCTATACTATTATTTATCCTATTAACGAAACTCTAAGAAATTATTTATCTAATGAAACGAAATGCTAAATAAAATAAATTATTAAAATAACCCTAACTAAATTTCTTCCAAATTCAATTTATTATAAACATTTTCTTTTCTTTAAAATTTAGTTGTTTTCAAACCACCGAATTTCGTAGTAACTAGAATTAAATTTTTCTAGTGGAAACAATGGTAATATTACTGATAAGCAAAATTATTATTGTTGGTAATTTTGTTTTTCTTCTTTAAAAAAACTGACCTAGAATCTTTCTTTTAATAAATTCTTATAATAAATAAATTGACCTTGATTGAGAAAAATAACTCTTTTTTTGAAATACTTTCTTTAATTGAACCAAGTGTCAAATTACAAGTAACTAAATTTTAATGATTCTTCATAAAAATCAATATATTTAAAATTGCTGATAATCAAGAATAAAGTTGTGTTTACTAAGGTTTTTTGTAATTTTGCAAGCCGTAATATACAATTCACGTCTGCATATAACACTCAAACTTAAGTATTGATAAAAATAAAGCTGGTTTGTTGGAAAACTTGAGGGATAAAAATTAATTGTTTTAATAACTTTTTTATGTGTTATATCAAGTCTATTAAGTGCTAATTGAGGAGTCTATTAAGTACTCTGCTCCAAATTGGATTAAGATATGTAATATATGATAAAATGTAAGACGAGTAAATTGTGAATTCAGTTTTAGAAGAGAGAAATTTACGAAGACATTTTAAGATGAAAATATATGTAGTAGTTTTCTTTATTATATTATCTATATGATCACACCATTTTACTTTGCTATCGATCAACAATCCTAAGTAATTAAAAACTTTAACACATTCCAAAGATTTTGAGTTAACAGTTAAATTTGTATCCGTATAATTCTTATTATCAAATAGTAGAGCTTTCGTTTTTTTTATATTGAGAAGAAGACCATGGTTTGTTAGCCACTCTTCTATTATTTTTAAGTTTTCGTGAATAGCACTTTTAAGATCTTTTGAATTCTTTTAATTTTAGACGTGACATATCATCTATATAAATCTTAAATAAATCTGACCCTATAATTGAGCCTTGCGGAACGCCCTTATTAATAACTTTTGTTGAACTCAGAGTGGTATTGATACGAGTAGTAGGGATATAGCGGAGCCACATGGAGGAGCTCTTTTTATAACTTTTTCTATGGCGGAGCCGCATGGAGGAGCTTTTTTACCGCTTCTTCAATGGCGAAGCCGCATGGAGGAGCTTTAATACATTAATAAATATATGTACCATTAATTTGTATCTATACTATATTGTTAAATAATTGGTTTATATATATACTATATTGTTGAAAGATGGTTTGCGTCTTTACTATATGTTGAAATTTTGCTTTGTGTTTATACTTTATTGATTATAATCATAAAGAAATCATATACATAGAGTATTTACACCGAACAAATTTTTTAAACCATTTCTGCACAAAATATAGAACCCCGAAATTCTGTTTTGTTGCAGATTAACATATTTTGAAAAAAAAATTTATATAGAAATAATATTTATTTGCAGCTTATAAAAAAATGAAATGTATTCTTTTTATAATTGTAGTGGTATGGTAGTGGTAATATTTTTTTTTATTCGTTTCATTCTTATTTGTTTGTACGTATGTTTATTAGATTTGAAATTATTAGAATTTGAATGTTTAATAATTTTTGGCTGGCATATATAAAGCGTATTAAATAGCGTATGTGTGTGTTTAGTAAAATTAAAAATGATTTTATTATGCATGTATAAGAACATAACGTATTGAAGTAGGTAAATAAATAAAAAATTAGATAAGTGATAATAAGTGACTTTTATTAAATATTTTGTTTTAATAAATAAACTTAAGGTAATAAGGGAACAAATCAATTTTAAATTACAGATTCACTAAAATAAAAGTTTCTTTTCCTACTTAGAGTAAATATATAGTCATGATATACCTAGTACTAGTAAAAGTAAATAATTTTTAAAACTTTTGCAAAAATTAATAAAAAAATCAAATTTTATTTAACAATTTTCTTTTTAATATTAGTACCTACCTAAATGTTAGAATAGCTAATATTAGAATAGAAATATTAGTACAGTACCTAAATAAGGAATCAAAAAATAACAAAAGCACATAAAATTAATTAAAAAAATGTTTTATTGCTTAAAATTAAAGAATAGAAGGAAAACATAAGAAGGGAAAAAGCCACATGGAAAATTCTAAAATATAGTCTGATAGTATTAATTTTCCTAATGGCATAAAAAACCCTTTTTATTAGTACATTTACAAAAAAATAAAAATTCAAAATTTATGTAAACAAATTTTACAAGAAAATATAAAAAACTATTTACAAAATTATTTACAAAATTATAACTGAGCATAATAAACTACTTTAACATTTAAAAAAATTTAACATAAAAACATAATTAATCTTTTTAACAATATATATAGGTATTTAACTTAAATTAATAATCTCATGCATTGATTTTTAAGAAAATTTTCAGGAAAAAAAAAGAAAAATTAAAGTTATTAATCCATTACAAATCAAGAAAAAGTTTAAAAAAATATTTATTCAAAAATTGCAGACCATGTGAGACAAAATTTCTACTATATATATTTAGTTTTGAATTATTTTTGACTATTTTTTTGTCTTTCCCTCTTGGATTCCTTAGCTTTTTGTTCTTCCTCAATTATTAATTTTTCCTTTAACCATTTGGTTTCTTTTTTTAATAACAAATCGATTAGTAATTCTAAAAACTTAATTTTATGCGTAAAGCATTTTTCATTTTCGTTGAACCACGTAGAATATTTATCCGATTTATTAGTAGCTTAAAAACAACAATATAAAATGTTTTTTTTTAAGTTTTTTTGATGAAAGTTTTGAGAAAAAAAGTGATCAAATATACTGTTTGAAATTGGGTCAATTCAAAAAAATTTTAAAGGTTAGTAATTATTATATTTTTAAAATACTCTATCATTTCTATTATGTACTGAAATATTTGATTGTTTGATTGTAGAGCTACACGGTATGGGTTTTTATCATATATTTTTTTGCTATTAAGACAATCGAATAACCTATTAATATTAAATACAAAATCAGCGGTTGCTAAAGCACAATTTTTTCGAGTAACGAATTTATTTGTTGAAACTAGTGTCCTAATAGCAGCAGCAACTGAGTGACTAAGAACCTGGCTTGCTAATTTAACATTCATTCTTTCAAATGAATTTATAGAATGATATGCTTTTTTGAAAGCTTTGGGCACATTTTTTGGCTGTTGTCTCTTTCGTGAAAGTAAAGCGATCGAATAATTTTAAAAGAAATTTCGCCGTCATCAGTATTTAAATCATATTTGAGTAATGTATTACGAATAGATTTAATTAAGTGAACAGGATCGAAAAGTGCGAAAACTTTTTTTTCATCTCCTTTACAGTTATAAATAAAACGGGGGTTTTCTTTGGAAACTCCTAACATTTTAAAGCATTTTCTATTATTATAATATATATTATAATATATATATATATATATATATATATATATACATATATATATATATAACTATTATAACATTAAGACTTAGATTGAAAGCTACATTTAAATTTAACGTTAATAAATTTTGAAGATCCTGACCAGTAATACCTTTTTCTGATGTGTAAATAACTAAGTACATATTTCCATTTATGTATTAAACCTTTAAGCATAAATACGCAATGTATTTCGCGACCTCTTTTGTTTTTTTGTTGCCATTATCAGAAATTATTTCGTCTAACATAGAATTATAAGTTAAATCCTTTCTTATAGCTATTTCATCGAAAACTAATACTGCTTCTTTGGAAAGACAACTAAAATTTGAAAAAATGACACCTAATTCAGTTATATTTTTGTGATTAAAACCTACATTTAAAAATTTTACTGGAATCCACCTATTTATTGAAGAAGGGTGAGGCAAATTATATTTAATAGCATTTTTTCAAAATTTGTAACCTTTCGGCGAACTAAAATAAATATTTAAAGCGACCTTCTTTTCATCTTCTGACCAAATTTTTGTATTTTTAAAATTCATTTTTAGGAGCGTTTTTGTATTGTTGCTTAAAAAAGGTTGTTCCTCAATTGAACTATTAAGAGAATTTAGCTTTTGTTTTCTAATTTTATGTTTTAACTTTTTATTTCGCAACTTTAAATTTTTAACAATTTTTTTTAAACTAATATATTCTTTTTTGTAGGACTTTAAAGCTTTCTGCGTTATGTTATATTTTTTTAAATAAAATGTTTCTCTTTGTTGGAATTTTAAGCAATTTTTACAAACTCCAATTTCGGGAAAAACATTAGGAGATGTTGATTGATAATTGTCAAAAGGTATATATTGGTTTTCGGACGGACAACTTTCAGCAGCAAATTCTACTGTAAAAAAAGAAACCAAATGGTTAAATTATTTACTTTTACTAGTACTAGGTATATCATGACTATATATTTACTCTAAGTAGGAAAAGAAACTTTTATTTCAGTGAATCTCTAATTTAACATTGTTTTGTTCCCTTAATACCTTAAGTTTATTTATTAAAATAAAATATTTAATAAAAGTCACTTATCACTTATCTAATTTTTTATTTATTTACCTACTTCAATACGTTATGTTCTTATACATACATAATAAAGTCATTTTTAATTTTACTAAACACACACATACGCTATTTAATACGCTTTATATATGCCAGCCAAAAATTATTAAACATTCAAATTCTAATAATTCCAAATCTAATAAACATACGTACAAACAAATAAGAATGAAACGAAATAAAAAAAAATATTACCACTACCATACCACTACAATTATAAAATAGTATAAATATGAAAAGAATACATTTCATTTTTTTATAAGCTGCAAATAAATATTATTTCTGTATAAATTTTTTGTTGAAAATATGTTAATCTGCAACGAAACAGAATTTTGGGGTTCTATGTTTTGTGCAGAAATGGTTTAAAAAATTTGTTCGGTGTAAATACTCTATGTATATGATTTCTTTATGTTATAATTATTTGTAGACACAAACCAATTATATATTTATCAACGAATAAATATATAGCTTTTTCAATGGCGGAGCCGCACGGAGGAACTTTTATGCATTAATAAATATATAATTGGTTTATTTTTATACTCTATTTTGAAAATTTGAGCACAGAATTATTTTAATAAATAAAAGTTAAATGTGAACTTGAATTAAGTGTGATAAAGTATACAATTAATGTTGAAAAAAAAATTTGCTTGACTATCAAACTATTTATATGAAAAGTTCAAGAATTTCAATATTAAAAAAAAAAAAAAATGTTTTAAATAATAAACTCAGGTCTAAGCTTGATTTAAAGTTTATAAGAAAAATTAACACTCTGCTTAAATAAAAAAAAAAAAAAAAAAAGGCTTAATGAATTTAATTTTAAACTTGTTTCAGAGTTTATTTTTAAAAATAAAAAAAAGTAAAATCAAACTCAGGCTGGTAAATTTTAATTCAAAAATAATTTTAAAAAATGTTTGGTTAATATTATATATAGAATGTATGTATACATATTTTTATGTTTATAGTTTAAAGTACAATTAAAACGTTCTACTATAGATGCTTTCAGTTCGGTATAGGTATGGTAATGATTGATTTTATGTTTATGCATAAGTTGTTTAAATTCTTTATTGAAGAATTCCTTGCCTTGGTCTGATTGTATATTTTTAGGTGTTGCATCTGCTTGTTTAAAAACTTTTTCCATGGCAAGTGTAATATTGTTAGCAGTTTTATTTTTAATTGGTTCAGCATTTTCATATTTTGAAAAAGTGTCTATAATCGTTAGTAAATACTTATATCCACAATTAAATTTTCCATATGGTATCATTTCCACTAAATCGATTTGCCATGTATCATTTAAACATTTTTTAATAAATTTTCGTCTTGGAAACTTTCGTCTAGCAGGTCTATGTATTTTCGAAACTTTTTCTGCTCTTGATATTATGCTTATACCATTCAATTAATTATTCTAATTTCTCTTTGTAACTTTCTATAGAACAGCATTCACAAGTCTCTGGTCCAGAAGTAGAATTATCATAAGCCCAAGGGCATGTAGTGAAGTGAGTTCCATATATTGAAGTAATTTGTAAGACTTTAGAAATTTTTTTAATGTATTTATACAAATATAAAATATGACGTTTATGTTCATCTAGTAACACCGAGGAATAGGTATTTAAGAACTCCTGTCTTTCCATAACGAAGAATAACTAAGTGGTGAAAAGATAATCTTTTCTTTATATACTTTTGAAAATTAGTCTAAACTTTTAGTATTACATTAACCCTACAAACAAAATGATAGCTTTTTGTCCAACCAACCAACAAGAAAAACCAACACATATTACATCAAAGATTATACATATATATATACTTTACATATATGTACTTATATAATATAAGTAGGTATATAAATTAAGTAAAGTCTAACTAAGTATAAATACATACATATACATGCATATACATATATACCTACATAGTTAATCTAATTAACATTAATTCAATATATGTTAATCAGTTTGCCATGATTTTTAAATCGATACGGTTAAACAAAAAATTGTAAAAAAAAAAATTTTTTTTTTTGGAAAATTTAAAAACAATATATCGTCGTCGTTCAGTGAAAACTCACTAAGTCCATTTTTGGCGAAAATGAGTTATAATACGTAAAATAATGTTGAAATTTCAAATTTTCTGTCAAAAAAATTTCAGAGCTATCGAGTAAGTACTTTTAAAGTTATAGAGTATTAAATCTCACTAAATCCGTTAAAACCAAAAAATTCTCCAATGAAAACTCACTAAAAGGGACTTAGTGAGTTTTCTTTAAACGAAAGTTTTGAATTCAAACCAAATTTCTATAAAATTAATATTCGATGACTCACTTGTTTTTGTTATTGTAAATCAAACATGTAGAGACAAGAGTCCGTTAGAAATTCGAAATGCAATTATGTATCAAAATTGTTTTCATTCGATTTTTTAGTTCAATGTGAGTACATGTTTTATTTTAAAGTTAATTATTTATAAAGTGTTTAGCAGAAAAAAATTTAAAATTTTAAAAGTAAATAAAGTGTGAAGAAATTTCAACATAAAAAAATTATGGAGAGTAGAGGTCGAATGTTAGCAGCTCTAGCTTTAAAAGTGATTAAGAAAAAGGTAACAGATAGGTATTTATTTTAAATTAACATAAGCTACTTTTGGAACTTTTTAAAATAGGCTGATGAGAATATAAGTCCAAGGTCGTGCAGAATTATTAGAAAACCCAGTTATTTTGTGGAAGGAGAAAATATTGAGCAAATCCAGAAAAATACTGTATGATATTCAGTTAGCTTTTTGTGGTTTATAAAAGTTTTTTGTTAAAATTTTCCAGAGTGTTACTGGAGATGATGATTTCAGTAGTGATGATTCCGTAAAAGATAAAACCTACGCTCCACATATTAGTAGTGATGATGAAAGCGACACAACTATTTATTTTGAACATAAAAAAAGCAGGATGATGTCTAGTCATAAGACTAGTGAAGAACAAAAAAAAAATGTATGTACTAATAAGAAGTACCTACATACATATTCTTAAGATTTAAAAACAAATTAAAGAAAAAATTATTATTTAATAGGAATCTATGGAAACAACAGCGAATTCCAGCGATCAAAATAATGAAACGACAAGGGAAAAAGCTAAAAAAAGCAGATGGACCAAAGCAAATCCTGAAAACTGGAAATATAATGAAACAAAAAAGAAAAGGAATTTGGGCCTTTCTTTTACCACAAAAAAAGGTAAACAAGCTGCTAAAACTCCAAAATTAGTGAATTGTGATAAGTGTGCCTTTAAATGTACTACAAAATTTAATGAAGCTGAAAGATCTAACATTTGCAAAGCAAATTGGAGTCTTGAAGAGTACAATAGAAAGAAAGATTTTATACTGAAATACACAGAAGTTTGTGCTGTGTCTAGACATCGGCCAAGAAAAGATTGCACAAAACCTCGACTACAATCAACAAAATGCTTTTTATTGAAAAAAGGAGAGAATGTTAGAGTTTGTCGAAAATTTTTTCTTAGTACACTGGCTATTAATAATGGACCGTTTAACACTGCAATAAAGAACAGATGTGCAATTTCCGGTAATTTCAAAGAAACTGATCGTCGTGGAAAACATCCTCCTGGAATAAAATTTACAGAAGAAACAAAAAATGTTGTAAAAACTCATATTGAAAGTTTTCCACTTACTGAGTCTCATTACTGTCGTAAGTCATCTAGCAGACAATACCTCGATTCGAAACTTTCAATTGGAAAACTATATGACTTATATTTAGAAAAAGTATCTCAAATAAATAGTAAACCAGTGAGTCTCACTTCGTATAAAAGAATTTTTGGAACAGAATACAACTATTCGTTTTTCAAGCCTAAAAAAGACCAATGTGTCTTGTGTACAAAATACAATTCTGTGAGTGGTGAAGAAAAGATTAACCTTGAAACTGAATACCAAGAACACAAGGAAAGAGAAAGAAGTTCTTTAAAAAGCAAATCGGAGGATAAAGAAAAAGCTTTAGCAGATTCAACCTTTATTACTGCAACATTTGATTTACAAAGCGTTTTACAAATTCCTTGCAGTGATGTGTCACAAATGTATTATTCAAGAAAAATTTGTGTATATAATTTAACACTATATGAGGGCGGCCCCCCAAACAACGCTTTCTGCTTCGCTTGGACGGAAGTCAATGGAAAAAGAGGTAGCTCAGAAATAGGTACCTGCTTGTATAAGTATCTTAAATCTTTGCCAAATCATATCAAATCAGTGTCACTTTTTTCGGACACTTGTGGGGGGCAAAACAGAAACAGAAATATTGCTGCTCTGCTGCTATACTTTGTTAACCACGAACCTGATAATAACATTGAAGTTATTGAACACAAATTTCTGGAATCGGGGCATTCAATGATGGAATGCGATAGTATGCATAGCGCAATTGAGTTGAAAAAAAAATATGCTTCTATTTTTACTATGCACGATTGGTTAAATATATTTCGTTTAGCCAGATCAGAAAAAAGAAATAGAAAGAAGAAATATGAAGTGACAGAACTCAAATACTCCGACTTTTTAGACCTGAATACACTATCGGAAAACTTAATTAGAAATAGAAAAATTGATACCCAAAAGGAATCAGTTAATTGGCTAAAAGTTAAGTGCTTTAAATTTCAAAAAAATCATCCTCAAATAATTCAATACAGATACGATTACACAAGTAACTACCGAACACTAAATGTGTACGGAACCGGTAGACCAAAAAGCACCATATCTATGATACCGCAACTGTATCATCGTCCAAATACAATTTCAAAACAGAAATATAATGATCTGATGCGTTTATGCAAGACAGGTGTTATACCTGAAGAGTTTCATGGATGGTATAAATCACTAAAAACAAGTAAGTCATCAAAAGATAAAAATCCAGAACCAGCTTATGGAAGCGATTCCGGAGATGAAGGTTTCTAAAACACTATTATAATTTATTTTTGTTTATTTTTTTCTAATTTAATGCCAGAAGAGCTATTTTTGTTATTGTTATTGTTAATCTTTTAATTTTAATTTTTATGCCAAAAGGTAATTAATTATACTTTAAATCTTTATTCAATGTTATTTAATAAATTATAATAATATCATAGCAGAATAAAAAATGAAAAATTATAATAAAGAAAAAGAGTGCTGCTAAAAAATTAACTAAAAATAATTGTTTTATTGTCTGTGAAAACTCACTAAGTCCAAAAACTGGCCCTAATACCGCTATTTTTCATAGGAAATTTTAATAACTAGATCATATGAAAAGAGGTTAGCATATTTTATCTTTCAAAACAGTTATAGGTTTGAATCAAACGATTTCTGAATTTATAAACAAAATTTTGATTTTAAAGTTCAATTACTCAAAACTTAGTTTTTGGACTAAGTGAGTTTTCACAGAACGACGACGATATTATATTGAAGCAATATAATATTGAAAATTAAATTTCATTAAGTCACGTTCGGCGCGTATTTTTCATACAAAGCGGACATGCTAGTGCGGATTTTTTGAAAAGGCGTATCAAAGCAAACATTTATTTCTTGTTAAATTAATCTGGGAATAAAACAAACATTTTTTTTTGTATATAAAAACTTTGTTCACTTTTAGTTTCTTGAATCAAAAAAATATCATTTCACAAAATAATTGGTTGGCCCACAACTTATAAAAGTGAGGTTACCAACACCGGCAAAGTCAATACCAAACTATAAAGTACTATACCAAACAAGTAACATCCTTATTAATGGATAAATTCTCTAGCACAAGCGTATCTTAATAAATTTGTATCTAGTGAAAGACAGGACATAGACCCCCCAGGGGTCTCAAACAAAAACAAAAGAATGGCTCCTCCAGGGAGTACCAACGAATTCAGCTCGCTGGCAACCGGTGATAGCCCACCACCTAGGAAGAAGAAAAACACAGCAGGAACAAAATCCTCAGGCTACCCAATGCTAGGTTTCAGTAAACTTGACTCGGACAAAAAATTCCTTCAAGTGATTGCACATGAGCTGGAAAAAACGATGAAAAACTACGGCATATTTGGGATTAATAAGGCACTCGAAAAAGTGAGTAAACAATTTACTGCCAGGTATAACAGAGAAGGCAATATAAAATTGGAAGCCGCAAGCAAGAGAGTAGCCGAAAAATTCATGTTAGAAAGGGAGCTGTTGGGGAAACCAGTCAAATTTGAATATATCAAGTCCTTGAATTCCTCCAAAGGAGTAATATTCTGTTTCCCTCTTGCAAACGAAGAACAACCGGATGCTGAGCTACTAAAAGACCTACAAGAAGGCAACCCCAAGGCTTAAATCGAGGAAATTTATAGGTTCCCTAATAGAGATCCTAATAGAGAATTAGCACTGATATTCTCCCCCAACATAGAGAAAAATGCATCCTACCAAAATGCATAAATTGCGAAGATGATCCAGAAATTCACGCTCATCCACCTAATGACAGAAACTGTCCAACTTTCTTAAAAGAAAAAGAGGTGCTGAGAATTAAGACAGACAGAAGATGCACAAAAGGGGAAGCTTACGCAATATAAAAGCAACAGAACAAACCAAGCCCCAACTATAACGCGATCATCAGACCACCATCTACCTCAGATATACTCACAATCAACACTGAAGCCACCAATGTCAAACAAACTATTTCAAACACACTATCGGAACTCAAAAATATGTATCCTTGCACAAAAACAGACACAGACATACTAAATCAAATTATAAGAGACACATATAAAAACTATTTCGCTAAAAAAACAAACCAATCAAGCAATAACCAAGAAAATTCAAACACAGAAAAACCAAATCCAGATAAAGTAAATCCAGAAAAATCAAATACAGATGTTGAAATTACAAGTTTACAAATTCCGTTTAACCTAGTAAAAACAAAAACAATAAACCTCACAGTACAAACTGATATCCCAACCACACAATCCTGTTCGGGAAAAACGGGACGCCGAGCACGTACTCTTTCTAAATAAAATCATATAAACACTTTAATCAACTGAAACACATAAACAGAAGTAGTAATAAATCCACTGAAAATATACTGATGCAAACCCATAACTATAATAACCAAACATCAACTCTAACAATCCACACAATGGCAATAATCACACAATAAATCGAACACACACACTAAACAACTCAATCACAGATCCATTACAACATACCAACATCATTCAATGGAACATACAAGGCCTCAGAGCCAATAAGCCACAGCTGGAACTACTTATTGCGGAGTACAATCCTCTGGTAATCGCCCTACAGGAAACAAATATCGGTAGAAATACAATAATGCCAGACTCAAATCGCTTCCATCAAGTCAACCTCACCGAGGAAAGTGGTTGGAACAGGCTTCCTGGTGGACAGAAGGCTTCACCATGAGCTCATCACACTAAATAGCCATCTACAACACAGCTGCATAAGAACCAAACTTCCAGGATACAACCGAGACATAACGATAGTTAATGTCTATCTAGACCACCAAACCAACATCAGCAAGGCAGACTTAGATAACATCCTGAAGCAAATACAAGCCCCTAATAATAGGAGACTTCAATGCTCGCAGCCAAACCTGGGGTGACAAGCGCACAACGGCAAGGGATAAAATAGTCGAGGAGTGGGTGATGGATACAACACAGGTGAAACTTCTGAACAACTACAAGCAAACCTACATCAGCCAAAGCGGATTCACTTCCTGCCCGGACCTGTCATTAGCAGATGACTCCATCGCCTACAATCTCCACTGGGATGTTAGTAACAACCCAAAAGGCTACAATCACCACCCGATTATGATAAATCTACCAAAAACGGAAAACAATCAAATGTGCAAAAGAGCAAACTATATGGAAAAGAAGGCGAACTGGAAACTCTTTAGAGACACAGTGGGAAAAATTTTAGAAGTAGTTCCAGCATCTGCAAATGTAAATAAGGAAGATGCCACAATAACAAAGGCGATCCGAACAGGGGATCACGGGGTACCTTATACTCACCTCAACCGGTATGGTATAACAAGAAGTTCAAGGAACTACAAAAAGAAAAAAAAAAATGGAATGTGTTCCAAAACACACAGAAAAAGGAGGATCTAATCGCCCTAAAAAGAACCAACTCCATGCTGAGGCACGAGATTAGAACGGCCAGGAGAGAAAAATGGGTTGTATACACTAATAAAATAGATGGGTAAGACCAAACTAAAACCTGGAACAAAGCAAGGAGGATACTGGGAAAAAAGAAATCCAGGAACATGATAATTGAACAAAACGGGCAATTAGTCGACCCCCAAAAAAAGCGAACTACCTAGCGGCTAGATACGTGCAAACGCAAAACACCACAGGATGTACCAACTCGCTACAAGATAGCGTACGTTACACAGGCGAAGGAAACGCATTAATAGATGTAAAAATCAACTGCGCCGAAGTCAGGGCGGTTCTAACTTAAAGGGAACAACACCGAGTGCGGATAAAATCTCTTATGGCATGCTAAAGTACTTAGACCCAACAGCCTTCCAAAGACTCACCCAATTATTCAACACAATAATGGAAACAGGAGTCTATGCTCATGCTTGGAAATACGCAGTTCTTATCCCACTGCACAAAGCAGATAAGAACCCAAACCACTTTGAAAGTTATAGATTTATATCACTACTACCAACGCAATCGAAGTTATTTGAAAAAATAATAGCCACACGGTTGAGTTGGCTAGCAGAAAATATGATGCCCGAAAATATTCAGGGTTTCCGGCCGAACAGAGGTACCATGTCGATGCTTCTACAGATCACATACATGGCCCAAGAAACACTAAAAAGAAAAACACACGGCGACATCATCTCATGTGACCTTGAAAAAGCATTCGATAAAGTACCACTACGAACAATCACTATCAACCAACATCATTGGAAGAATACTGCATAACAGGAAAATTTCGGTAAAGCTAGGTGAAGTACTTTCCAGCAGCGGAAATATCGGCGTTGGTATCCCCCACGGGTCACCACTTTTGGTTCAACTCTTCAATATATACGTCAGTGACCTAAGCAACGAGGTGAAGAACATATAAAGCCACTTTTATGCTGACAACATAGTCATCCAAACAAGGGGTAATCTAAGGATAGGCAAGGCGGCAATAAAAAGAGCCATGAGTGTAAAATTGGACCGAAGTAAACGGTGGCAGAATTTCGCCAGAAAAAACAGAGGCACTACATATATGCAGAAAAAGAACGTGCGATCCAGGTTCAATAAGACTACACAACAGGAATATAATATATAAGGAAGAAGTCAAAATATTAGGTCTCATGCTAACACCGAAACTAAGTTATACCAACCACGTCATGGGAGTACAAAAGAGCATGTACAGAACCAACAATTTGCTCAAATACATATGTAGAAGAAAAACTGGCCCACCAGTGCACGTGGCAACAAAAACAGGTAAAATTTTGCAGTATGGTAAGTTAGACCACTGCCTTCCCATATACAGCCAGACCACCCAAAACAACCTGACGAAACTGCAAAACGTCATCAATCAGACCGCGAGGATTACAATAGGAGCTCTAATACCGACAAGACGGGAGGCACAAAGCTATTAGGCGAACTTTCCACTTGTTCTTGAAAGAGCGAATCAGCTGCGACTCAAAAGCATCGCAAGAGCACTATTTGCGCCAAGACACCCGCTTAAAAAATTAGCGTATCAGATCGCCGAGGACCCTACAAACGCATCTACTACACAAATTGACCTAGAAGAAATCCAAAACCTAGGGATCCCCCTCTGTCCAAACGAAACAACACCAGCAAACGTCCCACACTGGTCAAACTGGGACATGAATATCCTAAACGACATGGCGACACTCAACAAAAGGACAACCACTCCAGAGGAATATCAAAGAAAATTCGCTGAGCATAGGGTTAAACATCAGGGTACAACTGAAATATTTACAAACGCGTCCAAAACCCAACACAGCGTCACTATGCAGTGATAACTAAGGAAAAAACAATAAAGCACGCAATACTTGATAACAAATGTGCAATTTACGTTGCTGAGCTGAAAGCAATCCTCGACGCCACTCGTTATATACAAGAGAACAAAGCTGACGGCAACAAGAGATACATTATATACACCGACAGTCTGAGCGCTGTAAAAGCTATCCAAAACTCAAGCAACCTAGAAATCATGGCCGCCCGAGCAAGAAAATGCCTGTATGAAGCCAAGGGTGACATAAAACTGATGTGAATACCAGAACATGTGGGTATAATAGGAAACGAAGCAGCAGACAAAGCTGCAAAAGATGCTAGCAAATCACCGTTACTGGTTGAAAGAACTCCATCCCTCAGCCAAGCCTTAAAATTAGTAAAGGAGCATACCCTAGAAAAAATGATATAAAACTTCTTTCACAAAGGCTATCCACGAGGCTATCCACGTCTTTCACAAAGTACCACTCAGACATTAATAACACAAACCAATAATAATAAACAGCAGGGAGCTAAGAGTCAAGTTCACCAGAGTAAGGCTTGGGTGCACACTGGCCACACATAAGCATCTATTTAATAACGAAAGCAACACACAATGTTCACACTGCAACGAGGCTCTCACTATCAAGCATGCTATAGCCGAATGTACTAGCAACACAAACATTAATAACAAATTGCAGCACTCAGCAGAGCACTCTATGGCCCTGGACACACCCGCCAAAAGGAGACACATAATAGAGCTGCTAAAATTCCACCAAATCTGGCAGAACATTTATTTAATGGAAGGCTATAAATCTGGCAGAACATTTAATGGAAGGAAATAACCCAATAATAATACCGTATGGCAAATAAAACCTAATTGCAAAACCCAATAATAAAAACAAAATAACAATAAAAATCTAATAGCAAAAACATAAATAACAAACCATCAAAAACCTAAATAACAAAATAAAAGTAAAATTTTAAAAAATTAAAAAAACCTCATATTACATATACCTATTAAGTAAATTCTAACAAAAATAAAAACATAATCATAAAAAAAAAACTTATAATATAAAACCCGATATTAAACTTCCTAACTAAAAGACAATAATTAAAACAATATAACTATAGAATACACTACATCTAAGTATAATTATAAGAACTAAAAACGTCTAAAAAATATATATAATATAGGAAGTACATAATAAAAATAAATCAATAACCAAAAAAATCTAGAAATAAAAACTTACAAAAAATTTTCAACAATAGTTAAAATTCAAAATTAATGTGACATACCTAAAAATGCCACACGAATAAAAACGCCTGGGACAGTTCGATAAGTTTCACAAGAGTAATCGAGTGAAACAATTTGGGGTCGCAGTGGCCTGCTTCCCAAGCATTTTTTTGGGCGGATGACTCCAAATTTCAAACAAGGGTACAATCAAATAGCTAGAGGCACAAGGGTGCAATCAAACAACAAGAGTAAAAATACATACATCGCAATAAAACAAAAAACAAAAATCAAAAAAGAAGGAAGGAAAAAAACAACCTAATTAAGCACACTAAAACGAATTAGAATTAGAAGTTGCGATACTGGAACAACAAGCGAAACCAATAAACAAAAGAATCTAATATCAAAATATTAACAACAGCTCCAGCACGCATAGCTGTGGTAAACACATCAAAATACACAGCCTGGTGGCAAAAAAGTGAACGATTTTTTGGGGCTTTGAATTTGCTAGAAGTTTAATTTATGTACCTATATTCTTTTTTTTCTATTGTAAAAAACACCACACATTCCTATCAGGAAACAGGGGTTATAGCTACCTGGCACATTTATGTACCACGGTACCTGTGTATAAATAAATAAATATATGTTTTTAATTAATAATTTTATACATTTAAATTTATAAAGTAAAATTTTAAACCCTTCTTCACAATACAGTTTACTTCAATTGAAAGGACGAATTATTGGTTACTTAATTATTCTAAATAACACATTTTTATATACTCTTTGCACAAAAAAAATATACTTAAATACACAAATTGTCTATGACAAATCAAGAAATCTCACGTATATTTTTTCGTATATCACGAAAAAAATTTCATTTTATTTAAAAAATAAAAACTGTACAATAAATCTGACAACGTAACTAATTGTTAACTTAACATTATATTTAACATACATTCTCGTTTATTCGGTTTATAACACATACAGTACAGCATGCAGATAACTAATCTTTTCTTTGTATTTTAAAAATTGTTTTATTGTAATACATTTGTAAATTTTATGTTAATGAATTGTAATATTATATAACTATATAGAATAAATAAAATTTATTTAAGAGTAGGTTAAACACAGTTTTTTTTTGGTTTGAACCTTGGGGCACTCACATTTTTGAACATATCGGAGTAGAGTTTTCGTCATTCGACCAAGGATACTTATGTATAGGACATAGAGAAGCGTTTTTTTAAAAAATTGAAAATATTGAATGAAGTTGAAATTTTAGCATTTTTTAGGGTATTTTTCTGGTTTGAAACTTGGGGCACTCACAATTATTAACCAATCTTCCTGATTTTTTGCAGAGACATTGTCAATTGCCTTAAGGATAAGACAGGCTTAGATTGTTGAATTTTGCCTCAATTTTGGCACAGTTTTAAAACCAAAGTTCAATTTTTAAATGTCCCCACAACTGAAATGACAAGATATTTATTAAATTTTTTTCTTGAAATTCAATATAAAATTTAATTATAATTGATTATAAATTACAAAACAATTTAATTTCAATTCATATTTCATTTTTAAATATTTTTGAAAATTTTCAATTCACGCACGCAAATAAAAAAAGTTTCATTAAATATCCGTTATAGAGCTTTGGCTGTGATTGTTTTTGTAATTATTTGCATATTTCTTCTGTTAGTGAAGATAAGAAATTTAAGAATGTATGATTGCACATAATGTGTATGTGTGCATGTGTATGTGAGTTTATTTTATTATTGATAACTCAATGATAAGTATAGTAAAGAATGAATGAAAAACAAAAATACTATTCTCAAAATTTACATTCGCTTGTTTCTACAATAGAGATTATATTTATTTATTTATTCGATGAATAAAGATTTTTTTCGGGAGAAAGAAAAGACATTTATATCTTTTAACTTTATTTGAGCATCTAATTATATTATACAGTTTTCTTATTTAAAAAATAATATTACAAGTATTCAAAAACAATTGATTTAAAAAAATTTAATTTAAAAAGTTAAACCACGAAAAAAATGCATTTATACCTATTCTTAAAACTCATGTACTTTTCTTATTATTATATTGCACGATAAATTATTATACTAATGAAAATTTGTAAATGATTAGTCAAAATGATAATTAGGTAGGTCATAAATTTAAAATATCGTTACCGAATCTGATTTGATTTCGATGATTAAAAAAATATATGGGATGTTATTCAATGCAAAATTAGTTTAAATTCCAGGTATAATTGCCCTTTACTTTTTTAATATGCAATTTTAGGCAAAAAGCTTGTTTTGTAAATTATAATCAATGCAATAATAAAGTAATTCAAATTATTTGACTTATTGGTCAATTGAGTAATTACGGTTCATCAAAAAAAGGAAAGAGAAAAAAGTGTAAACATTTTTTGTAAGTTTTGTGTCAAGTGTATAAAAGAAAAGGATTTGGGTGTATTTGGGTGTAAAAGAAAAGGATCAAGTGTATAAAAGAAAAAGATTATTACTTTATAAAAATGTATTTATAAAGTAATAATTATTACAAAAGAATAACTCATTAATTTTATTTACATTATTTAATAATTTAAAACATAATAAAACATGGGGAAAAGATTCTTTTGGCAAAAAAAATCGATGCTTTTAAATAAAGAATTACGATCTGGAAGGTGTGTTAATTGAAATTAGATTAAAAATTATAATGTATATTGATAATATATTCTGGAATCTGGAAAGAGAGTTAAAAACAGTTGCGGCAAAATTAATTCAAAAGAAAACAATAAAGCACAAATATTGAATATCACTGATTTCCGACAATATGAATGTTTGAACCATCAAAAACCAGCTGAAACTACTTACTGTGAAACTCCAAAGCGTTCCATTTTGAGAACAAATACAAAAAAGATCGACGCTAAGCGCTAAAAGAATTGTAGATTTAAATTTTATGTTCCTACAGTTAAAATCTATTCTTAGTCATGGAAATCAGTTTGGTTGCACAATGGAAAACTTTCTAATAGTGAAAGAAGTTCAATATGGTTTAAACTCTAAGATATTTTTTGAATGCTCTATGTGCAATAGAAAACTTCATCTTCTTGCGAGGAAAATGAAGATCTTCAAACAACCGCAGTAAATTTAAATATATTAACTGGTTCTACCTTATCAGACAAAAAGAGTATTTGTATCTGGCGATATACCATTTCTCAGTCATGTTACTTTTCAAAATATTCAAGAAAAGCAAAGATTGAACTGGAAGGAGTTAGCATTGAAAACAATGAAAGATGCAGCCGAGGAAGAAAAACGAATAGCAATTGAATGCGGAAATGTTACCCAATGTGGCATTCCTTGGTAACTGTTATAACTGGCGGTTGCTGGTCACGTAGATCATATGGGACCAATTATTTTGCATAATCAGGGTCAGCCTGTATTATTGGAGAAAAAACTAGAAAAGTTTCATATTACGACGTAAAAAATAAATATTGCCATTTTGTCAGCTACAGAAAAATGAACAAAAAAAACATAAATGTAATAAAAATTTTACAGAGGCCTCTACAAAAATGGAATCTGATATAATCGTCCAAGGATTCAAAGACAGTTTACCTCAGTATGGAATAATTTATAACCAATTCGTTGCAAATGGTGATAGCAGCGTATTTAAAAGGCTTTTAGAAGAGAAGCCTTATGAAAACGTTCGGATTTCAATGCAAAAATCATATATACAGAAATTTTAGACGAAAACTAACATCATTAGGAAAATACACGGTTTCCAATTCAATATAAAAATTATCACAAAATATAAATCGTATGATTATTTGAATCAAGAGCGCAGTTAATAATTGGAAAACCAAAAATTTAACTTATACTTTAAGAAAAAGTATTAAATATTTCCAAAAATATTTTCAATATATTGTATCATATTTTTGGTAATCACAACAACTGTGATGTATATTATTGTAAGCGGAAAAATGAACAAAATTTGGTTCCTGAAATAACTACATTCGGTCTCTTTGATGAAATTACTACTATCGTTCATAGATTAGTTGAAAATTCAAAAAGCTGATTGTTTAATATGAACTCAAATGTTTGCTAACAATTCAATAGTGTAATATGTCAATATGTTGGTGGTAAAAGGATCAACTTTTCGTTGTCACAATTATATACATATAGATGTCCTGCTACTGTAGTGAAATTTAATACTGCAGGAAAAGTATTTTCAGCTTGTGTTAAAATGCTTGAAAATGTGCAAGAAACTCCAAAGAATTTGTTTGCACGCACTCAAAAACAACTTTTGAACAAGAAGTCGACGAAAAAAAACAAATTATACCGTCATATAGATCAGAAGAAACAGACATACATTACGGAGCAAATACTTGTGAAAAACCTGATACTTGTGCTTCTGATTTTGGAAAAAATTTGTAAAGTAAGAAGTGACGTTAGCTATCACAATATAATTGAAAATAAACTTTATTCATTTCCACAAGGTAAAAAGAAAATGTAATTCTTCATTAATAAATAGTCCACATTTTTTTGTGGTTACGTTAGCTTTTTCTTCAAGCTTACTAATAGCGTCCTTTTCATGAATTCTACCATAAAATATTTGTTTACCTTGTGCAAATGAATAAAGTTTATTTTTTTTATATTGTTATAACTAACGTCACTTCTCACTTTACAAATTAATATGAAGATTCTGATTGGTCTTGCGTATTAATTTGTATTTGCATACGATATTTTCTGTTAATTTTATTTTTAAAGGTTCCATTTTTATTTTTAAAAGTTCAAGAGATATCTAGTTTTTCACAAGTATCTGCTCCGTAATGTATGTCTGTTGCTTCTTTCTTCTGATCTGTATGACGGTATAATTTCTTTTTTTTCGTCGACTTCTTCATTTTCATTTTCCTCACAAGTATATAGATGAAGTTTCCTATTGCACATAGAGCATTCAAAAAATATCTTAGAGTTTAAACCATATTGAACTTCTTTCACCATTACCAAGTTTTCCATTGTGCAGCCAAACTGATTTCCATGAGTAAGAATAGATTTTAACTGTAGGAGCATAAAATTTAAATCTATAGTTCTTTCAACGCTTAGTATAATATCGATCTTTTTTGTATTTGTTCTCAAAATGGAACGTTTTGCAGTTTCACAGTAAGTAGTTTCAGCTGGTTTTTGATGATTCAAACGTTCAGATTGTCGGAAATCAGTGATATTCAATGTTTGTCCTTTATTGTTTTCTTTTGAATTAATTTTGCCGAAACTGCTTTCAACTCTCTTTACAGATTTTCTCCTATAAAATAAAATAAATTAAATTAAAATAATATATTATCAAGATACTTTATAATTTTTAATCTAATTTCAATTAACTCACCTTCCAGATCGCAATTCTTTATTTAAAAACATGGATTTTTTTTCGCCAAAAGTATCTTTTCCCATGTTTTTTTTTTTTTTTTTATTAAGTTCATAATTTTACAAGATTTTTTTTTTTTAAAATACTAGCGTAAAACAAAAAATAAATTTTTTTTATGGTCTTAGCCTAAGCTGTATGACCTTATAACATAATATAAATTTACCATAATTTCCTTCAATTTTATTTAAATATGCAAAATTAAATTAAATCATATTAATAACAAATAAAGGTAGAAAAAAAAATAAAGAATTATTACAATGATAAGAATCATAATATTAGAATAAACAAAACAAAAAAAATAAAAAAAATTCACAAATAGATATATACATAATTGAATTTTAATATAAACTTTGCAGAGAAGATTTGCTTTTTTTTTGAAATTTTTCAACCGATTTCTTATACTAATTGCTGTTCTAACAAATATTCTTTAATTTTTCTTTTAAATTCTATCATACTATTGATCAATTTAAAAGTTTCAGGAAGCTCATTATAAATTTTCAAACAATTATATAAGCAATTATTTTTCTGTTTGTTTGAACGAAATAATGTTAAATAAAAGTTTGCTTTATTTCGCGTGTTGTGATTGTGGATGTCAATCATCCTGTTTAGTATGAAGTTGTGCTTGATTTAATTATTGAGAATTTTAAAAGCAAGTGTATATAGTTCACATTTACATATATTTGAAAAACTAATATATTGCGAGGAGTATATTGAATTTGTTGGATGTTGAATTGGAAACCTGAGAATAATTTTTATACATTTTTTATGTAAAATATCCAATTTATTTAGGTATTGCTGGGAAGCTCTACTCCATATAGTATTCAGCTAAGTAATGTGTGACTTAATAAAACTCGAGTATACAGTGAATAAAGCTTTGCTCGATAGGAAATTTCTTAATCTGCATAATATAAAACATAGGGGGCTAGAATTTTTATCACATGATCAATGTGACCACTCCAATTAACTTTACTGTCTACTATTAGGCCTAGATAATTGAATTTTTTAACAACTTCAATTTTTTCATTGTTGAAGGGAATTCAGCTCTCTCATCCAAAAATTTATTTTCAAAAAATAAAATTTTGGTTTTCTCCACATTTAAGCAAAGTCGATGTTTTGCTAACTACACTTGTATCATGTTCAGATCATCTTGAATAGAAATCTTTAATTCCACTTCACTATCACAAGTATACTTTATTACAGCGTCGTCTGCATACAACTGTAAAATTCCATTGATCTTTAGACGAGTTAAATCGTCTATATAAATTTTAAAAAGGTCGGGACCCAATATGGATCCATGAGGGACTCCCTTGGTTATAGTTTTTTTCGAACTGTAAGTATTATTAACACGGACCATTTGATCTCTATGTTCAAGATATGATTTGAATAAATTTAATTGTAATTCCAAAAAATTAAGTTTTGTGAGTTTTAATTGTGAAGTTTTGTGAGTTTTAATTGTGAATTTAAAATTTCATGGTCAACACAATCAAACGCTTTCCTAAGATCTAGGAAGACATAGCCAACATATTTTTTTTATCCATATTTTTAGAAACGAAGTCCGTTAGACTAAGACCGGCAGCTGTAGTGTTTGATCTTTTTTCAAAACCAAACTGTTCTTCGCTTAAAATCCCATTGGAATTCATAAAAATATTCAGTCTATTTTTCATTATGCTTTCAAAAATTTTTGAAAACGATGGTAAGATTGAAATTGGACGGTAATTAGAACAATCCGTACTATTTTAAAAATTTTATTAATAAATTTCACTTTTTTTAATAAATTTCACTACAATGGGAATTAGTTGGTCTGAGAACCGTTTAATGAATTTAGTCGATATGCCATCGCATCCAGTCGCTGCAGCGAAATTGAGTGAATTTATTGAAAACCTGACGTCATCAGCATTAGTCAAGGTTAAATGAAAATTAGAAAAAATTGTTCGCTCGAATTGATTCATGTAATTGTGATCAATAGCGTCATTCGGAATTTTAATATATTTATTAACATTGATAAAATAATTATTCATACATTCCGAAAGATCATTTAGATGCTCCAGCATTTCATTATTACAATAAAGCGCTTTCACTTGACTTCTTAAATCACATTGGGTTGTATTGAACATTATCTCTTTATATAAATGCCAGATTTTTTTATTATCACAATTTTCTGATAATTTATCAGAGCAGTATTTTTTTTTAGCATCACTTATTAATTTTTTTACGCTATTGCGATATTGTAAGTACAGCTCGTTAATATGATTGTCCTCTGGAAATTTTTGCTAATATTTATAATAAGAGTTTCTAATTTTGATTTTCCTAAGAATTTCTTCCGTGATCCATTCATTTTTCTTTTTTGGATTTTTTATGGGTATTTCCTGCGTGTTGCTTTTAATTATTGTACTAAGAACAGAGACAATTTCTTCAAAGTTAGTGTATGAGTCGAGATCAGACCATATACTATCATTTGCAATTCTGTTAAAGTTTAGTACTGTTTTATATTGTAGTTTATTACTTATTGTAGGTTTGTGAGCTACACTAATAAAGAACATCTGGTGATCAGAAAGGCATGCGTCTAAGATATGGATATAATATTTGTTTTTTACTATATCTGTTATAAAGTGATCAATAACCGTTTTAGAGTGGAGACCTATTCTGGTAGCATATTTTTTGGAGATATTATTCAAAATTATATAACCTTTGCTTAACAACAGATTAATGTAAAGTTTAGTGTCTGAGTTGTCACTGTTTATTAAATTGATGTTCATATCACCAATTAAAATTGACCTTTTGTATTTTGAGGTTCATCGACCTTAGTTAAAAAATCTGGAATTCGTGTATCATGAGATCTGTATATTATAGGCTTATATTATAGGAATTGTAATTATCTTTTAATAATTTTACTCCTATCAAATTACTGTTTCCCAACTCCTCACTAAAAATTAAATTACTATCGATATCATTTCTTACGTAAATTACAACTCCACCGTATGCATTTTGTCTGTTACTGAAATAAGAGTTGAATCCGGGAAGATTGAAAAATTTATTTTCTGAAATATGCAACCAAATTTGTGTCAGAACTATGATATGTACATCACTACCAAAATTTTTAATCAAAGCTTCAGCTTCATACAAATTTTTGCGTAAACTTTGAATATTTAAATAAATAATATTTAGATTATTTTTATATTTATTTATTGTTGAAGTTTTATCAAAGTTTACGTAATGGTTTACCCTTACATTGTCGTTAACGTTATTAATGTCATCGACATTCATTTGAGAAAAAAATAAAAATAAGTTTGAATTTTTTTCTTTTTTTTTTAATGACATGCTCGAATATATATGCAATATGAATATGTGAATATAGATGTATTCCAATAAGCTTAATAAAGTTATAACATTTAAATTGATCAGCTGTTTTTGACAATAGAGATGAAAGCAAGAAGAATGATAGAAAAAATATTATAAAATATATAAATGTAAACAAGCACAGAGAAAAATGTTTAACATTACACATGTTAACACATGTTAAATTAAAAATAAATTTTGATATTATAATAATTTAAAAATTAAGAAATATAAGTGTTTTCATTGAAAAAAAAAATAAAAAGAAGTAATATGTTTTAATATAATTATTAGTGCTAATTGAAATTAAATGTAGTAAAAAAATTAAGTAAAACAAAAAAAATAAAATATTTATCTTTTAATTAAAAAAAAATTGTTATTGTAAATAGTGAGAACATAAGTTATGTTAATTAATCTTAAAATCATTATTAAATTATCAGTCAAAATTTGAAGGCAAAGCGAAAAGTAAAAGAAAACCAAAAATGTTTTTTTTTTAATTAAGAAAAATTTGTAGCTTTGAAAACTAAAATTATAGGTTAGATTAAGCAATTTTAATGTAATTGTTAAATTATTATATAGAATTCCAAAAAAAAGCGTAATCATAATGTGATTTAATGTTATATAACTAGAATTTAAAGAATCAAAAATGTATTTAAATGTGAATTTTAAAAATTTTGTGAGATTGTTGATTAAATTTATCGATTTTAACTTTATTCTTAAAATGTTATTTAAAAATTTATAAGATAAAAAAAAAAATTATATCTAATGTATATTGTTATTTTAAAAAGTTGTAGATTCCAATTCATTATGAAGGTTATTTTTAATGAAAGTAATATTGTAAAGTTTTTTACTTTGATTATGAAGATAATAAAAAAATTATAAAGAAAATTATTATACAAAATAAAGTAAATAATAAAATTTAAGTGAAAAAAAATGATTGTTAGTGTAATATTAACTAAGTTTAAAAACATTTTTAATAAAGTTAATGTCACTGAATGATGCAATTTTATATACCTTACTGGTTTTATTCTGCCGAAGATAGATTTTGTTATCTTTAACCCAAAGGAACTCAAGATGTTGCGACGTTTTGATTTCTTTTGCACAATGGTATAACTTCGATTGTAGTGCTGAAAGATGATGCCGAAAAAAGATTTCTTTATTAATTTCGGAGTTTAAATCTATTTCAGATGTAAATAGGTGTTTATATATGCTTCGTTTGGACATAAAATCCATTTTAGATTTCTCCGAAACTAGCTGAACGAGATATAAGTTGTTTAAGTTATTCTGTGTTGTCTTTTTGCTTTTATTTGCGAAACTTTCAATATGTCATCATCCACTATATCTGCATTAATTTTTTTTGCAATTTGTATCACTACTTCTTTCACATTTATACCTCGTGGTAGACCATTTAGTATTATATTGTTCTTGTTTTGTTGTTGTTACGACTCATCCAATAATGCTTCAAGTTGGTTAATTTTTTCTTCCAAAACACTTACTTTATTTTCAGTTTTTTTCCAAGCGCCCTTTTAAGTAAATATTTTATTTGATAAATTCATTATTTTGTTTCTTAATGTCATCCATCTGAAGTGACATATAATGTTGCGACTTTTGTATCTCCAGAATAGCTGAACCCAGTGTTTTTAAAAAAATAGATATACCTTGCTGTGTGCAGTTTGAAAAGTCAAAAGATGATAATTGTTTTTCATATACTATTTTTTCTTCTGCAATCACCTGGGACTCATTACAGTCAGTATTATCATGATCCAAATTCAAGTATCCCTCACAACCTTCTGTTTCCTCCTCTACAATAACTTTGGACACATTATGACTAGATGGACAGTTAGAGCATCTCCAAGTCGCTCAGCCACCTTTAACAGCCTCGAAAAGTTCATTTGAAACTGCAGCACATCTTATGTGGAAATAATTTTGGCAAGCACAACACCTTTATTACTTCTCCCAGTGATAGAGCCTTTGCATTGTTCACACTGTTTATACTGTTTGGACATATTTTAATAAATTTAAAAAAAAAAGTGTTTATATTTAATTTATTATAATAGTAAATTTTTAACTATTTTTATTATTTTTTGTTATAGCTATAATTTATAATTTAACTATAATTTATTTTTTATTTGAAGAGCGCAGAAAAAAATTAATTTGCATATTAAAAAAGTAAAGGCCAATTATACATGGAATTTAAACTAATTTTGCATTGAATAACAATGAATATATTTTTTTAATCATCGACATCAAATCAGATTAGGTAGCGGTATTTTAAATTTATGACCTACCTAATTGTCATTTTGACATTTACAAATTTTCATTAGTATTATAATTTATCATGCAATATAATAATAATAAGAAAAGTACATGAGTTTTAAGAGTAGGTATAAATGCATTTTTTTCGTGGTTTAATTTTTTAAATTAAATTTTTTTAAATCAATTGTTTTTGAATACTTATAATATTATTTTTTAAATAAGAAACCTTTGTAATATAATTAGATGCTGAAATAAAGTTAAAAGATCTAAATGTCTTTTCTTTTTGCTGAAAAAAATGTTTTTTACCTATAACATCGAATAAATAAATAAATATAATCTCTATTGTAGAAATAAGCGAATGTAAATTTTGAGAATAGTATTTTTGTTTTTCATTCATTCTTTACTATACTTATCATTGAGTTATCAATAATAATATAAATTCACATACACATGCACATATACACGTTAAGTTCAATCATACATTCTTAAATTTTTTACAGCGGATATGTAATGAAACTTTTTTTTTTGCGTAAATTATGTTATCCGTTAAAAAAGGTTATAAAAAAAACAATTTTTATTTTGATAATGAGAAATTTATTGTCAAAACTTGATTGATTCTTTATTTAATTTTACAGTTATTTATATTATACTAGCAGAGTACCCGGCGTGTCCCGGAGTATTTGATCGGCTTTATGAAATAAAAATTATTAACTTTGGCTTTTGAGTTAATATAATTTAATTAATATAGTTCAGGTATTACTATGCATTTTCAGATACTGTTGGTTAATATTCTATTTTTTATTACATTTAGTTAAATTGAATAAACAGAGCGAAGATTTAGAGATAATTTGTCTACAAAAAATCTTTAAAGGAATCAATAATCTATTGAGTACACAATTACGGCGAAGTGAGTTTTCACAATGTATTCGTTAATACCTAAACATAAATTTTTTTTGTAAGTAATGTCACTTCATGTTTAGGTGAATTATCCTTTTAAGCACATTTTGAAAACTTTGTTATTAGGTTCGCTCTGTCGCTCCGTCTGTTGAAACTTATATACTGCTTAATTAAGAGCAATGAAATATTAACTATGCATAGGTCTCTTAAAAGTGTAATGTTGTAGAACAACTTTTTTATGTACCCTCACCGTTGGAGATCCTACAGCACCGACAGCTCTTCAAATTTTGAAAAAACTTCTTTTTAAATGCGTACATTTCAGGTTCTGTTTAACATATTTTCAATATAAAAAATACATGATTGTTTTTTACCTTTATAAATCAACCAGAATATTTTTACCTTTAGTTTTTCTAATTATGTTTCCAAATTGATTGGCTAAAAATATGTGTAAAAATTGTATATGAATAAGAATGTAAGGTTTTCTGTTCTTTAAATATGTGTGTACTCATTTTTGATTAAATATTATACAAAAATGTGAATATATTTTCTAATTTAATTGATTAAGTTTATAGTATTTTTAAATATACAGATATTATACATACTATATGTACATATTTCAATTATATTTTATTTTATTTGTTATACACATGCATATTATTTAGGTAGACCACATGTAAAGAGCACATGTAAGTAATGCATTTCTGAATGATGACATGATGATTGTCTAATCTAGGAGATAGTTTCTGTTTTTTAACAACGGCCGAAAATGTTATGTTGTTAAGACTTAAACACAGTATTCTTAAGATACTTAATAAGGTTACTTTAATTACTGTTCTATATTAGAAATTTGCATTGAAAGGTTTTTATGGAATATTAGAAACAGTATAGATAAAAGTAAAGAGTGTTGGAAATATCTTTTTAATAATAATAACAATACACAAAATTAGGCAAAATATTATTAATAAGTACTCGTGCGGAAATGGGTTAACAAACGTTAACAAACATTTTTTCACAGGCTTAATTTAGAACCATAAATTCATCCTGCCAAATTAGACAGAAATTAGAAACGAATTTTTTTTTTTGACAACCTATCGTGTCGAAATGTGTTAATGTATCACAACAAAATTTATTGAATGAGTTTGTGTGTCAAAGTTCAATACTTGTGCAAATTTTCAATGGGTCAAATCGTTTAAGCACAACAACAAAAAATGAGAATTTCATGTCCTGAAGCCTGAAGGGTTAATGTATCGTAAACAAATCAACTCAGAAAGCTTTTGTTATAAAGACCTACACTTTTGTAAATTTTCAACTCAATTGGTAAAACAGTTTAAGAGCGACAGCAAAGAAATTAAAAAATGTTATTGAGCCCTGGTGCCGAAACGGGTTAATGGATCGTAACCAAATCAACTCAGTAAGCTCCTGTTGTAAAGAGCTACACTTTGATAAATTTTTAACTCAATTGGTCGAACAGTTTAAGTGCGACAATTAAGTAAATTAAAAAACTTCATTGAGACATGGTGCCGAAACGGGTTAATGGATCATAACCAAATTGACTTAGTGGACTTTTAAGCTACAGAGCAACAGTTTTGCAAGTTTTCAAATCAATTGATTGAACCGTTTAAGCAGGACAACAAAAACATTTAATGAACTTCGTTCGGCTCTCGTACCCAAACGGGTTACCGGATCTTCATAAAAATTTGTCACAAGCTTTTTTTCAGACCATAAAACCACCATACAAAATTGGACATACATCGGAAATAAAAAATTTTTTGGAAGCCCGCCGGGCCGAATCCGGGTAACATATTGAATCCACATTTCTTCGGTACCCGTTCAATGATAAGAAGAATATTTGTCCAAATTTTCAACTCAATCGATCAAACCGTTTAGGCAGGACAACGAAAAAACGAAACGGCTTTAAATGACTCTCGGGCCGCAATGGGTTAATGAACCGAAACACGATATAGCCTATAACACTTTCCGGGGTCGTAGGAACGTTCCTGCAAAATTTGGTTGCAATCGGACTGGTGGTTTTTACGTGAAAAGGGCACAAACAAACAAACAAACAAACAAACAAACAGAATTTCTTCCTTATTTATTAGATTAGATAAAATATGCAAAGTTTACAATTTAATCTATTTCAACATATTAATAAAAATCAATTACATTATAAAAACAATTAAAAAGAAATGCTTAATTCGCAATTTGAACGTTAATTAATTAATAATAAGAACATACTAATATAAATGCAAGATTTGCAATTTTAAGTTTAAATTTAATTTAACAAATATTTTAATATTTCGAAGTTTACAAAGTTCATTTAGGTTTATTGATTTTAATATTTATTGATACAAAGTTTATATAAAAAAATATAGTGTTGATGTGGTTGTGTGCTGGTCGCATAACTTCTTCCCTCTTAGATGCATGTTACGGCCAAATAAATTTTTGTTTGGGTGGAACATCTGGGTTTGTTATGGTTGGAACGACTGAAGTAGTTGCAATAGGAATGATTGAAGCTGTTGTTGTATGATAGGTTCTCCTTTTAGCGAAAATTTTGTAATAATTTTTGTATATATTTGGAATGCTATAAGTATAAAGAATATTAATATTGCAATTATTATAATTTGAAAGTTGTCCTGATTTGCTTGAGTTTGTCGAATATCTGTAATTTTCCTTTTGATAAATTGATAGTTTTTAAGTGTTGTTAATTTTGTGCTATTATGAGTGAAAGAGATATTTAATCCGTTAAAAGTTGTAGGATGGATATTAATTTCATCCCAATAATAATTGTCTAATGAAGAGTAAATAATAGCGTTAATTTGAATTTGACAATTGTCATAGTGAATAAGTTTATTTCCCTTTAAATTGTTGATATTTGGATTACAGCTTGTTGTATTTTTGTTTCGGGAATATTTATTAAGATGATGTAGCCAGGTTCGGGTGTATAAATTTTGATTGATTTCTCCAATTCTTGTAATTCACATTTAGCAGGTTTATTTTTTATTAAATTTTCAATGCATACATTAGGTTATTGATGAACTGGTTCAGAGCAAAGGTAAGTGCTTTCTATTTTGGGGCACTTTTCATTTATAAAAAACGTACTATTATTACCCATTGGAACATAAGGTTGTTTTAGTATTATGGATTTAGTATCATTAATAAGTAATGTTATGATATGAAATAAGGAATAGGATAATTTAGAAATATTAGGAATTTGAACATTAAAAATAATATTTGTATTATTATAGTAAGCTTGTAATTTAAGTAATTCATATATATGTTCTATAGATTTAATGTTAAAATTTTGATTTTTAAAAGTTTCGGATATCTCTGAAAGTTCTGATGGATTTAAAATTTGTTTTGAAATTAAATTTAATTTGGCTAAAATTACAGTTTCGGCTATATTATTTAAGTGATTGTTAAGTAAATCTATATGATAATTTATTTCATTTAGATATTGGAAACTTATAAAATTATTTTCAGATTGTCTAATGCTATTATCTATTGAATCTTGATGATATTTTAAATTTTGAAAAATTATTTCTTGTTGTTTATTTATATGCTCGGTTACATTTTCAAATCGTTCTATCATTTGGTTAAAATAGCTTGTTGGTTAATTTCATTTTCAATATTATTGTCGTTTATTATTAGTTCATCTATTTGTTTATTTAGTTTAATAGCGTCTTCGTCGTCTAAATTGCCTGTTATTCTTTTTATTAATGTGCCAAGTCCATTGATCAGTCCACGTTTTATTCTAAAACTAGGTATTAGTAAATTTTTGATTTATGATTTTGATTTCTTTTTAATTTTTGATTTATGAAATTTTTATTTTTGTTAGTAATTATAGTGACGTGATTTTTTTATTTTAATTTATATTTAGAAAACTTTGGTTTTAATTTATTACGACAATTTTCTGTTCTATATATGATAGTACTTTCTTTTAGTTCGGGGGGTCTTTTCTGGTTTCATTTAATTTTTCTATATTTTTTGTACTTTTTTGTTCAAGACGATTTTTGATTTGACGGAAAAGTTCAGTTTGAAATTCTTGAAGTTTTTCTAAATATTCATGAATAGTTTGATGATTTTGTTTTTCAAATTGATAAGTTTTACCATAAAATATTTCATACGGGGTATATTGGGTACTATAATGAATTGCATTAATGTATGTAATAAGGGTTTCTGAAAGGATTTCGTCGTGGTCTCCATTTTTTAATTTTTCATGGATAATTCTGTAAATTTCAGTTAAAGTCGAATGTAGCCTTTCTACAGGTGAGTTGCTAGTACTTTGTTGAATGGATGTATGATGAAGTTCGAATGTTGAATGGATGTATTGAAATATTGTATTGTTTACAAAAATTTTTAAATATTATAGAAGTGAATTCGGTAGCAGGGTCTGCAATTAATTTTTTAGGTATGCCGTGAAGACTCATAAAATGTTTAAGAAATTTAATAACTGTAAGGCTATTTCTGGAGATTAAGGTATAAGCGGAAGCAAATTTAGAAAATTTATCAATAACTGTTAGAATTTGTTGATTATTTATGCTATAAACATCTATGTGGATTATATCTGAAGGTTTATTAGGGATTTCCGGAATCATATGTTTAATTATTTGTGGTTGTCTGTCATATTTCATTGTCTGACAAGTTTCACAGTTGTTAATTATTTTAGCAATTTTGGTTTTCATAAAGGGAAAATAGAATTTTCGTTTTAAATGCTGAAGTGTTTCATTAATACCACGATGATTATTTTTAGTATGATATGCGTTAATAAGTTCGTCTTGTTTGTCTGTTTCTATTATGTCTTCTAATATATCAGTACATCTAATTAATTTAAATAATTTTGATTGAGAGAAATATTTAGAATAAATATCTTGTATTAATTTAAATATATCATTATTTTTTGTGAAAATTGCGTTTAAACGATTTGGACTATACATTTTTTAAATAATTGTATCATATAATATTCTGAAAAGTTAGTAATTTTAATAATTCTCCTTCGTTTATTTTTAAAGAGCATTTTGAATTCGTTAGAAGGAGTTTGGTTTGTTGCCTCAAAAATTATTTGTAGGACAAATTCATTAATAGGTGTTTCTGAAATATAAATGCCGTCGCCCATGTTTCTTGTGCTGAATGTATCGTAGCAGCATCAGTGTTATTTCGCATTCATTTGTATTAATTTCCTCAGGTTTTGGTATAGTATTTTCAATTCATTCAATTCTACTTAGCGCATCCGCATTTTTATTTAGGCTTCCTTTTTTGTAAATAACTTCGTAGTCGTATTCCTCTAATTTCAGACGCAACCTTACTAATCTTGAATTTGGATCTTTTAAACTCATTATCCAAGTTAGCGGTTTATGGTCTATAACGATTTTAAATTTTCTTCCAAAAAAATAGGGCTTAAAATATTTTGTTGCCCAGAGGATCGAGTAGCTCTTTTTCTATTGTAGAATAATTAATTTCTGAGTCTGTCAATATTCTACTAACGCAACAGATAGGTCTGTCACTACCTATTGGTTCTTGGGATAGAACTGGGTCTATAGCGTAACAGCGTATAACACAAACGGTTTATTGAAATCTGGGTATTGTAATAATGGAACATTACTCAATAAATCCTTACATAGTTGGAAAGTTTTAATAAAATTTTCATTGTGTTCTATAGTTTGACCCTTTTTTAGACATGAAGTCTGAGATTTTGTCAGTTTTGAAAAATCTTTAATGAACTTCCTGTAATAAACAAGGAGTCCAAGAAATGCTTTTATATCTTTTGGAGTTTTTGGAATTGGGAATTATTTAATAGCTCGTATTTTAGAAGGATTGGGTTTTATTCCTTCAGTGGTCACAACATGCCCGAGAAATTCAATTTCTTTACGTAAAAATTCACTTTTGTCTAATTGCACTTTAAGGTTAGCTTGGAATACTTTTCTAATACTTTCTAGATGTTCCTGCAGTGAAGTTAAGTAAATAATTATATCGTCTAAATAAACGAGACAGATAGTACCTTGAAGTTCTTTAAGAACGTTGTCCATTACACGTTGAAATGTACTTGGAGCATTTTTGAGTTCAAAAGGCATGCGAACTTACTCGAAATGTCCGCCTTCTACCGTAAAAGCAGTTTTTTGAATATCTTCAGATTTCATCTCGATTTGGTGGAACCCACTAGCCCAATCCAGAGTACTAAAATACATACATTTTCCTAATTTGTCCAGTATATGAGTAGTATTTGGGATCGGATATTTGTCGCTTATTGCCTTTTCATTTAACTTTCTGTAGTCTATTACCAAACGTCATTTTTGTTTTCCACTGGCGTCCAAATTTTTAGGCACAACCCAAACGGGTGAACTCCAGGGAGAATAAGAAGGTCCTATAATACTTTGTTCAAGCATGTCGTTAATTTGACGTTTGATTTTCTGTTTATGTACAATACGGATATCTGTACGACTTCGTATATATTGGTATATCGTCCGTAGTTTTGAATATTTCGTCAAATTCTTTATATACTTTAATTATTCCTTTTTTTTCTTTGTCATTTAAATGGTCAGTTCTAATAAGATCTGGTAAGTTTTTAGAATATTTAATATTTTCAAACTCAACAGGTTGGAAATTAAAATTATTTATTTCAATAAAATTTTGTGACAAATAGTTTTCAACCTTTATTGGTTGTTCTAAATAAAGATCTTATTCATAATTATCTAAATTTACAATTTCAATATTGCTATATCAATTTTTACAACTACATATTCCTTCAGAAATAATAAGGTTTGGTTTTAATTGAATTTTTTGTATGAAAATTTCACCATTTTTAATATCTACATTTAATTTACAAATAACTTTTGATTTTGCTGGAATACTAAATTTTTCAGATAGGAGATTAGGTTTAAAATATAAAGGTAACACGTCATTTTTTATTGCGAGAACATGATTCTCTAGGTCAATTTTACAATTTAAAGATTGTAATACATCTAATCCAAGTAAACCGTCAAAATATTTATGAAACCGAAATATTAGAAAACGAATAAATCCTTTTTGTTTAAATTCGTGAAATGTTGGAATTAAAACTTGTTTATCTAATTTATGTTGATTAAAAACAGTTGAGATAATTACGGATTTTGTTTCTATTGTATTGAAGTGGGTATAGTAAATTCAGGGTTTATAAAAGAAGTAGAAGCGACTGTGTCAATTAAAAATTTCAAGGAGCGACCAAATGGCGAAGGAGCGACCAAATGGTTTGTTTAAATCTATGTATCCGCTTGGGTCATAAAGGCTGGTTGGGAAAATTTTTTGGAATTATCTTCAAAGGTAGGTTGATATTCATAAAATTGATCTAAATCTTGATAAGTGGAATTATTTACTTCAATATTAGGTGCTAATGCTCCATCTTCTTCTGTTATATGGAAAAATTCTTTGCTACTAAAATTTGGTTTGACTTGAGGTCGTTCGCAATTTCTTAAGTAACGTATCTATGGTGGTATGTCCATTTGTTCAGGACGTTGAGTCCCTTTTGATTTTTAGTTATGGAAGTTTCCGAATCTTTGTTGCTGTTGAAAAGGTGGTTTAAATTGAGGTGAAAATGGTCGATTATTTGATTGAGAAAAGAACGGTTTTAACTGACAATTATTTGATTGAGAGAAGAAAGGTTTTGACTGAAAATTATTTGATCTATTTAAATGAATATTGTTAGTTCTTACTGGTGGTTTATATGAATTATTAGATTTATTTATTGAATTGTTTTGAGAGTCGGATTTAATATAAAAAATATTTTGTTCTTTAATACAGAAGGAGAATGCTTCTGCCAAGGAACTTGGTTTCATGGCACGAATTGTTGAACTTAGGGGTTCTCTTAAACCGGTGAGAAATGCATTAAGGCTCATTTCTTCAAATACTTTTCTTTTTGCTCGAATAACACTATTATCATTTTTATGGATATTAAAATAATTTGTTATGCTAGAGAGAATTTCTATTATGTCACTATAAAATGTTTCAACAGTTATATTATTTTGTCTCATTTTGTGTAAGTCCCGAATTAGTGACGTTTCATTTCTGTTGTTTGAGTAATGAAAGATTAAGTTTTCTTTAATATTGTCCCAATTCAACGGCGTACCATACATGTTGAGTATCTCATTGGCAGGGCCCACCATTTTATTGCGAATAGCCCTTAAAAGTAGTTGTCCATAGCTAGTGCCACTAGTACAAGAAATTAAGTCTAAAATTTCGTCAATATTTCCTAAGAAGTCATACAAAAGCCGTTGATTGCCGTCAAATTTTGGCAAATCTTTAATAGCGTCAGGGATTCTTAATTGATTATATATATCATTACAAGTGATTTGAACTTGAGCTTGGGGTAAAACAGGAACAGGTGCAGGACCTGGAATTCTATTTTCATTATTCATATTTAAATTACACCAATGAATAGGCGATTTGGGAGAATTAAAATCGTTAGAAGTATTTTTATTTGAGATATTTAAAGAATTGGATTACCAGAAAATTCTTTAAATATCTCAAATCAAAATATATATAAATGAATTATGAAGATATAAATGAATTATTTAAAATATTTTCAAGACTCAAATTATTCTGAATTTATCTGAATATATCTGAATTTGTGGCAATTTCTAGATTAATGTTCAAATTACTATTACTTCTAAAAAGTTTTTCTTTAATGGTACCAAAAAGAGGGTTATATTTTCTTTTGGGAATATATATATTATATTCTTAATAAGTAATAATGTAAGCTTAATATAAAAGAAAATTTAGTTTTACCGTAAAATTTACTTACAGAACCAAGTTGACGATGTTTTTGTTGTTCATTGTTGAATAGGCAACTAAAGGTTGACACCTAAATCTATCTTCGTTATCCGATCTATGAATGTGAATTTTCGAAGTTGTTGATCAATTGTCCGTTGATACTTTCACTTTTCACTTTTACCACAAAATACTTACTTTATTATAATTATTATTTATATTATTTATATTATTAGTAAACTGTGTCTAAGGCAGCCTCACCTTAGGTATGATTATGGCTTAATTCACAGTTTTAATATAAATTTAGTTTATTTAGTTTTAGTATTTTGTTTTTGAAATAGTTCAGTTTTTTATAGCGATAAACCGTCGCGTTTTTACTTTACTACTTTATTCGAACGAGGATAGATTTTGCCTATCCTACCGACTGCGCCAATTATGTTATCCTTTAAAAAAGGTTATAAAAAAAAACAATTTTTATTTTGATAATGAACAATTTATTGTCAAAACTTGATTGATTCTTTATTTAATTTTACATGTATTTATATTATATAAAATATGTAAGGTTTACAATTTAATCTATTTCAACATATTAATAAAAATCAATTACATTATAAAAGCAAATAAAAAGAAATGCTTAATTCGCAATTTGAACGTTAATTAATTAATAATAAGAACATACTAATATAAATGCAAGATTTGCAATTTTAAGTTTAAATTTAATTTAACAAATATTTTAATATTTCGAAATTTACAAAGTTCATTTAGGTTTATTGATTTTAATATTTATTGATACAAAGTTTATTTAGAAAAATATAATGTTGATGTGGTTGTGTGCTGGTAACATAACTCGTGCGTGAATTGAGAATTTTCAAAAATATTTAAAAATGAAATATGAATTGAAATTAAATTGTTTTGTAATAATCAATTATAATTAAATTTTTATATTGTATCTAATAATAAAAATATCATTCTACTATTTCAAGAAAAAATTGCAATACGTATTTACGATGCATATACACACCAATTTATTTTATTTAGAAAACTTTTTTTTTGTATTCAAGGTTAAATTGTATATGCTGGTGAAGAACGTTTATGTATATTTAAAATTAAAAAAAAACGAATTTAGTATGTATAACATAAAAGATGAATAAATTTCATATTGATAGATGCCGCGACTTTTTGGGGCACAGCCTTATTTTTATTTTCTATAATAAAAAAAATTTGTTCTACTTGGAATGTCTTATATATGTACAGTCTTTGTTCAAGATGATGAAAACTTGGATCAAAAAATGAAAAAAGTTTTATATGATAAAAAATTAAAACCACTACAAAAATGGTACTTATATCTTC
This sequence comes from Poecilobothrus nobilitatus, assembly GCA_947095535.1. Classification (NCBI taxonomy): domain Eukaryota; kingdom Metazoa; phylum Arthropoda; class Insecta; order Diptera; family Dolichopodidae; genus Poecilobothrus; species Poecilobothrus nobilitatus. The sequence goes on along the minus strand of OX352772.1, from coordinate 158,929,110 downwards.
AAAATCTTATAAAATATGGAATTAAGACAAGACATAAAAAAATTACCACAAAAGGTATTTGATAGAGGTGTATAAACAAAATTCGTTTCTAAGCGAAATGCATATACAGAAACTAAATTACCTGAGTAGAAATCAACAACTACCCAGTTAGACTTTTTCCCATTAGTTACTGATGATGTGTTTGAATATGACCCTAAAAAAGAGCAATCACATATGGATGTTGATTTAACAACTTATATTTATGAGGATAATGAGGAAAATTCACTTTTGTTTTCTTTATTTTAAATTATAATTGGTTAACAAAGTTAGTTTATAGATACAATTTAAATGGTTTATTCATGATCTTAGCACAAAGCTGTGGGCCTTATAATTTACATATGCATACAGACGTTACAATACTTTTCTAATACTTTCTAGATGTTCCTGCAGTGAAGTTGAGTAAATAATTATATCGTCTAAATAAACGAGACAGATAGTACCTTGAAGTTCTTTAAGAACGTTGTCCATTACACGTTGAAATGTACTTGGAGCATTTTTGAGTTCAAAAGGCATGCGAACTTACTCGAAATGTCCGCCTTCTACCGTAAAAGCAGTTTTTTGAATATCTTCAGATTTCATCTCGATTTGGTGGAACCCACTAGCCCAATCGAGAGTACTAAAATACATACATTTTCCTAATTTGTCCAGTATATGAGTAGTATTTAGGATCGGATATTTGTCGCTTATTGCCTTTTCATTTAACTTTCTGTAGTCTATTACCAAACGTCATTTTTGTTTTCCACTGGCGTCCAAATTTTTAGGCACAACCCAAACGGGTGAACTCCAGGGAGAATAAGAAGGTCCTATAATACTTTGTTCAAGCATGTCGTTAATTTGACGTTTGATTTTCTGTTTATGTACAATACGGATATCTGTACGACTTCGTATATATTGGTATATCGTCCGTAGTTTTGAATATTTCGTCAAATTCTTTATATACTTTAATTATTCCTTTTTTTTCTTTGTCATTTAAATGGTCAGTTCTAATAAGATCTGGTAAGTTTTTAGAATATTTAATATTTTCAAACTCAACAGGTTGGAAATTAAAATTATTTATTTCAATAAAATTTTGTGACAAATAGTTTTCAACCTTTATTGGTTGTTCTAAATAAAGATCTTATTCATAATTATCTAAATTTACAATTTCAATATTGCTATATCAATTTTTACAACTACATATTCCTTCAGAAATAATAAGGTTTGGTTTTAATTGAATTTTTTGTATGAAAATTTCACCATTTTTAATATCTACATTTAATTTACAAATAACTTTTGATTTTGCTGGAATACTAAATTTTTCAGATAGGAGATTAGGTTTAAAATATAAAGGTAACACGTCATTTTTTATTGCGAGAACATGATTCTCTAGGTCAATTTTACAATTTAAAGATTGTAATACATCTAATCCAAGTAAACCGTCAAAATATTTATGAAACCGAAATATTAGAAAACGAATAAATCCTTTTTGTTTAAATTCGTGAAATGTTGGAATTAAAACTTGTTTATCTAATTTATGTTGATTAAAAACAGTTGAGATAATTACGGATTTTGTTTCTATTGTATTGAAGTGGGTATAGTAAATTCAGGGTTTATAAAAGAAGTAGAAGCGACTGTGTCAATTAAAAATTTCAAGGAGCGACCAAATGGCGAAGGAGCGACCAAATGGTTTGTTTAAATCTATGTATCCGCTTGGGTCATAAAGGCTGGTTGGGAAAATTTTTTGGAATTATCTTCAAAGGTAGGTTGATATTCATAAAATTGATCTAAATCTTGATAAGTGGAATTATTTACTTCAATATTAGGTGCTAATGGTCCATCTTCTTCTGTTATATGGAAAAATTCTTTGCTACTAAAATTTGGTTTGACTTGAGGTCGTTCGAAATTTCTTAAGTAACGTGTCTATGGTGGCATGTCCATTTGTTCAGGACGTTGAGTCCCTTTTAATTGTTAGTTATGGAAGTTTCCGAATCTTTGTTGCTGTTGAAAAGGTGGTTTAAATTGAGGTGAAAATGGTCGATTATTTGATTGAGAAAAGAACGGTTTTGACTGACAATTATTTGATTGAGAGAAGAAAGGTTTTGACTGAAAATTATTTGATCTATTTAAATGAATATTGTTAGTTCTTATTGGTGGTTTATATGAATTATTAGATTTATTTATTGAATTGTTTTGAGAGTCGGATTTAATATAAAAAATATTTTGTTCTTTAATACAGAAGGAGAATGCTTCTGCCAAGGAACTTGGTTTCATGGCACGAATTGTTGAACTTAGGGGTTCTCTTAAACCGGTGAGAAATGCATTAAGGCTCATTTCTTCAAATACTTTTCTTTTTGCTCGAATAACACTATTATCATTTTTATGGATATTAAAATGATTTGTTATGCTAGAGAGAATTTCTATTATGTCACTATAAAATGTTTCAACAGTTATATTATTTTGTCTCATTTTGTGTAAGTCCCGAATTAGTGACGTTTCATTTCTGTTGTTTGAGTAATGAAAGATTAAGTTTTCTTTAATATTGTCCCAATTCAACGGCGTACCATACATGTTGAGTACCTCATTGGCAGGGCCCACCATTTTATTGCGAATAGCCCTTAAAAGTAGTTGTCCATAGCTAGTGCCACTAGTACAAGAAATTAAGTCTAAAATTTCGTCAATATTTCCTAAGAAGTCATACAAAAGCCGTTGATTGCCGTCAAATTTTGGCAAATCTTTAATAGCGTCAGGGATTCTTAATTGATTATATATATCATTACAAGTGATTTGAACTTGAGCTTGGGGTAAAACAGGAACAGGTGCAGGACCTGGAATTCTATTTTCATTATTCATATTTAAATTACACCAATGAATAGGCGATTTGGGAGAATTAAAATCCTTAGAAGTATTTTTATTTGAGATGTTTAAAGAATTGGATTACCAGAAAATTCTTTAAATATCTCAAATCAAAATATATATAAATGAATTATGAAGATATAAATGAATTATTTAAAATATTTTCAAGACTCAAATTATTTTCTGATAAACGGTCAGAAATATCTGAATTTGTGGCAATTTCTAGATTAATGTTCAAATTACTATTACTTCTAAAAAGTTTTTCTTTAATGGTACCAAAAAGAGGGTTATATTTTCTTTTGGGAATATATATATTATATTCTTAATAAGTAATAATGTAAGCTTAATATAAAAGAAAATTTAGTTTTACCGTAAAATTTACTTACAGAACCAAGTTGACGATGTTTTGTTGTTCATTGTTGAATAGGCAACTAAAGGTTGACACCTAAATCTATCTTCTTTATCCGATCTATGAATGTGAATTTTCGAAGTTGTTGATCAATTGTCCGTTGATACTTTCACTTTCCACTTTTAGCACAAAATACTTACTTTATTTAATTATTATTTATATTATTTATATTATTAGTAAACTGTGTCTAAGACAGCCTCACCTTAGGTATGATTATGGCTTAATTCACAGTTTTAATATAAATTTAGTTTATTTAGTTTTAGTATTTTGTTTTTGAAATAGTTCAGTTTTTTATAGCGATAAACCGTCGCGTTTTTACTTTACTACTTTATTCGAACGAGGATAGATTTTGCCTATCCTACCGACTGCGCCAATTATGTTATCCTTTAAAAAAGGTTATAAAAAAAACAATTTTTATTTTGATAATGAACAATTTATTGTCAAAACTTGATTGATTCTTTATTTAATTTTACATGTATTTATATTATATAAAATATGTAAGGTTTACAATTTAATCTATTTCAACATATTAATAAAAATCAATTACATTATAAAAACAATTAAAAAGAAATGCTTAATTCGCAATTTGAACGTTAATTAATTAATAATAAGAACATACTAATATAAATGCAAGATTTGCAATTTTAAGTTTAAATTTAATTTAACAAATATTTTAATATTTCGAAATTTATAAAGTTCATTTAGGTTTATTGATTTTAATATTTATTGATACAAAGTTTATTTAAAAAAATATAATGTTGATGTGGTTGTGTGCTGGTAACATAACTCGTGCGTGAATTGAGAATTTTCAAAAATATTTAAAAATGAAATATGAATTGAAATTAAATTGTTTTGTAATTTAGAATCAATTATAATTAAATTTTTATATTGTATCTAATAATAAAAATATCATTCTACTATTTCAAGAAAAAATAGCTATACGTAGTTACAATGTACATACACACCAATTTATTTTATTTTTTATTCAAGGTTAAATTGTATATGCTGGTGAAGAACGTTTATGTATATTTAAAATTAAAAAAAAACGAATTTAGTATGTATAACATAAAAGATGAATAAATTTCATATTGATAGATGCCGCGACTTTTTGGGGCACAGCCTTATTTTTATTTTCTATAATAAAAAAAATTTGTTCTACTTGGAATGTCTTATATATGTACAGTCTTTGTTCAAGATGATAAAAACTTGGATCAAAAAATGAAAAAAGTTTTATATGATAAAAAATTAAAACCACTACAAAAATGGTACTTATATCTTCAAAATCTTATAAAATATGGAATTAAGACAAGACATAAAAAAATTACCACAAAAGGTATTTGATAGAGGTGTATAAACAAAATTCGTTTCTAAGCGAAATGCATATACAGAAACTAAATTACCTGAGTAGAAATCAACAACTACCCAGTTAGACTTTTTCCCATTAGTTACTGATGATGTGTTTGAATATGACCCTAAAAAAGAGCAATCACATATGGATGTTGATTTAACAACTTATATTTATGAGGATAATGAGGAAAATTCACTTTTGTTTTCTTTATTTTAAATTATAATTGGTTAACAAAGTTAGTTTATAGATACAATTTAAATGGTTTATTCATGATCTTAGCACAAAGCTGTGGGCCTTATAATTTACATATGCATACAGACGTTACAATACTTTTCTAATACTTTCTAGATGTTCCTGCAGTGAAGTTGAGTAAATAATTATATCGTCTAAATAAACGAGACAGATAGTATCTTGAAGTTCTTTAAGAACGTTGTCCATTACACGTTGAAATGTACTTGGAGCATTTTTGAGTGCAAAAGGCATGCGAACTTACTCGAAATGTCCGCCTTCTACCGTAAAAGCAGTTTTTTGAATATCTTCAGATTTCATCTCGATTTGGTGGAACCCACTAGCCCAATCGAGAGTACTAAAATACATACATTTTCCTAATTTGTCCAGTATATGAGTAGTATTTGGGATCGGATATTTGTCGCTTATTGCCTTTTCATTTAACTTTCTGTAGTCTATTACCAAACGTCATTTTTGTTTTCCACTGGCGTCCAAATTTTTAGGCACAACCCAAACGGGTGAACTCCAGGGAGAATAAGAAGGTCCTATAATACTTTGTTCAAGCATGTCGTTAATTTGACGTTTGATTTTCTGTTTATGTACAATACTTATACCTGTACGACTTCGTATATATTGGTATATCGTCCGTAGTTTTGAATATTTCGTCAAATTCTTTACATACTTTAATTATTCTTTTTTTTCTTGGTCATTTAAATGGTCAGTTCTAATAAGATCTGGTAAGTTTTTAGAATATTTAATATTTTCAAACTCAACAGGTTGGAAATTAAAATTATTTACTTCAATAAAATTTTGTGATAAATAGTTTTCAACCTTTATTGGTTGTTCTAAATAAAGATCTTATTCATAATTATCTAAATTTACAATTTCAATATTGCTATACCAATTTTTACAACTACATATTCCTTCAGAAATAATAAGATTTGGTTTTAATTGAATTTTTTGTATGAAAATTTCACCATTTTTAATATCTACATTTAATTTACAAATAACTTTTGATTTTGCTGGAATACTAAATTTTTCAGATAGGAGATTAGGTTTAAAATATAAAGGTAACACGTCATTTTTTATTGCGAGAACATGATTCTCTAGGTCAATTTTACAATTTAAAGATTGTAATACATCTAATCCAAGTAAACCGTCAAAATATTTATGAAACCGAAATATTAGAAAACGAATAAATCCTTTTTGTTTAAATTCGTGAAATGTTGGAATTAAAACTTGTTTATCTAATTTATGTTGATTAAAAACAGTTGAGATAATTACGGATTTTGTTTCTATTGTATTGAAGTGGGTATAGTAAATTCAGGGTTTATAAAAGAAGTAGAAGCGACTGTGTCAATTAAAAATTTCAAGGAGCGACCAAATGGCGAAGGAGCGACCAAATGGTTTGTTTAAATCTATGTATCCGCTTGGGTCATAAAGGCTGGTTGGGAAAATTTTTTGGAATTATCTTCAAAGGTAGGTTGATATTCATAAAATTGATCTAAATCTTGATAAGTGGAATTATTTACTTCAATATTAGGTGCTAATGGTCCATCTTCTTCTGTTATATGGAAAAATTCTTTGCTACTAAAATTTGGTTTGACTTGAGGTCGTTCGAAATTTCTTAAGTAACGTGTCTATGGTGGTATGTCCATTTGTTCAGGACGTTGAGTCCCTTTTGGTTGTTAGTTATGGAAGTTTCCGAATCTTTGTTGCTGTTGAAAAGGTGGTTTAAATTGAGGTGAAAATGGTCGATTATTTGATTGAGAAAAGAAAGGTTTTGACTGACAATTATTTTATTGAGAGAAGAAAGGTTTTGACTGAAAGTTATTTGATCTATTTAAATGAATATTGTTAGTTCTTACTGGTGGTTTATATGAATTATTAGATTTATTTATTGAATTGTTTTGAGAGTCGGATTTAATATAAAAAATATTTTGTTCTTTAATACAGAAGGAGAATGCTTCTGCCAAGGAACTTGGTTTCATGGCACGAATTGTTGAACTTAGGGGTTCTCTTAAACCGGTGAGAAATGCATTAAGGCTCATTTCTTCAAATAATTTTCTTTTTGATCGAATAACACTATTATCATTTTTATGGATATTAAAATGATTTGTTATGCTAGAGAGAATTTCTATTATGTCACTATAAAATTTTTCAACAGTTATATTATTTTGTCTCATTTTGTGTAAGTGTAAGTCCCGAATTAATGACGTTTCATTTCTGTTGTTTGAGTAATGAAAGATTAAGTTTTCTATAATATTGTCCCAATTCAACGGCGTACCATACATGTTGAGTACCTCATTGGCAGGGCCCACCATTTTATTGCGAATAGCCCTTAAAAGTAGTTGTCCATAGCTAGTGCCACTAGTACAAGAAATTAAGTCTAAAATTTCGTCAATGTTTCCTAAGAAGTCATACAAAAGCCGTTGATTGCCGTCAAATTTTGGCAAATCTTTAATAGCGTCAGGGATTCTTAATTGATTATATATATCATTACAAGTGATTTGAACTTGAGCTTGGGGTAAAACTGGAACAGGTGCAGGACCTGGGATTTCATTTTCATTATTCATATTTAAATTACACCAATGAATAGGTGATTTGGGAGGATTAAAATCGTTAGAAGTATTTTTATTTGAGATATTTAAAGAATTGGATTACCAGAAAATTCTTGAAATATCTCAAATCAAAATATATATAAATGAATTATGAAGATATAAATGAATTATTTAAAATATTTTCAAGACTCAAATTATTTTCTGATAAACGGTCAGAAATATCTGAATTTGTGGCAATTTCCAGATTAATGTTCAAATTACTATTACTTCTAAAAAGTTTTTCTTTAATGGTACCAAAAAGAGGGTTATATTTTCTTTTGGGAATATATATATTATATTCTTAATAAGTAATAATGTAAGCTTAATATAAAAGAAAATTTAGTTTTACCGTAAAATTTACTTACAGAACCAATTTGACGATGTTTTTGTTGTTCATTGTTGAATAGGCAACTAAAGGTTGACACCTAAATCTATCTTCGTTATCCGATCTATGAATGTGAATTTTCGAAGTTGTTGATCAATTGTCCGTTGATACTTTCACTTTTAGCACAAAATACTTACTTTATTATAATTATTATTTATAATATTAGTAAACTGTGTCTAAGACAGCCTCACCTTAGGTATGATTATGGCTTAATTCACAGTTTTAATATAAATTTAGTTTATTTAGTTTTAGTATTTTGTTTTTGAAATAGTTCAGTTTTTTATAGCGATAAACCGTCGCGTTTTTACTTTACTACTTTATTCGAACGAGGACAGATTTTGCCTATTCTACCGACTGCGCCAATTATGTTATCCTTTAAAAAAGGTTATAAAAAAAACAATTTTTATTTTGATAATGAACAATTTATTGTCAAAACTTGATTGATTCTTTATTTAATTTTACATGTATTTATATTATATAAAATATGTAAGGTTTACAATTTAATCTATTTCAACATATTAATAAAAATCAATTACATTATAAAAACAATTAAAAAGAAATGCTTAATTCGCAATTTGAACGTTAATTAATTAATAATAAGAACATACTAATATAAATGCAAGATTTGCAATTTTAAGTTTAAATTTAATTTAACAAATATTTTATATTTCGAAATTTACAAAGTTCATTTAGGTTTATTGATTTTAATATTTATTGATACAAAGTTTATTTAGAAAAATATAATGTTGATGTGGTTGTGTGCTGGTAACATAACTCGTGCGTGAATTGAGAATTTTCAAAAATATTTAAAAATGAAATATGAATTGAAATTAAATTGTTTTGTAATAATCAATTATAATTAAATTTTTATATTGTATCTAATAATAAAAATATCATTCTACTATTTCAAGAAAAAATAGCAATACGTATTTACGATGCATATACACACCAATTTATTTTATTTAGAAAACTTTTTTTTTGTATTCAAGGTTAAATTGTATATGCTGGTGAAGAACGTTTATGTATATTTAAAATTAAAAAAAAACGAATTTAGTATGTATAACATAAAAGATGAATAAATTTCATATTGATAGATGCCGCGACTTTTTGGGGCACAGCCTTATTTTTATTTTCTATAATAAAAAAAATTTGTTCTACTTGGAATGTCTTATATATGTACAGTCTTTATTCAAGATGATAAAAACTTGGATCAAAAAATGAAAAAAGTTTTATATGATAAAAAATTAAAACCACTACAAAAATGGTACTTATATCGTCAAAATCTTATAAAATATGGAATTAAGAAAAGACATAAAAAATTACCACAAAAGGTATTTGATAGAGGTATATAAACAAAATTCGTTTCTAAGCGAAATGCATATACAGAAACTAAATTACCTGAGTAGAAATCAACAACTACCCAGTCAGACTTTTTCCCATTAGTTACTGATGATGTGTTTGCGCAATCGCATATGCATGTTGATTTAACAACTTATATTTATGAGGATAATGAGGAAAATTCATTTTTTTTTTCTTTATTTTAATTTATAATTGGTTAACAAAATTAGTTTATAGATACAATTTAAATGGTTTATTCATGATCTTAGCACAAAGCTGTGGGCCTTATAATTTACATATGCATACAGACGTAATTAAAAAGCAAAATTCATTTAAGTTAATTAAATAGAATACCAAAATGAATTAAAATTTTTACTATTGCAAGTTAATTAAAAGAAAAAGCAAAAAAAAATAAATAAAAAGTAGTAGTACTTATGTGGGGGTTCTAGCACAGCTTTTTTTAAAGCTTTTAGTGGTGCTTAAAAGTTATATATAGTAGATACAAGAACCAATGAAATACGTAGCGGATGCAAGAAAAATTAAATTCAAATAAAGCTTAACGTTATATGTGGGTTCTAGCACAGCTTTTTTAAAAGCTTTTAGTGGTGCTTGAAAGTTGCATATAGTAGATACAAGAATCAATGAAATGAAATAAATTTAAATAAAGGTTAATGTTTAAACATAATTAATAAAATATTCATTTCACAAAAGTTTAATATGTACAAAACTTTTACGTAAATTAAAACATGACGCTTTAATTTAAAATTAAAAAAAAAGCTTATCGTTTAATAAAATTAATAAAGTATTCTTTTCACGAAAGTTTAATATGTAGAAAACTTTTACGTTAATTAAAACATGATGGTTTAATTTGAAACAAGAAAAATTAAATTCAAATAAAGCTTAACGTTATATGTGGCTTCTAGCACAGCTTTTTTAAAAGCTTTTAGTGGTGCTTAAAAGTTGCATATAGTAGATACAAGAATCAATGAAATGAAATAAATTTAAATAAAGTTTAATGTTTAAACATAATTAATAAAATATTCATTTCACAAAAGTTTAATATGTACAAAACTTTTACGTTAATTAAAACATGACGGTTTAATTTAAAATTAAAAAAAAAAGCTTATCGTTTAATATAATTAATAAAGTATTCTTTTCATGAAAGTTTAATATGTAGAAAACTTTTATGTTAATTAAAAAATGATGGCTTAATTTGAAATTTAAAAAAAGCTAATATGTAGAAAACTTTTGCGTTACTCAACTTTGATATAATGATTGATTTAATGTAACTTTGCAAAGCATATATTGAAATTAATAATTATAACAAAGTTGTATTATTATCAGTTTCTGAAGATTGACAGCTTTTATATTTAATTTTAATTGTTATTAAATTAAAACTTAGTAAATCATCCATATAAATTGAAAATGATAACTATTGACATTTTCTAATTTTTATTAATTTCGTTATTATTGAATTTTATGTGATAATCAAAACATGTTATAAATGGAAATAGATGTTTGTCATAACTTTTACAATGTTTAAAACTTTTACGTTACTCAACTTTGATATAATGATTGATTTAATGTTTCAAATCAAATGTAACTTTGCAAAGCATATATTGAAAGGTTGCACGTTGCAAGTTCATGATCAAATGCAATTTTTAATATTATTATTGATAGGAAATTATTAAAAATAAAAATATAACAAGTATAACAAAGTTGCATTATTATTAGTTTCTGAAGATTGACAGCTTTTATATTTAATTTTAGTTGTTTTTAAATTAAAACTTAGTAAATCATCTATATAAATTGAAAATGATAACTTTTAACTTTTTTTAATTTTTATTAATTATTAATTTCGTTATTATTGTATTTTATGTGATAATCAAAACATGTTATAAATGAAAATAGATGTTTGTCATAAATAACTTTTACAATTTTAAATTTTTTTATTTTGAAAAATGGCTACTAAAATACAACATATAATTCAAAATACAAATGAGAACACAAGTTCCCCATCAGAATTTTTTAAAGTTTACGGAAAGGAACTTTCAAAACTTTTAAAAAGAGAGATGTTAATATATGTAATTTTAAAATTCAGCTTAGAAGTTGAAATTTCGTTTATCAATTTCGCGAAATTATTGAATTTTATGTGATAATCAAAACATGTTATAAATGGAAATAGATGTTTGTCATAACTTTTACAATGTTTAAAACTTTTACGTTACTCAACTTTGATATAATGATTGATTTAATGTTTCAAATCAAATGTAACTTTGCAAAGCATATATTGAAAGGTTGCACGTTGCAACTTCATGATCAAATGCAATTTTTAATATTATTATTGATAGGAAATTATTAAAAAAAAAATATAACAAGTATAACAAAGTTGCATTATTATTAGTTTCTGAAGATTGACAGCTTTTATATTTAATTTTAGTTGTTTTTAAATTAAAACTTAGTAAATCATCTATATAAATTGAAAATGATAACTTTTAACTTTTTTTAATTTTTATTAATTATTAATTTCGTTATTATTGAATTTTATGTGATAATCAAAACATGTTATAAATGAAAATAGATGTTTGTCATAAATAACTTTTACAATTTTAAATTTTTTTATTTTGAAAAATGGCTACTAAAATACAACATATAATTCAAAATACAAATGAGAACACAAGTTCCCCATCAGAATTTTTTAAAGTTTACGGAAAGGAACTTTCAAAACTTTTAAAAAGAGAGATGTTAATATATGTAATTTTAAAATTCAGCTTAGAAGTTGAAATTTCGTTTATCAATTTCGCGAAATTAGATCGTATGGAAATGGATACCGAAATTAATACCGATTTTCGAAATTAATTTATTCGACACGGAAGCTAAACTAGTTCAAAGAGAGGTGGAAATTGAAAGCGCTTTAGATAGAAGCATTCGAATTATTTTAAATAAAGTGGAAATTTTTCAAGAAAAAAATCCTTCTTGGAGTATAAGTAAATTAATTTTGTAACAATAAATATTATTAAAATTATGAAAAGGAAAATAGAAAATTCGACTGAAACTGAAGAACAACCACAAAACAAAATTTTGAAAATAAATCATAATTTTTCACCTCTAGAAGGTAAAAAATATTGTTTGGATTGTAAAGTGGAAGTGGATATAAAGTGCTGCAACTATCATATTCGGACAAATTTACATAAAGTAAATGCTACTGTCCCTTACAATGGGAATATTAAATTTTTAAACCAAGGTTTTGAAGGAAGGATTGGAACTTTTTTTATAGAAAACAAAAAGGAGGAAATTTTATTTCTGACAGATTTTTTGGAAAATATTGGAGGAGACCTTTTAAATTTCTTAAAGGAGCAACTATTGATTTCAGGAGCTTATAAATTTAACATGGAACTGTTTGAAGAGTTTATTAAGCTTCAAAAATTAGAAAATGATGAAGTTGAAAACATTTTTAGTGTAAAATCCTTCAATTCAAAAATGGAAATAATACAAAACGAGAATGAAATTGAAAATGCTGTCGAAAATATGATAGAAAATATTTTAACTCAAGGAGAAGATTTTCAGGAGAAGCATTCAGGGTGGAGTTTAATCAAATTGTTACATTTAGAAATAAATTTAAATGAATATAAACCTCTGAAAGGCTCTCAGTATATTAAATTACCTAAGGAAATTATTAAAAAAAAAGCTTGTATCAACATTAAAAGCAATGATATATTTTGTTTTAAATGGTCTCTCATAGCAGCATTACAAAATGCTAAAATTAGAAATGCAAACCGTAAGAGTAATTATAAAATTAATAATATAGCAGAATCTCGGATTGTTTTAAATAATGCTAAAGCTAAACATTTGGAATTCGGTAATTTAGAGTTTCCGCTTCACCATGATGACATAATCCACTTTGAGAAAATTAATTCTGAAATAAGTATTACCGTATTTGGGTTTGAAAAAACAAGTGAAGATGAAATACAAATAATAGGACCTTACTACAACACTAAAGAAGAGAAGCGTTATTATATTAATTTACATCTTGTTGAAAATAATAATAAAGCTCACTATGTATGGATTAAAAACTTATCAAGGCTAGTACGATCACAACTTTCACGTCATAATTCAAAAAAATATTTTTGTCATACCTGTTTATTTAACTTTAATTCACAAAGAGCGTTAATAACACATAAAGATGAATGCGGAAAAGTTATAACAGAATTACCTGAGAAAGAAAATAACTTTTTAAATTTTGAAAATTTCCAAAAACAAATGAAAATACCTTTTGTAATTTACGCTGATTCTGAAAGTTTATTACAACCTATTTCAACTTGTGAGCCGGAAGCAAAGATATCATCAACAACGGATATTAAACAACATATTCCAATAGCATTTTCATATTTTATTAAAAGTTCGTTTAATAAAAATTTAAATAAATACAGAGTTTTTACAGGTAAATAATATTTCTTTATTTAAAATTCACTGAACCTTATTTTATTTATTTTTTTCTTTTGTTATAGGAATTGATTGTGGAGAAAAATTTATTTCAAGTTTGAAAGCTGATTGTAAATTTTTATGCACAAAATATATAAAAAATCCGAAACCGATTAAGAAATTAACCAAGAAACAAAAACTTTATCATAGGACGGCAAAACTGTCATATATGTGAAAAATATTGATACATGTCAGAATAAGTAAAAAATTAGTTATGGAATAAAAATTTATAATATCTGATAACGTTTTTATATAAATAATAGATGGAAGATTCATATAATTAGTTCAATAAAAGATTCCAACATGCAAAGTTCACGTAACTTATTTTGTCGATTTCCAATTCTTTTTAGGAAATAATCAACAAATATTTATAAAAGAATTATGCGAGCTGATTCAGTTAAACCAAGACATATATTATTTAAAGCACCATATTCATATGATGAATTAAATGAAAAATTTCAACATCAATCTGATTATTGCTTTAACTTTATAAATGGATTAAAATGGACAGATGGTATTGTCGATTATCTCATGCTTGGCTCATTTTTAAGGAATCTTGATGGGAATACAATATATATTGCTGGTAAAGAAAAAAAAAAGTTTTTAGAAAAATTTATTTCATCAGAGATTATTGACGTTAGCAATGATTTTAGCTTGAGAAAATCTGAAAATTTTGAAACTCCGTGCAATATTCATCAAATGTCTACAAATGGTCGATGTGCTGTAAACAATGTTTTTAAAATATTGTTCTATGTGTTGAAAAATGATTATATTACGGAAGCACAATAAATTAGAGAAATAAATAAATTTAATAAAAACGAAAGTTATTTTTTTTATTATTCTTTAAAATTTATAAAATGTTTTTGTATTTCTTTTTGTAATAAAAAAGGAATTTCATAAAAAAGACGAGAATAATTACATTGCATCATATTATGTAGATCCATTGGAATATAAAAGTCTTCATGTTTTAATTTAACAACTCCTTTTATTATGCACTTTTTAATATATTTTGTAATGTATTCCTTTACATTGTTTTTTATGTTGTTGTTATAACATATAACAGCATGAACAAATTCTATAATGTTAAAAAAACGATCTGCCTGTTCAGAAGATAACCATAACCTCTTTTTATTTTCTTTGTTTCAAAATGTTAATAGATATCTACCATTTCTGTCTGTTTTGAATGTAGATGAAAATTTTTTAGCATCTTCATTAATGTTTAAGATGGTATTGTAAAATGGTTGCCACTCTTCATAACTAAGTCCTACTGAATTACCTCTGCGATTTTTAATTATAATTTTTGGATGGAATTGAGTTATATTGTAACCAATGCTAATATTAGAGGAATGATTGGAATCCAAGAAGTAGGTATATGATAATAACAAATCTTCTTGTATGTTCTTTTTAATGTCGACTGTGCGAACCTTTGGGAATTCTTTCCTGCTTTTCTTAATAATTTTTATACCTTTACCCATCGTAATTTTTAAATAAACTAATCAAATTTTTTCATAAAAATTTTATTTATATAGTAATTTAGTTACAAGATTTACAAATTTGATATTGTTTTTTTTTGTATTTTTCATAAATCAAATATATTATCAAATAGTTTTTGTATTAACTTATCATTTTGCATATATTTTATTTTATTAAATATATTCAAAAAGTTTTTCATTTTGATATTTCTCGCTCGAAACCATAAATAAACACAACAGTATTGCCCGCAAACTGTAGGAAAAGCATCTTGTAATCGTTTATTGTTGTACAAAAAATTATATTTTATTGAATTATGTTTCAATAAGTTTATTATTCTCTTGTTAATAGGTAGCATCCCATATGAATCGAAATATTCAATACAACCATTTTCTGGTAAAAATAAAGCTAACCAATGTTGTCCAGGTTTATTTGAAGAGTCAGTGTTTATTACTAACATGGCCGGTTTTTTAACATATTTCGGAATTTTATCTATTGGGAAAACTCCAGTAAAATAGTTTTTTGTATATTTGTTATGACTAAGAATAGTTATAATTTGAAGTGTATTCATTATTAGATTTCAAAAGATGACAAATAAATAATTTTCTGACCGTCTTTTGATATTGTATCATAAATTCCTTTTTCAATTTACCGTTTGTAACTATTAAGTCAAATTTAGTTGAATGAATGGTTTTTACAAATTTATATCATTATTTTATAGGTTTGTGTGAACATTACGGTTTTTGTCAATTTGTAAACTTGAGTCGAATTCACCATAAACAATACATGTTACAGTTGTCGATAATTTGTTTGAAAATTTAGCTTCAATTCTTAATGAACCCTGGTTTAAC
The DNA here is from genome assembly GCA_947095535.1 of Poecilobothrus nobilitatus. NCBI lineage: Eukaryota > Metazoa > Arthropoda > Insecta > Diptera > Dolichopodidae > Poecilobothrus > Poecilobothrus nobilitatus. Next base: position 158,913,128 of record OX352772.1, on the reverse strand, counting down.
AGAGACTGGCAGGAGTCATTTCCTGGTCCATCAGGAGTTAAATCAAAAGCTAATAGAAAATAACCTTTGTTAAACATTGCCTTAGCTATTTGATGTCCTTTATCTGCATGATGTATTCCTGTTCCACTAAACAAGGTATGATATGCCCGAGTATATGTTGAGTTTTTCTCTGAAAAATTCGTTTCTATAGCTGAATTAGGAATTTGAATACCATTAACATATAACATAAATTGTTTTAAATCAAAATGTTTAAAATTAAAAGAGTTCTTAGATCGCTTTCCTGTGTATCCCTCATTTTCAGTCATACAAAATATTATTGAAGTATTGGAAGATATTGTAAAAGTTTTTATTTCAACACGTTTATAATGATATTTGGCATTAACTTTTTCCAATACGGTATTATGTGCTAATAAAATGCTTGGATTTATTGTAACATGTTTCATATATAATACTGCTTCCAAAATTTTTATTTGACTTTCTTCATTATCATCACAAAAAAAATAAAACTCTGGTTTTTCTAAAGTTAATACAACACGAACATCTACATTGTTAATCAAGAGCACTGGTTGGTTAAGCATATCAACATGTAATTTTCCCATTAATTCTACTTCAGCACTGTTATTATACGACTTTTTACGTTCCAGAATACCATTATTATCATATCTTTGAACATTTCCTTTATCCAAGGTCCAACCTCCACACTCTAAATGTGTTTCAGCAGCATTAGTTCCATAATTGAGAAGAGTTTCAATATATGCTCTGTAATGATAATTTGAATCTGATAGTGTTATATTTTTCCCATTTAATTGAACATTACATTGTTTTATAAGAGAATGAAGTAAATTATTTACAATCCCAGGTTGAGAGATTAATTTATTCTCTTTATCTTTATCATCATTCCAAGATGTACCATCTTTTTTCAATATTTGAACTTCAAGTTTTAAATATGTTGCTGACAAATCTTTATATGTATCCCCATGACCTAATGAAATAAATTCGATTGTAGAACTAGAGTCTAAAGAAGCTATCGGATTTAAAGCAACTTCTTCCGTTTTCAATATACTGGATTGTATTGGACGTGGTGTAAAAATATCTAGTTCAGATTTCATGCACTCAATCATTTTTAATTAAATATATCTTTATATTTTGTTTTTTGTTTTTTTTTATTTTTATTTTTTTTTATTGAAAACACCACGTCTTACATTTCTTATGGCCTCTTTTCCTCTATCTTTTATCACTTCCTTTAAATTTGTCCCCGTACTAATATCTGATAATGCTGATCAGATTCCAGCTGATAAAGCTTCTTTTTTTAAAATAGCTAGACCTGATGAAAAAATAGGTTTTAAATATCTTAGTAAACCACCAAAAAAATTTCCAATCCCTCTACCCTTTTTATAATAAGATGTTGTTTTTAATAGAGGCCCTATTTCATTAATATTCCCCCCACTTTGATAAAGATAATATTTAATGTATGATTGCTTCATAATGAATAAAAAAAATATATTTTTTTCTATCTATTTATATAATTTTTTATTTTCGAATAAAATGTAAAACAATTTTTGTTGGAAATAAACTAGGTGAAAAATCAATATTTTCACCATATTGATTACAAATGCGAATTGAAATAGTTTCAAATAAACTTTTTTCTACTGGAATGTATTGTACGTTTTTAAATTCACTATTAAAAGGATTCCTGTAATTTTCACAGTTAATAGTTTTTAATGCTCTTATTGTACTATCTCCATATATGTTCGGTTGAATAATGTCAGTGTAAATAACCATCATACCTGGCAATTGATCATCATTCATTGAAAAAACTTGTTTGAATAAATCTGGTAAAACCTTTTTAAAATTTATCGCTTTTTCTTTTTGTGAAAGAAGTTCCTTTATCAGTTCTGGGATAGTATATTCAAAGTTTTTTCGTAAAAAAAAATTTTCTGTTTCAAACGATCGAGATATTCTTACTCGTTGCAATAGTTCTCCTGGAAGTAATATTTTTTTATCACCTTTATAATTATTTTCATTTAAAAAAAGATTCTGAAATTTCATAGAAAAACTCTGTTAAAACTTGTTTTCTTGTAAATCCAGCTTCTGGTGTAATATTATTTATTAAAACTGGTAAAAAATTAATTTTCCAATCATCATACCTAAATTTATATTTAGGAATATCAGGGTAAAATGTATAACCCATTCGTTTAACAACATTTCTTCTAGAATCATTTTCACCTACAATAACAGTAGTTTTTCCTATTGAAATTAATACACAATTTGAAATTTCATATTTATCTGTTTGAATAAAATCATTACAGTAAAATTCAGTTAAACCAACATTCCAATTTTCATTCCTGAGGTCAATATGACGTGGTATTTTATTTGTAAATTGAGAAAGAGTATTTTCAGGAAACATATCTCCCGAAGAATTACTTAATAAAGTTACATAAAACTCTTCCATTTCTTTTATAATTATTTATGTATATGACGTCCAACTAGATGCTTTTGCAGATTTTAAATCTTTTAAATTTTTTTCCTGTGATTTTGATATGCTTTGTTTTTTACGGATAGGAAAATTAAATTCTTTTTGTTTTGTTTTAGATTCTGATCTCAAAGAATATTGTTTCTTCGGTCTATCAAACATCCATCTATTTACATCTAAACATCTATCTACCATCATCTGTTTCAAATACTCGAACTGACGAACTATTTATAGATTTTCGCTCCTTTAAACGAGAGCTAGGAGAAACGGCAGATAACGCTTTTTATCTTTTCTTCGGTAAAAACTTTATCCCTATAATCAGAATCATCATCCACAATAATTGGTTCCTTATTATATTCTTGTGATATCAATCGGGGTTCTGTTTCGTAAACATCCTCATAAGGATTCGTTTGTATTGAGGAATCAGCATATTTTTTTATTTTGGTCTGTGTATCTTTATGCTTTCTTATAGTTCTAGATGTTTGTGTACTCATATTTCTCATATAAATACGTGATGGTGTTCTTTCTTTTATTTGAAGGTTTTTATTAGCTATGAGTGGTTTAACAGGGCTTCTTAATAATTGCTTTCTTCTCTTATCACCTAATTTTACTAGTTGGTTTCGATATAAACGCCATTTTTGAATATCGTTCAAATTCTTGTTTAAGAAGATTGTTCTCATTGCCTTGTCTATTTGACTGAGCTCATTATCATCTAATAAGTTATCTTTCAATTTATTATATTGTTCAGGATGTAAAACAATCATTCGTTGTAAATTATTCATTTTTTGACTGATATGATTGAATAAGTTGTCCAATAACACCAGAAAGTACTGTTCCAATTAAAGCTGGTAAGAATCCTCCACTTTGTATTAATAATTTCCGTTTAGAAGTTAATTTTTTTTTTGGGCAAGCTTTTTATTCTTATACTTTTTTAACTTTTGAAGTTGATTTTTACTTAATTTATTATTACCATTCAGCGTATTTAATGCAATTTCGCAAATCGTTTTAATTATTTCGGAATCACAAAATTTAAGTATGTTGTTTCTTAACTTTGATTTACTCTTTTTTAATACATGCAATATATGTTGGTTTGCCTTCAATCGTCTCATTTTTTTCACATAAGTTACCGTTTGTTAATTGTTTTGATGAACAGAAAAATTCACAATACTTATCTTTGTTAAACAAATTATTTCTAATTCGAAATAAGTCATTAATATCTTGAGTAAAGTCTAGAATAATATGACCATACGGAGTTGATGTTACCTCATTAAATACTTTTTGAAATTCCTTTGCATTCTCCGGAAAAATTTGTCTTGCTAAATGCAAAATTTGAGTTTTATCTCGTAGATTTCTGAAAAGCACTAAATATTTACAATTAAGTGAAATATCTCTACAAAATTTTCCTTGATGATAAATATTTTGTGTAACCAGTATTATTGAAAGATTTCGATGATGAGATCCTTTTGTAAAAAGGTCACAAATTTTTTCTCCATAAGCATCAAGCATTAAATCATCTAAGATAATTAAATTGCATTGGTTATTTTTTTGAAAGTTGTCACTTAAACCACTCTGGTATTTAATGTTTTCAAATTCTAAATTCTTCGGAATAGCATTTATTTCTGAATTACACTATATGATTTTTTCAATAGTTGGGGAAACCAACTTATTTAAGATCAATTGAATATTATTGATCAATTGATCAATTGAATTATGAATGTAGTCTTTCCACAACAAGATGGACCAGCTACTATCATAGAGAATGGATGAGAAAATCCTATCATTTTTTCTAAAAAATGAATTTAACTTATGATACAAATAAGATCCAATAAGATCCGAAAGCTATAAATAAATGAAGAAAAATTTAAAAAACTATTTCTATTTATAACAAATAGAACCTATAAAAACCTATAAAAAACCTAAAAAAGATAAACCTATAAAAAAATTAAAAAGATTTTAATTACGACATAAAAACAAATATTTTATTAAATTTAAATTTTTATTTTTTTATTTTCAAAAATTTTAAAATTTTTTTTTCTTTTTAAATTTGTTTGTATGCTATTTTTAACATCATCTTCGTTAGTATCTTCATCATTAGTATCTTCATCATTAGTACCTTCATCATCGTCATCTTCATCATCATCTTCGGTATCATCACCATCTTCATCATCATCATTTAATTCTGACTTTAAAATGAAGTCAAACATTGCCATGTTTCGTTTTTCTTCGTTTCTTCCATAGTATTTGAGAGCTCCTAACTGATTGAGGTCATCAATATCTTCTTTTTTTTTTATTAATTCGGCGAACCGTTGGGGTAAAAATACCCAAACGGCTTCACCTTTGAAAATTATTTTAACGGAAAGAGTTTTTCCGAATTTTCCCTTTTTTATAAATTTAAATTCTTTAATTTTATATACCACGTTTTTTTCTAAGTCATCTATTTTCTTAAAATTATTAAGAGAATTTTTTGATAATTTAAGAAATTTTTTTAATAATGACATGTTGTTAACGGTAATGTGGAAAAAACGAATTGAATTGTCTTTTTTTTAAAATGAATCAGTATTTATAGTGGAATTACACGATTTTTTAAATGCTTTCTTATCGGTTAAAATTTATTTAACAACATTTGATTTGAAACATTAAATCAATCATTATATCAAAGTTGAGTAACGTAAAAGTTTTCTACATATTAGCTTTTTTAAATTTCAAATTAAACCATCATGTTTTAATTAACGTAAAAGTTTTCTACATATTAAACTTTCATGAAAAGAATACTTTATTAATTATATTAAACGATAAGCTTTTTTTTAAATTTTAAATTGAACCGTCATGTTTTAATTTACGTAAAAGTTTTGTACATATTAAACTTTTGTGAAATGAATATTTTATTAATTATGTTTAAACATTAAACTTTATTTAAATTTATTTCATTTCATTGATTTTTGTATCTACTATATGCAACTTTTAAGCACCACTAAAAGCTTTTAAAAAAGCTGTGCTAGAAGCCACATATAATGTTAAGCTTTATTTGAATTTAATTTTTCTTGCATCCACTACGTATTTCATTGGTTCTTGTATCTACTATATATAACTTTTAAGCACCACTAAAAGCTTTAAAAAAAGCTGTGCTAGAACCCCCATATAAGTACTACTAAAAGTTTACAAAATGTGTTGTTTTATAAAAATTCTAGAAGTATACAATGAAAACAAAATCATAAGTTAGTATAATGTTAGCAATAATTTTAATACTTGTATTCGTAATGATAGTAATGTTCTCAAAACATGCTGTTAGTATTGAATTAATAATGTTTCTGATAATTAGTTCTCAATTAACAAGTCCTTTACTTTCTTTTTGAAAAAAGAGAAATTTGTTATCAATTTTAGTTCTTCCGCTAAGACGTTATAGCTTTTCAAACAATTGTATATTGTTATTTCTTTGGTTGCTAGTTCTAAAAAGTGAAAGATAGAAATTGGCTTTGTTTCTTGTATTATAGTTATGTATATCGAGTCTTCTATTTAAGATAAAACTATGTTTTAATTGGTTGTTTACTATTTTGAAAGCCGTTGCAAGCAATTCAAATTTGCTTCTGACCGCCAGACTAAGATATTGGTTCGTGTATAAAAATCGCGATGAATCGGTAACCGTTGAATAATTTTCAAACACTTTTTGTGTACTATCTCCAGTTTATTTAGGTACACTTGTGGCGCCCTGCTCCATATAGGATTTAAATAGCAGATATTAGACTTAATATTATGACGAATATATCGCAAAACGAGCTTTGTTTGACAAATAGTTACGAAGTTTTCTTATTATAAAAATATAGGGAGAAGTTTTTTTAATAATTTCTTCAATATGATAACTCCAATTAGATTTACTATCCAAAATTAGCCCGAAATAGTTAAATTTTTTTTTTACATTTTCTAACGAATTTTTTTATACAAAAAAATTATTCTGAATATCAAACACTTTGTTTTCAAACAACATAAATTTTTGTTTTTTGACAGTTTAGAATTAAACGATGTTATGTCAGCCAAACCTCAATAATATGAAGATCGCGGCGAATCGATTTGGGAATTCCACTTTGATTATTATCTGCATGGTCGGCAAAAATCTTCAATCCAAACCCTCCTCGTGGGTGCCGACCGGAAATAATCACCAGCTAGGTGGTTAGGTACTAAGGGAAAGGTAAACTGAATCTGTCTTTATGTATCGCAGTACTGACACCTCGGTTTTTACCGGAACCATCGGATTGGAGTAAACCTGGGCGGGATTCAAGGTGTTATACGATCCGTGCACTTCCCAAAAGTCGGCAAGTAAAGCGATCGAACCGAGCACTAGCAGTGCTAAGGAAAGTCGCGAACAACCAAAGACGGTACGCAAAGTGCGCCAGTCGAAACAAGCCTTCTTTGATAAACAGTCGGCCTAAAAAATTATTGAGAGGTTAAGCTCTCTCAATATTGGTCAATTATCTGAGGCACAACAGAACTCCTTAGCCTGGGCCAAAACAGTAGTAGTCCAGGTGAAGCCCCAAGAAGGACAAATCCCAGGTTAATCGAAGGACTTTATTTCGAAGAGACAGAGGTCACAAGATGAGCTACAGGATAGTTCCAAGAAGGCTAGGTTGCTGAAATTCCAACCTAGCCTTTCCTTTGAATGAAATTGCAAAGCATAGTTTAATTCTGGCAATCATTGATGAGGGGTTAGAGGATGGGGGTATTTCTCCCAGTAACTGGAAGAAAGTTGTTGTTCCTTTAAACACAACTATCTTCCAGGTACTGGAAGAAAATCCGGGACCACCACAATCCTGTAGAGACACTGGCTGGCATCAGGGCCACGTCAAATTGACTGCTTGTGCTGATCAGAGATCGGCAGATCTCTACAAGCAGGCGATAGGTAAGGTGGGAAGTCTGTGGCTGGGGGCTAAGCTCAAAGTCTTAAACAGGGGAGAAATCCCTAGCAGGCCAAGAGCTAGGTTATCGCTGCCGAGGGAACCTGCCTAGCGAAAGCCAAAGGGGTCATAAATTACGGCTTCACAGCGGTTATACTGAAGGTGTACAAAAAGGATGAGGTGGAGGCCTTAAGAAGCATCGGTGAAGGTCCAAGTCAAGCCCGAGAGGCAGACTCTGATTGATCCGATGTCTTTGACGGAGCATCCTCCTCGGCTCCAATGAGAGTGAATAATGTCATCAAGGCTGACGATGAAGAAGATCTACTTAGATCGGATTCTGACAGCTTTGATGAAGCTTCTCAATGAACTTCGAGGATGAAGCTATCGCGACGGTGGTGGAGATTAAGGATGGCTCAGGTAATGAAGCTACTCCAAATTAATCTCCATCACTCCCAAGCGGCTTCCGTCGCACTTGAAATCCGCCTCAGGAAAACGGGTGAGGATATTATCTTGATCCAAGAGTCATGGATAACAAAAAAACAGGTTCATGGACTCTAGGTACACGTTGTTGTATAATAAAGAGGTATGCAGACCCAGAGCGTGCATACTTGCTAAACATACATTAAATTTAACTTTTATGTATAATTACAGTGATGCTGATCTGGTCGCGGCGAGCCAAAAGTTAAAAAACTTAAGGCTCTGGGTTGTTGCAACGTATCTTCCTCACGACTCGCAGGATTCACTCCCTCCATCCAATCTGGCAGGGTTGATAGCGGATGCTAGAAGGATGAACATTGGGGTCATCATAAGCTGCAACGCCAATGCTCACCATGACGTCTGGGGTAATTCGGTTACCAACGAAAGAGGTGAGTCACTTTTTGATTACATTTTAAGTACTAACCTTCTAATCTGTAACATTGGCAGGGAACCTACCTTTGTTACTAGTAATAGGCAAGAAGTCCTAGACATAACCTTAGCCTCGGACTTCATTTATTTTAAAATAAACTCATGGAAAGTTTCTGATGAGCATTCCTTTTCAGATCACAGATACCTTGAGTTCAGTCTGGACGAAAGTCCTTCAAAAAAGTCAGTCTATAGAAATCCTAAGAGAACTGACTGGAAAAATATAGGGAGCACTTAAAGTCAGCGCTTCCCTCCTTAACACCTGAAATTTCTAAAAATATACAGGATCTAAATATCCTAGTAAACGTTTTTACTAAGGCCTGCAATAAGTCCTTAGAGCATTCATGTCCCATCAGTAAACCTAGGGGAACACCTAAACCAGCTTGGTGGAATGATGAAATCAAAGCTCTAAGGAAAGAGAGTAGGAAGGCTTTTAAGAATACCAAAAAACGAATGAGGTACAGGACTGCAGCTCTTATAAAACGGCTCTTAGTCAGTACAAAAAAGCACTTAAAAAGGCGAAAAGAGATCCAGGTGTCTATTCTGACTATTCTGCGGAGGAATAGAGAACGTCTCCGAGGCATCTAGGCTTAGGAAAATTCTATCGACAAACCCCATGGTACCCAATCTTCTTAAAAAAGAGGATGGCAGCTGGGCTAGCACAGGCGAGGAGTCGTTGGAATTACTTTTAAAAACCCATTTTCCTGGGTGCTCAAATAACAGCTCAGAGGTGACTTGTCGTCTGAATCCTCGCCCTACTATTTCAGAGGTGGTGGTTACAGGGGACAAACTACAATGGACTATAGATAGTTTCAAACCATTCAAGTCAAGCGGACCGGATGGAATTATACCCGCTGAGGTCCAGCAAACTGCATCTACTACCCTGGCTCGGTTAAAAAGCATTTTCTGTGGTTTGCTCAAATTTGGGGCTTATCGCGTATAAATGGAAACAGGTCAGAGTAGTGTTCATACCCAAGGCCGGCAAAAGTAGTCACGTCCATGCAAAGGACTTTCGGCCTATAAACCTGTCATCCTTCCTTCTAAAAACCTTAGAAAGATTGATCGACATCCATATCCGCTGCAACTTAGATAAAAATCTGTTGTCAGCCTCTCAACATTCTTACTGCAAAGGGAAGTCAGTGGATACTGCACTTCACACTTTAACAAGCTCGATTGAAAAATCTTTAAATTGCAAAGAGTATACTCTTGCAGCTTTTGTAGACATTGAGGGAGCGTTTAATAACGTCAATCAGGTAGCAATTGTGGACGCACTCATAAGCCTAGGAGTTGAACCAGAGCTAAGAGCACTGATAGCTAATATGCTAAATAGCAGGCCCATCAGTGCCAATTTAGGCAACGCTTCAGCAAAAAGGTTTGTGAAAAGAAGGACTCCGCAAGGAGGGGTGCTATCTCCCCTTCTTTGAAATATGATGGTAAATAAACTGCTTAAAATCCCGGAAGAAGTCGGCTGCACAACAATCGCCTATGCGGACGATATTGTTGTCGTGGTCAGTGGCAAGTTCCCAGACAATCTCAGGGACGCTTTGCAACTGCACTTTTGCCTTTAGCGAAACGGCGAAATTTCTGGGTCTAACGGTAGACAGGAAGTTAAGCTGGAAGGCTAACATCTCAGAAAGAGTAAAGAAGGCCTCAATAGCACTCTATTCGTGTAAAAAAGCCATTGGTAGGAAACGAGGGTTTCAGCCATACATGACTTACTGGCTATACACATCCGTAGTAAGACTCATTCCTATGTACGGAGTCCTAGTATGGTGGAAGGCAATCGATAAAGAGGTCAACCGCAAGGCAATCGCTAGGGTCCAAAGAACTGCCACACTATGTATTAGCTCGTTAATAACATGTAGTGGCTCGTTAATAACAACCCCTTCTGCGGCATTAGGCTTCATGCTAAATCTGATGCCTGTAGAATATTATAGTAAGTTTGCAGCCGCAAACACAGCTGTGAGATTAAAAGCTACATCCCAGTGGATCAATTCACGAGAAGGTCACTCGGATATCATAAACCAATTCAAGTCCACTCCTGCCTTGGTGGACTACACGTCCCCCACTTACTTCTTCGGGAAATTTCATGTGACGAGCATACCAAGCCGTGAGAGTTGGAACTCGAACACAGTGATGACCTTCGAAGGAGTACAATTCTACACGGATGGTTCAAAAATGAACAGCAGTGTAGGATGCGGGGTCTTCTCAGATAATCTGAATATCAGTCATAATTTCAGATTACCAGACCATTGTAGCGTCTTTCAAGCGGAAATAAAGACAATTCAAGAAGCCTTGATTCTACTGAATAGAAGCGTTTTGACTGTGAAGCAAGTACGTATTCTGTCAGACAGTCAGGTTGCGTTAAAATATCTGGAATCAACATGCACAACCTCGAAGACTGTAATAAACTGCCGAAACTTCTTAACGAGATGGCCAGGCAGTTTAGCATTCAGCTTTGCTGGGTACCAGGTCATCGAGGTATTCCGGGAAATGAAAAAGCGGATGAACTCGCAAGAATTGGTACAACCTTACAAGTTCTGCCGGATAGGGCAGGACTAGGGGTACCTCTATCCACAAGCAAAACGTTATTTCGAAAGGAAATAACGGATATGGTAAATTGCAAATTGTCAGACTTAACCTCGTGCAATATCACAAGATTGATATGGCCCAAAACCGATTTAAGACGATCCAATGATCTTCTTTCCCTCAAAAGGGTAGACATTGCAATGACAATAAGAATAATCACCGGTCACTGTCTAATAGGGAAGCATGCCGGAAGACTTGGCTTATCTGCTAACGACTATTGTAGAGCCTGCAAGGATGAAGAAGAGAAGGAAACTACTCTCCATCTCCTATGCACACGCCCGGCCTGGTCGGCAAGAAGGAATACCCATTTGGGACAATATTTCTTCGACAGCCTTAGCGACCTGTCACGTAAAAATATGAAGAGTATTCGCTTTGCAAAAAGCTCAAATTGGTTTTAACGAGTGGGATAGAAAAGCTTCTATGTGGTATCACAATGGACCAAATACGGTCTAAGTGTGCCTTTTTGGTAGCCACCTTAACCTAACCTAACCTATTATCTGCATATTTTAAGACTGCGTCATCTACGTATAGCTGAATTTCGCCCTTTAATTTAAGTTGTGTCAGAACATCAATGTAAAGCTAAAATAGAAAAGGCCCTAAAATTGAACCCTGTGGTACAGCTTTAGAAATTGTTTTTCCTTGAGGTATGATTTGAAAAACTTTAATTGATTTGTTGAAAAATTTAAGTTTCATAATTTCCTAAGTAAAATATCGTGATCAACAAAGCCTTCTTGATATCAAGAAAAACTCAACTGACATATTTCCCATTATTTATATTTTTTGAAATAAAATTGTTTAAGTCAAGATACGCCACTTTTGTATTTGAATTTTTCTCGAACCCATATTGCCTTTCACCTATGATTGAAACTCGAAATAAATTTATTTAAAAAAAATTTTTTTATGTCACCTTTTACATAAACTGTTTCGAATGGTTTCAAAAAATTTAACAAAGTACTTTTAACCTAACTATATTCATATCGCCATCATTCCAATTAAATCCATTAATCGATTTTTTATTGTAATCGCTTTGAAATCGTTCATTCTCATTGAAGAATTGAATTTCAAAAGAATACGGAGGTTTAAATATAAAAGGTGTAGGTATTATTGCATCTTCAGCAACAAAAGCCTATTCCTTAAGAAAATATTGTTTATTGTTACCTACAACAAACTGAAGATCGACAATTGCCTTACTCATTTTTCATATACTTTATGAGCATGTCATAAACTTGTGTCTTTATATTTAAACAAAATTTTTTTTTTTTTCATACCCCATTACTACTACTACCTATAAATAAAGCATTAGTACTACTACCTATAAATAAAGCCGGACAACCGGGGGACTGTTGTCGGACATTAGTTTTTCTTCAGGAAAATAATTATTTCCATCATGCTACCTAAAATAAAATTTATAAAAAAATAAAACTTTTAAAATAAATACCCTACAATCACTCTACCTATAATAAATAAATTCATTAATATCTTGTATAACAGCATTAACTTAAAAAGTGAGTATCTTATTTCTCTTTTATTATAAAATTTTTTTTTTTGTTTCTTTTTAATGTTGTATAGTGTACTTATCAGTTTTTTTTTTTTAAGGTAGTAACCTGAAAGTGTTGTTTTAAATAATAAATAAAAAAAAAATACAAATATTTACAATTTTTTTTTTTTATTAAATCAAAATAATTTTAGATACAGTAAATAATTATATTTTCTATTTTAATAATTTTTCCTGAGAATTAATACTAATTGCTGGAATTAATTCAAATAGAGCCATGTTCCTCCTGATTTTGTCTCTTTTGTCTATATTTAAAATATAGTTGGCTTTCATTTAACTCGTTCAATTCTTTTCGGCTTAGAATTAATTTTGAAAATCGATCAGGCATGTAAAATATAATTTTTTCATCATCATCATAAGCATTATTCACTTCACATAAAACTAGTTTCTGTCCGCATTTAGTATCAAGGAATCTCCAAGAAATTACATCATATATAGTATGTGTAAATAAACAATCAATGGCCTTGAATTCTCCTTGTTGTCCCTTGCGAATCTTGTTTAAATTGTTAATAAAATCCTAAGCACAAAAAAAAATAAGAAAAAATAAAACAAATAAAATTAAAAACTCTCACCATCTTAAAATTTTGTTTTAACTTTTATTAGTTATACTATATTTTTAATGCAATTTTTTACTTTACATACTTTATATACTAAAATATATTTACCCCTATTTTTTTTTTTTATTGATTGCAAAATATTTATTGCATTTATCTTATATCCGTTATCAAAAAAAAAAAAAGAGTGCAAGATTTCTTTGTTGTAGATTTAAAAGTTGATTTCATAACTTGAAGTACGGAATTGTTATTTGTAATTCAATGTTAAAATTTATTTTGTTTTTATATATTATTCATTATCAAAAACGAATGGTGCAACTTTGATGCATTAATCGAACAATAACATTGATTACGGATTTATTACTTTTGTAATGGCGGTGGTATATATTAAAATTTCAGGATGCAGTTTTCCAATTCTGATGTTCCCAATTATATAGGCTTAAAAAAATATGATCAAAAGAAAAAATAATAGTATAAATATATATATTTAATACAGTATTGAATTCTGTTTATATAGAACCGTTTTACAAGAACCAAAAAACAAAAATTAAAAAAAAAAAATGAGTTCACCAAACAAAAAATTAAAATTAACATGCGAAATCTTTTCGAAGGAATTTACGAGAGCAGATAATTTATAAAAATATTATACATAAAGATAAGGAAGAATATCGTTTTTGTACCCCCTGCAAAAAATACGTATCCAAAAAATTTCAAGCTGCACATTTACGTACTAATATACATAAAATAAATTTAGCTAAACGTGTATCAAACAATTTAAAAACAATTAATCAATCTTTTGGTAATAGATTGGAGAGAATGAATGAGTGTGAGAATGAAAATGAAGCAATTTTAGATCCTAAAGAGTTTCTTGGTGGTATCAAAGATGAGGTTGTTCAATTACTATAACAATCAGTAAGAAAGCATAACACCATTAAATTCATTAATATCTTGTATTATAACTTTTTGGAGATTATGTAAAGCTAAATGATGAAGATATAGAGAACTTATCAACTAAGTCTTTTCAAACTAAAATGAAAATTGCTATACGTTCAGATAACCTTTCTTGTATGTATGATGATGTAATAGAAAAAATCCAACAACAAGCGAAATATTTTCAAGAAAAAGATAGCGGTTGGGCAATAATACAAATTTTGCGGGGTGAAATAAATATAAATAAATATGAACCAATACGTGGATCATTACATATTTCCCTTCCACCATCAATTGAACAAAAAAAGCTTGTATTAATGTACGAAATGAAGACCTTTACTGTTTCAAGTGGAGTGTTATATCAGCAATGCAAATATTTCCACCACAATACAACTGATATAAACCATCGTTATATAAAATTAATGATATAACATCAACAACTATTAATTTAGAATTTGGACCTGTAAGCTCTATTCATTTTGAGGGTTTGACATTTCCAACATAGTTGAGCGATTTACATCTATTTGAAGAGCTTCACGATAACATAAACATTAATGTTTTTGAGTTGGACTACACAAATAAAAAACATCAAGTTGTAGGACCTTTCTATATAACCAAAGAAGAACAAATACTAATTAATCATATTAATCTCCTCCTACTTAAAAAGGTGAAAAATTTCACTTTATGTATATAAGTAATGTCTCGAAATTGTTACGGAGTTTTATTACAAATCATGAACATCAAATATATATTCTTGTTTGCAACATTTTTATGATTCACAACAGCTTGTTATTCACAAAGAGGAGTGTAAACATATTGTTGCAAGACAGGACTGAAGGTCCTGTCACATACTAAAATATAAAAACTATCAACAACAAATGGAAGAGCCCTTTGTGGTTTATGCAGATGCTGAAAGCATTTTATCACCTATTGCAACATGTGACCGTAATCCAAAAATTTCAACAACTACAAATACACATAATCATGTACCAAAAGCGTTTTCATACTATTTTAAATGTTCATTTGATGATTCTTTAAATTGTTATAAAGAGTTTACAGGAGTGGATTGTGATAAGCAGTTTATAGAATCATTAGTTATTAAATGTATATAATATAATATTTTTCAAAATCATCATATGCTACCAAAATCAATAGAAAATCTAACATTGGATGACGAATTACATCAATTAACAGAGAGGGATTACCACATTTGTAGTAAGTCTTTAGATTATATTGATAGAGTAAGAGACCATTGTCATTTTACAGGCAAATATAAAGACCCAGCACATTTTTCGTGTAATATATTGTATAGACGACCCACTTTTTTTCCTATATTTTTTCATAATTTTTCAAAATACGATTATCATTTGTTGTTTAGGGTATTGAATGAAATTAAAGATATCATTGCTGTAATACCTTTAAATTAAGAAATTTACATTTCTAAACAAATTAAAATTGATAGAGACAACCATTTTGATTTACGCTTTCTTGATAGTTTTAGATTTATGACTTCAAGTCTTCGCTCATTGTGTAGGAATTTAGATCACGTTAAAAAGGTATTTAATTCTGAGAAAAACTTTGAATTAATGAGACGGAAAGGAGTTTTTTCTTATGAATACATTGATTCAATAGAAAAACTTTATGAGGAATGTTTACCACCTCAAGAAGCATTTAAAAACCGAATGACAAATACGACTTGCTGTAATTCTGACTATAACCACGCAACAACCGTATGGCATACGTTTAATTGCCGAAACCTTTGGGATTATATGAAATTGTACTTAAAAACAGATGTGTTAATATTGGTAGATGTTAAACTTAAAAAAAAAAATATGTAGAAAAATTTATAAAGTAGATCCTGCTAATTTTTATACTGCACTGGGTCTTACGTGCAATGTTAAAATATACAAATATTGAATTACAATTATTAACTGATATCAACATGTATAATTTCTTTCAAAAAGGAATACGTGGTGGTATTAGTCAATGTTCTTTAAGACATTCAAAGGCTAATAATAAATACATGGGTAAATCTGGAAAAGGAGTAAATTATAATTATATTGTATATTTAGATGCAAATAATTTATACGGTTGGGTAATGTCTCAGTATGCACCATATAAAGGTTTTCAATGGTTTGACACTCCAGAAAGTATTAATGTAATGGAAATTTCAGATGACTCGGAAATAGGGTATATTTTAGAAGTAGATTTAGAATATCCACAAAACCTTCATGATTTACATAACGATTTAAAATTTTGTGTAGAAAATAAAGTTCCTACCCGTAGTAAAATACCAAAACTATTGCTTGATTTAAATAATAAACATAAATACGTTATTCATTACCGAAATTTAAAACAATGTCTTCAAAATGGTTTGGTACTTCAAAAATTTCATTGAGCTCTAAAATTTCAACAATCCGACTGGCTAAAGAAATACATTGATTTGAATAATATGCATAGAACGAATGCATTAAATAATTTTGAGAAAGACTTTTTCAAATTAATGAATAACGCCCTTTTTGGTAAAACTATGGAGAATGTTGATAAGAGAGTGCATGTGAAAATTGCCACGGCATGGGTGAGCCAAGGAAAACATTTAGGTGCCCGTGCTTTAATAGCAAAGCCAAATTATAACAGTTGTTCTAGGTTTACTGAAGATTTAATTGCTATTCAACTAAATAAATCTCAAGTTCTTTATGATAAACCAATATATTTAGGATTTACGGTACTTGAACAATCTAAAATTCTCATGTATGATTTCTATATTAAACTTATGATTATAATTATATTAAACTTAAATATGGTAATACAATTTCATTAAATTACACTGATACCGACAGTTTCATTTATACCATACAAACAGATGACTTTTATGCTGATATAGAAAAAGATTTAGCTAGACACTTTGATACTTCGGATTATAATCCTCTTAATCCATACACATTCCCTCTAATAAATAAGAAAAAACTTGGGTTATTTAAAAATGACTTCAATGGCAAAATTGTTTCTGAATTTATTGGTTTAAAGTCAAAAATGTAGTACCTTGAGTCGTTTCAGGGTGATCAAGTAAAAAAGGCTAAAGGGATAAAAAAAATATGTTGTAAAAGAGATGGATTTAAATCATTATAAAGACTGCTTATTAAATAATAAAATTCTCTTTAGAAAAATGAACAATTTTAGATCATACTTATATGTAATTTATACACAAAATTTAAATAAAATAGCTTTAAGTTCATTAGATAATAAAATATATATATTAGATGATAAAATTCATACACTTGCATGGGGGCATTATAAATTAAATTAACATATGTAAGCTTAATTGTAATTATTTGTATAAGTAATTAAAAAAAAAAAAAAAAAAAGGTTTTAATAATTTAGTAGAGTTTTATTGTCTCATACATAACAAAAACTTTTTTTTAATTTTTCAGATATTTCAAATTAATAAACAAACAAAATATTATTTAATCATAATATGATACAGGTGCGCGTTATATTAAAATGCACAAACATTTTTTTTGTTTTCTTTTTTACTTACATTTTTAAATGTATGCAAAGTTTTGTTATAATATTAACCATATAAATTTTTTTTAAAACAAGTTTTGAATTACAATTTAGCAGCCTGAGTGTGATTTTACTTTTGTTTTATTTTTAAAAATAAACTTTGAAACAAGTTTAAAATTAAGTTCATAAGCTCTCTTTTTTGTTTTTTTTTAAAACCATTATTTTAATTTTTCATATAAATTTTAAATCAAGCTTAGTACTGAGTTTATTATTTAACACATTTTTTATACCCGCATGAACTATGTTCAAGGGTATAATAAATTTGCCATTACGTTTGTGACACCTTAAAGGAGTCGAGCTAGATATAGTGTCAAAGGTATGGATCGGCTCAGAATCGAATTCTGAGTCGATTAAGCCATGTACGTCCGTCCGTCCGTCCGTCCGTCCGCACGATAACTCAAAAAATAAAGGAGCTAGGGGGCTGAAATTTTTTTTACGTCACCTTTGCAAAATTGTTAGTTTTGCTATTTAAATCCAACATTTTCGGTCGGCGGGTTCGAGTAGCTGCCATACAACTTCTATCTTTATATAGAAATAACTCAGTATCTATTCAAGCTAGGTTTCTGAAATTTTGCAAATGATGATCAAGTTTTATGGCAACAACTTTTGTAAAATTTGGTTGTGGTGGTGCAGCGGGTTCGGGTAGCTGCCATACAACTTCTCCGTTTAAACGAGAATAACTCGGTGTTTATTGAAGCTAGGAATCTGAAATTTAGTGAAGAGGTGTCGAGTTACATGCCAACAACTTTTGTAAAATTTGGTTGGTCTAAAGCAGCCGGTTCAGGCTTCTTGCACCTCTTGGAACCTAATGAAGCTAGGCGTCTGAAATTTTGCAAATGATGATCAAGTTTTATGGCAACAACTTTTGTAAAATTTGGTTGTGGTGGTGCGACGGGTTCGGGTAGCTGCCATACAACTTCTCCGTTTAAACGAGAATAACTCGGTGTTTATTGAAGCTAGGAATCTGAAATTTAGTAAAGAGGTGTCGAGTTACATGCCAACAACTTTTGTAAAATTTGGTTGGTCTAAAGCAGCCGGTTCAGGCTTCTTGCATCTCTTGGAACCTAATGAAGCTAGGCGTCTGAAATCTTGCAAATGATGATCAAGTTTTATGGCAACAACTTCTGCAAAATTTGGTTTTGGTAGTGCAACGGGTTCGGATAGCTGCCATACAACTTCTCTTTTTAAATGAAAATAACTCAGTGTCCGTCCGCACGATAACTCAAAAAATAAAGGAGCTAGGAAGCTGAATTTTTTTTTACGTCACTTTTACAAAATTGTTAGTTTTGCTATTTAACTCCAGCATTTTCGGCCGCCGGGTTCGAGTAGCTGCCATACAACTTCTTTCTTTAAATGAAAATAACCCAGTGTCTATTCAATCTAGGTATCTGAAATTTGGCAAATGATGATCGAGTTTTATGGCAACAACTTCTGCAAAATTTGGTTGTGGTGGTGCGACGGGTTCGGATAGCTGCCATACAACTTCTTTTTTTAAATGAAAATAACTCAGTGTCCGTCCGCACGATAACTCAAAAAATAAAAGAGCTAGGAGGCTGACAATTTTTTTACGTCACTTTTGCAAAATTGTTAGTTTTGCTATTTAACTCCAGCATTTTCGGCCGCCGGGTTCGAGTAGCTGCCACACAACTTCTTTCTTTAAATGAAAATAACCCAGTGTCTATCCAATCTAGGTATCTGAAATTTTGCAAATGATGATCGAGTTTTATGGCAACAACTTCTGTAAAATTTGGTTGTGATGATATGACAGGTTCGGATAGTTGCCATACAACTTCTCTTTTTAAATGAAAATAACTCAGTGTCTATTGAAGCTAGCTATCTGAAATTTAGTGAAAAAGTGTCGAGTTGCATGCCAAAAACTTTTGTAAAACTTGATTGGTCTAAAGCAGCCGGTTCAGGCTTTTTGCATTTCTTGGAACTTAATGAAGCTAGGCGCAATAGATTCGGGTAGCTATCATACAACTCCACAATTTACATAAATATATCTCTGTAGTTCGGTACTAAAACATCTGAATGTTTTTAAAAGATGATCAAGTTTTATAGAAACAGGATATATTACGTTCATACGGGTATCCCAGAGTTGACACAGTCTACTCTACTGCACTCTTCCTCGTTTTTTTTTAATTTTGAAATTCTTGAACTTTTCATATAAATAGTTTGTTAGTCAAGACAATTTTTTTTTTCAACATTAATTGCGTACTTAGCTGGATATCAACTTAACTCAAGTTCACATTTAACTTTTATTTATTAAAATAATTCCCTGCTCAAACCTAAGCTCCTCCAGGCGGAGTAACCGTTGAAAAGGCTTTTTATCAAATAATAATAATTTTTCAACAATATAGTATAAACACAAACCAAAATTTTCAATAATAGAGTTCGTTGATAGAATTCGTTGATAAATATACAATTGATTTGTGTCTTAATTATAATCAATAAAGTATAAACCCAAAGCTAAATTTCAACAATATAGTAAGAAGACAAACCATGTTTCAATAATATAGTACAGACATAAACCAATTATTAATAATATAGTATAGACACAAACCAATGATATATTTATTAATGTATAAAAGCTCCTCCATGCCGCTCCGCCATTGGAGAAGCGGTAAAAAAACCTGCTCCATGCGGCTCCGCCATATCCCTACTACTGAAACTGGCAAACGCTTTTTGTAGATCTTGAAATACGCAGGCCACGTAACTGCCATTATCCATGTTTTAAGTTTGTAGGACTGAGGCAAGCAGCAGTAGAGTTTGAGCCTTTTTCAAAACCATACTGCTCGTCTTGTAGTATGTGGTTGTTTGCAATAAAAGTGTTCAACCTATTTTTAACTATTATTTTTTTTTTTCTTTATTAATTCAATAATATTTTTTGATTAATACAATAATATTTACAATCTATAGATTTTATTTAAAACTAAAGACTTTAGCCGTATGGTCGCATAATTTTTAATAAATAAACGACAAATTTAAATATTGAACTAAGATATAAACAACAAAAACGAAAATAGAAAAAAAAAATTGAGAAACAAACTCACAAAATTATTTACATAGAATTAATATGTTCCCTAATGTTATGTTTAAATAATACTATATTATCAATATTCTTCAATTCAGTTGGCAACTCATTGAAAGCTTTCAAACACTTATACAAACAGTTTTTAGTTTGATTATTTGTTCTAAATAAATTTAAGTAAAAATTCGATTTATTTCTGGTGTTGTGATTATGGATGTGAAACATCCTATTCAATATGAAATTATGCTTGATTTTGTCATTAACAATTTTAAACGCTACTATATATAATTCATATTTGCAGATGCTAATGAAGCTTAAGTACGGTTGAGTGTATAGTAAGTTCGTAGGAAATCTTCTAGGACAGTGCTGCCAGACCAGACGATCCACCAGTCGATCGCGACACAAGTTTGGGTCGATCTTCTACTACAACGGAAAATGTTAAAAAAAAAAAATGTAATAACAAAAATTAAACACAAATGGTTTACTTTCTTGTTTTTTTTGCTGTTAAAGTAAGTGGTCTATTGTTTAAATAGTTTAGTTTCGATTTAGAATTCACTGGAGGAACTGTTATTATTTTGGTAATTTAAAATTGGAATTATTTATTTTAGTGTTTCCGTACATAGATTTATTTAACTTTCCCCAGCCCTAATCATGAGCGTTGCAAAGAAAACTAAAATCTACCATTATCACGATGAATGGGAACATGATTATTTTTTCGTTATGTCTAATAGTAAATGTTGCTGTTTAATATGTTCCTCATCTGTCGCACTTCCAAAAAAGGGAAATGTGGAAAGACATTTTCAAACAATGCATGCAAAATATGATACAGAATATCCAAAAAATACTGAAATACGCAAGGCAAAAATCCAAGCTTTAAAAAAGCAAACTTCTATGCAGCACAATATGTTTGTGAAAGTTATGAGGCAACCAGTTACAG
Source organism: Poecilobothrus nobilitatus (assembly GCA_947095535.1). NCBI lineage: Eukaryota > Metazoa > Arthropoda > Insecta > Diptera > Dolichopodidae > Poecilobothrus > Poecilobothrus nobilitatus. The sequence goes on along the minus strand of OX352772.1, from coordinate 158,891,706 downwards.
TAACCATAGCATCTTTGAGAGTGTGTCATTTATTAGCAAAAAAGAAAAAGGCATTCAGCGATGGCGATTTGATTAAGGAATCGTTTTTGACAGCGGCAGAAGCTCTGTTTTCTGATTTCAAAAACAAAGCAGAGATTATTCATTCAATTATGGATTTACAGCTTTCGAGAATGACTGTAACAAGAAGAATAGAAGATTTAAGTGCTGATGTTACTGATCAGCTTCAACAAGACATATCTAAATGCGTTGCATTTTCATTACAATTTGATGAGTCAACAGATGCAATTGACACTGCACAATTAATGATATTTATACGATTGGTATTTGAAGACTGCACAACAAAATAAGAACTCCTTAAGATAATACCACTACATGGAAGGACAAGAGGGCAGGATATGTTTGATGCTTTTGACAATTTTGTTAAAGAAACTGGTTTTCCTGTTTCAAAATTAGTTTCCATTACGACTGATGGTGCTCCCTCAATGGCCGGTCGAAATAATGGTTTTGTCGCATTGTGTCGAAATAATGATAAATATCCAAATTTTATGGCATATCACTGCATTATTCATCAGCAGGTTCTATGTTCCAAGAGACTCAACACCCACGATGTTATGGATATTGCTTTTAAAATAGTAAACTCTATCCGTGGCAGTGCTCTCTAGAGGCGTTTGTTTAGATTACAAAGTGAAGACCCAAAGAAAGAACTTCTTTTACATATAAATTTTCGGTGGCTTAGTAGAAGTAAATTTTTAATGAGATTTCTAGATTTATTGGACGAAATTAGAAAGTTTCTAGCTGAAAAAAAAGAATCCTACCCAAAATTAACCAACAAAGTGTGGTTGATTAATTTATGTTTTTTGGCAGATTTTTCTGCAAAACTTAAATCTAAGTGACTTAAATCTTAAACTACAAGGTAAAAATAGAAATTTAGCAGATATGATAAGCTCAATAAGAGCTTTTGAACAGTTTTCAGTTATATTAAAATCAAATTTGAAAGATCGCCAATATCGACATTTTCCAACCATAAAAAAATTTATAGAAGTAAACAAAGATATGAGTAATTACGATCCAAAAACTTTTATTAATGAAATTGAAAGTGTTGAACAGGAAATTAAAACAAGATTTGAAGATTTTAAAAAGATTGAAACCATAGTTTGCTTTTTGCTTAATGTTTTCCAGAAAAATTTTAACATACAAGATGTCTCGAATCAAATCGCTCTCATGTTTGATGCCAATCAGACGGACATTGAGATGGAAATAATTAAAATCCAACATGATTATATTTACAATTACAAACAAATATTTGGAAGTATACAAAAGATAAATACCCAATTTTGACAGAGACAGCGCTTAAAATGATGTCTTGCTTCGGTTCAACATATTTGGCAGAATCCACTTTTTCAGACATGAATCTTATTAAATCGGAAATCAGAAATTCTTTAACTGATATCCACCTTGATCAATGTTTAAGATTATCTTTGTCGTCATATAATCCCGATTTTGAAAAAATTGCTAAATCAAACCAATGCCAAAGATCACATTAATATGGGTTTGTTTCCTCACATTTTTTTTGAAAATAATAATTAATTATTTAATTAATTTTTTTACTTGCTTTTTTTGTTATTTTTTTGCAATTTTCAAATGAAGTTATATATATATTTTTTTTGAATTACTAATTATTTTTATTTTATAGCAATTTTATTTATTTTGTGTTAATTTTTTCTTATTTTTGAATAAAATGAAATAAACTGAAGTTATACCAATTAAAAATCTAATTTTTTTGTATATGGGTAGATCTCGATGTAGTTCCATTAAAAAATGTCGAACTTTAGTACAAAAAGGTTGGTCAGGCCTGTTCTAGGATGTTTATGAATAGTTTTGATAGCTTTTTTGTGCAGAACGTCAATTTTGTTTACATTGGATAATGACGTACTGCTCCATATTGGATTTAGGTATGTAATATTGGAGAGAATATATGAACAGTATATCATATATAGGTGACTATCATTAATGTACATACGTAACCTATGTAATATGAAGATATAAGGACATATTTTCCTAGTTATATGATCAATATGCACATCCCATTTTAAATTAGAGTCTATAAAGAGACCAAGGATTTAACAAGCAGAAGTTGGTGTTCAAAAGAGTTTTGTTTTTAAACATAATAATCTTTGTTTTTTTTATATTTAGGTTTAAGTGATGCTTTTGCAGTCATTCTCCAATTAAAATAAGGTCGCTTTCGATTGCAGTTTTTAACGAAATTTCATTATTTTCCGCATACTTTAACACAGCGTCGTCAGCATAAAACTGTATTTTTGCTTTTAATTCTAATGACCCCAACCCGTTAATGTATACTTTGAAAAGGTCAGGGCCTAGTACTGATCCCTGCGGTACTCCTTTCAAGACTTCTTTTGGATCAATCAAACTAGAATTTATTTTTACTCTTTGAACTCTATTATTCAAATACGATTTAAAGAATAGTCTTTGATTTATATCAAAATTTAATTTACTCAGTATATGTACTAAAATATCAGGATCCCCACAGTCAAACGCTTTTTGAAGATCTAGAAACACGCAGCCTAAAAATCTTTTTCATCGATACTTTTTGAAATGAAATAATTCAAATCAAGACAGGCAGCTGTTGTGTTTGAATGTTCTTCAAAGCCATATTGAGCATCATTTAAGATATTAATGTTTTTTAAAAAGTAGTTTAAACGTTTTTTGACTACAGTTTCAAATATTTTTTAAAATGCAGTCAACACTGAAATCGGCCTATAGTTTGAAGGGTTTCTTTTATCTCCACTTTTAAATATAGGAGTAACAATTGCAGTTTTTAGTTTAAAATTTTTATTATAATTAGATTTGATAACAAGGTTGTCTAGCTCTGTATAGTAATTTATGTTTAAATTCTCTACAACGGCAACATCATCATATGTATCCATACTTATTACATTTTAATAAATTACTAAATGACGTTCGTATAAGATTACATTATTCTAGAAAGAGATGAATATATGTACACATATTTTTGTTTATCGTATGAAATGAGTTATCAGGTGTTTTTGTGGTACTAGTATTTATAATTGTTTCGTGGAGAACATAATAATAAAATAAATAAAGTGTAATTATTTGTTTCACAATTTTAAAATAATAAATTGTTTTTTTTTAATTCAAATTAATTAAAATTTATTTTATTTTAAGCATACGATAAATAATAGTCTTTTGCAATTAAATCTAAATAAAATTAATATTGAATTACATATAATAATTGTAAAAATAAAATTTAAAAAGTTTATATTAATATAATTTTTAAGATTATTTTTAAGGTTTATGTGCATTTTTAACTTTTGAAATAATTTAGAATATTTTAAGCTTTTTTGATATTATAAAAATGAATTAGAATAATAAAGTAAAAATAAAAAATACAAACATAACATAAGAAAAAAGATATATTGTTTAACTTAACAAAAAATAATTCATGGTTGGACTTTTCAGCAAATTTACATAAGAAATCGATTGAAAAGTTATTTTTTAAGCTTTTGTGTAAATTTAATGTTTTTAAAACTAAAAAATATATACAAGTACCAAATAAAATTTAAAGTAATAAAAAAATTAATCTTGAATTTTAGGTGCCTTTTTGATATAGTGAATATCAGTGAATGAAAGAATTTTATATACCTTGCTATTCTCACTTTGGCGAAGGAAGATTTGTCCATCTCTGACCCATAAATACTGCAGTGATTTTGCCAGTTTAATTTGTTTTGCTTCACGATAAAATTTAATTTGAAGTGGTGATAAGTGATGACGAAAAAATAGTTCATTATTCTTTGATGTAGCTAAGTTTATTTCCGATGTGAATAAGTGCTTGTAATTTCTTTTTTTTTCATCAACTCGTTTTTTGCTTTTTGTGAGGACAACTCAACCAGATATAACAGGCTAGGTGTAAAGTTTTGTTCGGTTTTTTTTGAGGAATAATACTGATTCTAGAAAGATCTGCCTCAGAAATATTTGCACCAATTTTTTTTGATACATCGAGCATTACATTTAAGGGATTCTCAACTTCAGCCAGTAAACCAGCCAATACAATTTTATTTTTGTTGTGTTGCTTGTTAGAATCATCAATGTCATATTCAAGTTTATTCAATCTAAACTCCAACTGATTTGTTCTTTCCTCTGTACAAGAAAGACGCTTTTTTAATTCTTAATTTTCTTTTAACAAATCTTGGTTTTGCGCTATTATGTCACCCATATGCACGTGCGATGTTCTTATATCAATTATTAAAGCTCCTAGTATCTTGAGAAACACAGCCATTTTCTTTATATCACAATTGCTTGGATCGAATTTGGATAACTCTTCAATATTTCTTATGTTATGATTAAAACTTTCCTCTTCGTCCTCTATTACCACATAAGACTTGTCATTTTCTGTAAAACATTCTTGGAATTTCGAACTTGCGTTCCCACTTCTTACAGCCTTAGATTGTTCATCTGTGACATTTGCACATATATTACGGAAGAACATACGATATACTCCTCCATTGCATTGGGTTCTCTTAGATTCTTCTAGAATTCCATCTTTGCATACTGCACATACTTTTGGAATATTTCCTTTATTTACTTTTATTTTTGGCATATTTAAGCAATAGTTAATTTACTCTGAATTTGTTAATTTTTTTATTGTTTCTTAATTATTATTATTATTTGTATTTTGTTATTGTTATAAGATAATATATGTTTTTTTTATTTTTTAATGTAAATGTTCTTTGTTCGCTTTTCCTTTTTTGTATGGAAACCCAATTTTTTTTTTTTTTCTTTTAAAGAAAAGTAATTAATAAGTTTACATTTTTTTCAATATTTTTCCACTTTAATTTAAATATTTTAAATATTTGAAGTTTAATTATATTGATTTTTATTGATTCTTAATTATTTTTATTATTTGTTATTTTGTTATTGTTATAAGGTAATAAATGTTTTTTATTTTTTCATGTAAATGTTCTTTGTTCACTTTTCCTTTTTTGTATGCAAACCGTACTTTTTTCCCTGTTTAAAGTAGTATGATTGAAAGTTTATAATGAAATAATTTAAGTTTGTTTTTCCTTTTTTTTTCTTTTAAAGAAAAGTAATTAATAAGTTTAAATTTTTTTTTTTCAATATTTTTCCACTTTTATTTAAATATTTTAAATATTTGAAATTTAATTATATTAAGCAGCTAAATAAAACACTCCCGTATTTGTCAGATATTTTGATGTTTTATTTCAAAAATTTTTCAGAAAGCGCTGAGTACAGATATTGGACGATAATTTGAACAATTTAATTTACTTCCACTCTTATAAATAGGGGTAAAAATAGCCGTTTTGAGAGATTGTGAGGAAGTGTAAGTTTAAAAATTCAATTCAATTCAATTCATTTTTTTATCTCAAAAAGAGCTCATTCGCTCGTACAAAGTATATACAAAATTATAAATTCAGTAACTTACAATAGATTATAAAAAAAATTATAGAAAAATAATTATCATATATAATAAAAAAATGAAGTTAATGCCACCAAAAAAAGTAATTATTTTGTTATTAATAAAAATTATGAAATTCAGTGATGACTAAAATATAAACTAAAAACAAATAAGCACATTTGATATTATTATAAGACAAAAAGAAGTTAATAAAAGAAGAAAAAAAATCAATCAATTAAATTAATTTAGGATTATATGTATATGTATTAATATTAATGTTCCCAAAACTGCATATTTATAATTTTATTCGCTAAAAATATGAGCCTTTGTTTTCCTCCTTTTTTCTTTTCTTTTTTTTCCGAAGTTTATGTTTCTATACAATATATGCTATTGCTATACATATAGTTAGAAATTTGAATATGAATGATATAAAAATGTACCTACATATGTATTTATATAGCTACAGTGTTAGGTATCTATATTCTATATAGTCTATGACTATACGTAATTTTTGTTTTAATTTGTTTTTTATGTTTTTATACAATATGCGCTATTGCTATACATGTAGTTTGATAGGAATGGTATAGATAGATATGTATGTATTTATATACATATGTAGCTATGTAATGTTAAGTATTTATCTACATATTTTTTGTTTTGTTATGTTTTTTTTGTTTTTTTCTGTTTTGTGTAAAGAATGAATGTGAACATAATATGTAAGTGTGTGTATAATATGATGAATGAATGTGCATAATATATGTAAGATTTTTTGAGTTATTGACAAATAGTGTATGAAAGTACATTTTGTAAAAATAAAAGCTAAAAAATGTGTGCATTGTACAAATATAAAAATTTTCTATTATTGGAATGATAATTATTTATTCGTATTCGTAATTATTCTAGTAAAAATTCGTCGCTTCCATTGAGGTATGTAATATAATAAGAAAAATTATTTGTATTTTTATACCCGTACGATAAGTATCGGGTATAATAAAATTACTCCTCCGTTTGTAACACCTCGAAATAAGCGAGCTAGATATACCTTCAAAGGAATGGATCTGATCAGAATCAAATTCTGAGTCCATTAAGCCATGCCCGTCCGTCAGCACGCTAACTCAAAAACTAATAAAGCTAGAATATTGAAATTTACAAAAAATATTCTGGGAGCAATTTGTAGGTTCCCTATTTGGTTGAGTTCCGACCAAAACTTCGGGTAGCTCCCGAACAACTTTTAGATCTTCACAATTTTTTTGAAATGAATTTTTCTGTAGCTCCACCCGTTAAGGAGCTACAGCCCTCCAAAGTTCGAAAACTCTCTATAGTTAAATTGTTATAACACAAGCTCTATAAGGTATATCTTCAATCTCAAAATTCCAAACGATAGGTGCTATTATGAGCTTTACAAACATGTATATAATAAATATATACCTGTACTAAACGGTGTCTTGATTTACCGTTATGCGAAACTGAATTATTGCAAAATCCTTTAACCCTTCTATTTTCTAAACGGTTTAAATTGGAAATTTTAACAGAAGTTAGATCTTTGAAAATAAGTATGAGTCATTTCAGAAAATTTTTTTGTATCACCCCCCGTTTAGGAGCTGTAAGGGGTCAAAAACTGAAAATTTCCTATTTTTAAACACCTGTAACTTGAACACCTGTTAAAATTTTTTTTGAAGTAATACATAAAAATTAAAGCTTCAACATTATACTCTTATTGCTGTTAACAACGTTTTTTATTAATAATATAGGGTTACTTTATAATTGACGAAAGTGTTACTTGATTTTCTCAAATTTTTTAACAAATTTCTTTAACGAATTTTTTGCATTTTGTTTTACTCGATAATTTGAAATTGTTGAGGATATAATGCGTAGTACAAAAAAGTGTAAATAAATAAAAACGAGGAAGAATACAGGTGCCTTTGTCAACTCTTAGATACCCGTACGAACCGTTAGTATGTTCACAGCCTGTCACTCTGCCAACAATATTATTTTTTTAATATTTTAGTATTTTAAAATAATTTGGGTGAATTTTATAATTTCTAGAACTATGGGTTGTACATATATTCAAACTATATGTTTATATGTACATTCTTCAAAAGCAGATTTTAACCTTCCACATAACGATTATCAATCCAAAACTTTTCCAAATATTCTATGGTACTATTTAATACTAAGCGGTAAATGTATATTAAATTTACTTAGTACAAAATAGTAAATACAATTTTAAATATTATATTATATTATATTATATTTAAATATTCCATTGACAGAATCATTTCTTATAAGTACAATAAAATACATATACTCGTATGTATGTAAGTACGGCGCTATTTATATTATATTATATTACATTTTTATTATATACATCTATATTCTTATCATTCATTCATCAGTGACATATACGATATGTAAATAAACATGATATTATATAAGTATGTGTATATATCAATATCATATAAATAAAAATTCTTCAAGCAACCGTTATGTTGTTTATTTATTTGCATTTTTTTGCAGTACGCATTATATCCTCAACAATTTCAAATTATCGAATAAAACAAAATGCAAAAAATTCGTTAAAGAAATTTGTTAGGAAATTTGAAAAAATCAAGTAAATCTTTCGTCAATTATAAAATAACCATATATTATTAAATAAAGTTGTTAACAGAAATAAGAGTATAATGTTAAAGCTTTAATTTTTGTGTATTACTTCAAAAAAATTTTAACAGGTGTTCAAGTTACAGGTGTTTAAAAATAGGAAATTTTCAGTTTTTGACCCCGTACAGCTCCTAAACGGGGGGTGATACAAAAAAAATTTCTGAAATGACTCTAAAAAATACTTATTTTCAAAGATCTAATTTCTGTCAAAATTTCAAGTTTCCAACTTAAACCGTTTAGAAGATAGAAGGGTTAAAGGATTTTGCAAAATTTTAGTTTCGCATAACGGTAAATTAAGACACCGTATGCGACAACTATATATTTATTGGATATATACTTTTAAAGCTAATAAAAGTAGTAATCGTTTGGCGTTTTCAAAATGAAGAAATACCTTATACAACTTGTGCTATAACAATTTAAATATAGAGCTTTTGTGAACCTTTGGGGTGCTGTAGTCCCGTAACGGGTGGGGCTACAAAAAAAAGTTATTAAAAATTAAAATTGATATTTTTGTGAGATCTATCAGCAGTTAAAATTTCATAGCTCTATTTAAAAAAAATGTGAGGATCTAAAAGTTAGGTGTTCGAGAGCTACCCTAAGTTTTGGTCCAAACTCAACCAAAAAAAATAGGAAACCTGCAAATTACTCCCAGAATATTTTGTGTAAATTTCAAGATTCTAGCTTTCTTAGTTTTTGAGTTAGCGTGCTGACGGACGGACGGACGGACATGGCTCAATCGTCTTAGAATTTTTTTCTGATCCGATCCATACCTTTGAAGGTATACTAGCTCGCTTATTTCGAGGTGGTACAAACGGAGGAGTAATTTTATTATACCCGATCCTATCGTACGGGTATAAACATAACGGTTGCTTGAAGAATTTTTATTTATATGATATTGATATACATACACACTTATATAATATCATGTTTATTTACATATCGTATATGTCACTGATGAATGAATGATAAGAGTATAGATGTATATTATATTGCACCGTATTTACATGCATATATGTATGTATTTTATTGTATTTATAAAAATTATTCTATGAATGGAAATATTTTTAAAGAAATATTGCAATGTATGGCGATATACTTTAACAATATAAATATACAATGTGCGTATTAATATAATATAATATGTAAAATTATATTTACTATTTTGTACTAAGTAAATTTAATATACATTTACCGCTTAGAATTAAATGGTACTATAGAATATTTGAAAAAGTTTTGGATTTATAATCGTTATATGGAAGGTTAGAATCTGCTTTTGAAGAATGTATAAACATATAGTTTGAATATATGTACAACCCATAGTTCTAGAAATTATGCAATTCACCCAAATTATTTTAAAATACTAAAATATTAAAAAAAATAATATTGTAAGCAGTGTGACAGGCTGTGAACATACTAATGGTTCGTACGAGTATCTAACAGTTGACAAAGGCAACTGTATTCTTTCTCGTTTTATTTTAAAAATTTAATTGAATTGTAAACCAGTAAAAACAAGTACATACATACATATGTACATATGTATTTTTGAAATTTTTTAAGAATAAAATTTAAGCCTAGATTTTTAAAATTTATAGGTAATAAATGTACAAAATAATTTTTATGCAATTCACAAAATTATTTGTTGAAGTTTGCATCAAAATTAATATTATGATACATAGATACATATGTATATTATTTATGCATTACAAATTCAATAATATTGCACTTTTTTCATTCAAATCAAATATTTTTTTTTCTAAAAAATTTGTTAAGCATTAGAAATCTGATTGCTGAAAATAGAAGTATTCGAAAATAACCGTAACCGCTATTTATGTATTAATTAAAATATGTGACAAAGTTCACACCATACTAGAAAATATTTCGCCAGTCCTTAAATTTTATTTTTCGTAAAATTTCAAACTTACTTGTTTTTAAATGTTGTTACTCATTTGAAAAGTCATTTTAAAGTTTAATGGATGAGTTATATATTGAATCATGTCCTCCAAATCTGATCTTTGTTCACGTAATGTAGATATTGCTCGCATTTCTTGTATTGTGATGATGGTGTTGATGGTTTAAAAACAGGTCTGTGTTAGTGTTTATATTATTTGTTAACATACTATGTACTTGAATTACTTGCAATCTATTTCTAAATTCTTTAAATGGTATAATTCGGGAGTTTTCATGCATTACTGTGGATGGAGTTCTATATCCTTATTTAAATAGGTTTTTTATGACTTTATTCTGAATTCGCTGCAGTGCATTTAAATTTTTCTTGAAAATATTTCCCGAAACTATAATCGCATAGCTAATTGTACTGTGGAATATGCTATAGTGTATAGCCCTTTTTAGTTTCAAAGGTACTCTGGAACTAATTATTTTAAAAATACAAGCTATTCTTCTACCTGTTTTAATTTCTTCATTAATTTACCACGTTCAAGTGAAACCTGCATCTATGATAACTCCAAGATACTTATAATCATGGCCTTTTTCACTTTTGACATTTCCATACACTATGTTAATATGTACTGATGTTGATGATTTAAAAAGTAAATACTTTGTCTTTTTTACATAGACTGTTAGCTTATGTAAACTCATCCAGTTATATATCTGTGTCATATCATCATTTATTCTTTGTTGTATTGCATTGTAACTTGCAGCAGAATATATAATTGTCAAATCATCAGCATACAAAAAAGCGTTGCCTTCAATTTCATGTTTAGAAAACTACTAATATAAATAGAAAAAAGTGTCAGTCCTAAAGAATTGCCTTGTATTACACCAAACTCAACTCCTTTTGTACTGCTTTTTATTCCATTGCATTCTGAATACTGTTTTCGATTTGATAAGTAATTTGCAAACCATTTGTATTCTTTTCCTTTTATACCATTTTCGAAAAGAATTCTCATTAAAATTTTTCTATCTACTGAGTTGAAGGGTTTTTGCAAATCAAAGAAAACTACAGCAATTTTTTTTTTATTGTTTATTTCCGCTTGTATATATGAAATTACATCAAAAATGCCGCTTCCGTATTCGATTTTATTTTGAAAGCATACTGTTTGCTATCTAAATTATTATTTTGTATATAATTAGTTATTTGCTCATATTCATATGTTTCAATAATTTTACTGAACATTGATGATATTGAAATTGGTCGATAATTACTAATTTCTTCTTTTTCACCATTTTTTTTTATAAATTGGAATAATTTTGAATGACGTATTTATTTATTTATTCTTTAAGGCGTATTTACGTATTTATTCTTAAGACGTATTTATTTATTATTTAAGGCACTTCAGCTTGGTTTAATGACGCATTTATTAGTGTTGAAATTTTGTTGCCTAGTTCGTTCTTGAATTGTTTTATAATATTTGGTTGAATATTATCTGCCCCTGTTGAATTTGAGTTGGATCATTTACTAATCAATTTTATTGCTTTGATTCTATCTATGTTTTGGAATTTAAATATAACGCTGGTACGAGGTTTCGGAACATATTATATAGTATTATATTGTTTTGACATTTCTTTACCTATATTACTATAATATAGATTAAATTTTTCAATTTTATTTTAATTTTTTCTTGGACACATGTATCAAAAAATTTATTTTTTTCGATGGGTTCTACATCTTTATTTATTATTTTTTTAATATATCGCCAGAAATAAAAGACAAGCGTACGATACTAAAAATTTTGAAAAAGCAGGAAATAATATTATTTCCTACTTTTTTAATTAATAATAATAAATAATATAATTTCCTGCTTTTTCAAAATTTTTAGTATCAGACGCTTCTCTTTTCTTTCTTTTAGTAGATGTTAATGAATTCAACCAATAGTGATATTTATGTTTTAAAAAATTCCGAATTTAAGTTTTGAATATTATGTTTGCGGTGCCAATAGTTTTTTCTTTTGAATAATTCAAAATCAATCCAAGGTGCTGAATATTTTTTTGATTTATTTGTAAAAGTTTTCATAACGGTAGTACTTTCTGTTGCATTTTTAATAACAGAATACGATAAGAATCATTGTTATCGTTAATATTGTTTATCAGCTGTTGTTTGACATTTCTGTAGTTGACTAGTTTATACTTTTGCGAAATTTGTATGTTTTTATTTCCAATTTGGAAATTATCAAATTCAATAAACATCATAAGATGATTAGATATATGGGAGTTTATACAAGAAATTTTTGTATTAATGACTGAATCATTTTTTAAAACATGATCAAGACACATATAGGAAAGTGGTCTTGTTATATTTCAGACTTCTGATATTTATATATAGTATTTTTAGTGATAGACTTTTTATAAATTTAACTTGGGTAATGTTTTTAAAATTATTTAACTTGAGTGATGTTTTTCAAATATCTCACGCGAAAAGAGATATTTATAAATTTGACAAGTAGAGGACATAAACGAAATGAAAATTTTTTTATGAACTTTGTTGAAATTCTATAGTACCCTGTAGCAGCTCCGAGTTTCAACATTTAATTGTGGTATTGACTTCTTCAAGATTCGTGGCTTCTAATGAGAAACTTATCTAGGTATTCCTAGTGAAATTATTAAAATAATTTAAATTTATGGGGTTCGATGAAATATTAAGTTTGTTTGTAACATTTACAAAGAACGAATTCACATATTCAGCAACATCAACTTAATCGCTAAGAGTGTGATTGCTGTTCGTTTCAAGATATTAGATATTTAAATTGGTTTCAACATCTTTGTTATACATTATTTTTTTATATAAGGACCACAGTTTTTTCCCGTTACGCGAATTACTTGTGATTTCGTCGGAATAAAATTTCTTTTTAGCCTGGCGAATTTGTTGATTTACCTCTTTCTTAAAGTTGTTATATAACTGTTGAACGTGAGGATCATCTTTATACTTACTATATACTTTTAGTGAATTTGAATAAAGAATCACGTGTTTTCATTTTTTTTATGATTTCGTCTGTTATCTATTCCTTTTTTTTCGCCTTGCTTTTTAGTGGAATTTGTTTTCTGTTTCGCTTTATAACTACAAGACTGTCAAAATTGTGAAGGAATCAATTTTTGACCAAAACTCATCGTTTTCTATATTTTCATAATCAGAACCGTTTTGGAATAAGTTTTGTGGTTTAGTATTGGCTTTATGTTCACGCTTAGGAAAAACATTTTGTGGTCAAAGAGAAGTGTGTCCAATATTCAGAACAAGTTATGAAATTTTAGTAAATCGGTAGCAAAATTATCGATTATTGTTTTGGACATTGTTGCGATCCTTGTGGCAAATGTTGGCAAGATTTTATTATATATAACAAAACCGTTTGCAATTAATGAGTTTCTGTAATGAATAACATCCCGATTATCAGAGTTTAATAGATTTAAGTTGAAATTGCCTAAAATTATAGAATTACTATACTTCGAGGTGACTTCCTCTAGTTTGCTAACAAAATCGCCAAAAAGTGTTTCGTAAGGCCTATATACGGCAATAATATTTACTTGTAGCTTTAATAATTTTACAACCAGTATGTTAGATTTACAGAATTCTTCTTTAAAACTTAAAGTACTACTTATTTTTTCATTTATATAGATAGCAACTCCCCCGTACGACTTTTCTCAATTTATAATATAAGAATCATAACCTGATAAATAAAAAAGTTATTTTCCCATTTGTATAACCATACCTCAGTTAAGACAATAATATTTATCCTACAATCATAAGAATGAATCAATACTTCCAAGTTGTTCAACTTTGAATATTTAAATATATTATGGTTAAATTGCTATGGTTAATATATTATGGTTAAGTAAATAATTAAAAGAGATAGAAGATTTTGAAATTGAAATGAAACTGGAAAAGTTATTTATTTTTGAAGTACAATGTTTGCCATTTATACTCTGAAAATGATATCCCCCATGTGACCACCTTTTGCGTCTCTACAGTACCTGATTCGTTCATCAAAATGTTAGGTCACATTCTGGCATAGTTACGGCTCTATCTCACCAATAACTCGAATAATTTTTGCTTTCAATACTTCATCGTTTTGAGAATTATTCTTGTAGACCTGTCGTTTTACATAGCCCCAGAGAAAGAAGTCTGACGGTGTCAACTCGCAGGATCTTGAAGGCGAATTCACGTCACCGAATCTGGAAATAACACGGTCTGGAAACTTTGTATGCAGTAATTGCAGTGTTTCTCTGGCTGTATGACACGTAGCCCCAGCTTGTTGAAACCAAGTGTCCTCAGTATCAATATTTTCCAGTTTTGGCTAAAAAAAGTTGTGATCATGTCGCGATATCTGGTATCGTTAACGGTTGTGGCTCTTCCAGCATCATTTTCGAAAAAGTACGGACCAATCATACCACCAGACCATAATGCACACCAAACAGTAACTCTTTGTGGATGCGTTGGCTTCTATTGGATCACGCGAGAGTTTTCCACTCCTCAAATACGGCTGTTTTGTTTATTAACGTAGCCACCTATCTCGAAATGTGCTTCGTCTGAAAAAATGATTTTTTTTTGAAAAATCGTCGGTTTGTTCCAGTATCCAATTGGCAAAGAACAACCATTTTCATAAAATAATTCAATAATTTCAACACGTTGTTGTAATGTGTACGACTCCATTTTTATAAATGACAAACCTTCAACTGTCAAAAAATTACATGTAATATGGATGCGTTCAATGTTTGAAGTGTGTGACACAGGCGCCTACTTTTGAAAACTCAATTTGAAAGACCCTTTATTTATTATTGTCATCTGTCATTATGCAAGATAAGTATTTTTTTTTAATTTAACAAACAAAATACATTTTTTTTTTTTACTTTTTACATATAACACATTACATTAAATTTACACATTAATTTTGTTTTTTCCCTTTATTTTTAATTTATGTTTTATTTTAATCTTACTCCTACTTACTCAATTAAAATAGATGAAGTTATTGAGACCATTCACTCCTTATAATCTTCTGCTTCAACGGGATATGGTGAAACTAATAAACTAATAATACTAATAAACTAATTTGGTGAAACTTATCAATCGGAGTTTCGAAACATACTGCTTTCCACATTGTCTTAAAAAAAGCAATAGTACACTTGTCTATAAGGCTGGTGATGCTACAAAAGACATAAATTATAGTCTAATTTAAATACTTAGTTCATTTTCAAAAATTTTTGGAAAAATTGTGAAAAAAACATTTTACACCTGGAACAATGCGGATTTGAAAAGAGCCCAAGAGAGACCACATTAGAACCTTTGAAGTGATAACACTTCTTTTAGGAAAAGAACTTTTTTTATGTTAATTTTTTTACTTTTTTTTTTTTCTAAAACTAAGAAAATTTAAACAAGTGAACTTTTTGTTTTTTTAATTAATTTTTTATTTTCTGTAAATTATACTTAAGATTTAATATTTATATTGTTTAGAAAATTTTATATTTGAAAGTGTTCAATACATAATATTGAATTCTATGGGTGCACACCAATGGTGCACTCCAAGATAAGCATTTTTTTTAATTTAACAAACTAATTATATTTTTTTTTTTTTTTTTTTTACTTATAAGACAGTACATTACATTTACATTTACACATTAATTTTGTTTTTTTCCTTTATGTTTAATTTTTAATTAATTTTTATTTTTCGAATTATATTAAATTTCAGACTTCTGATATTTATATATAGTATTTTTAGTGATTGACTTTTTATAAATTTAACTTGGGTAATGTTTTTAAAATTATTTAACTTGAGTGATGTTTTTCAAATATCTCACGCGAAAAGAGATATTTATAAATTTGACAAGTAGAGGACATAAACGAAATGAAAATTTTTTTATGAACTTTGTTGAAATGATTTTGACTTTGATTTTACAACTTCTATCATGGATGAAACATTAGCTGCTTTCCTGAAAAAATTAGCAGATGTTGTAATAGATATCCGAAAATCCCAACAATTTAATTTTGACACACTGCTCGACTTAATTCAACAAAATAAAGAAGTTCTAAGAGAAAATGAAAACTTGAAAAAACAATTGGTAATTGCTCAAGACAAAAATAGTGAATTAGAAAAAAAGATTAATAAAATAGAAGGCATATCCGATGAGGTGCACCAATCAAAAATAAAAAATAATGTTGTTGTAGCTGGCCTTCCAAATAATTTAAACAACCCAATGGAAACAATTTTAAAAATTGGAGGAAAAATTGGATTTAATGGGACGGCTGAAGATTATTCTGCTATTAAACCACTCTGGAATAAAAATAAAAATACAACCAACGGCCTGTACCTTCTTGAGTTTAAGACTACTGAAAAAAAAAAAAAATTTATGGATGCCAAGAAGAATTTTAAACGCCTATATTCTGCTGAATTAAATATTGGTGTGGAAAATAAACAGATTTTCTTTCTCCATCATCTTACGCCTTTTCAAGCCGAACTGTATAGCGAGGCAAAAAACATCAAAAAAACCAAAAACTTACAATTTCTTTGGGTTAAAGACGGCCAAATTCATCTACGCCAGAAGGAAGGAAGTAAGGTTTTTAAAATTTCTTCTTTTAATGATATTAATAATATTAAGAAAATTTTCACTTAATTATTATAATTGTATTGGCTCATTTAGTAGAAATCATTTAGGTTGTATAAAATTATTTGAAATAGCACATAACCTAAAAAAAAATTTTTTTTTTCTTCTAAGTTTTCATTACCATAAATTAAGTAACTTTGAATTAATTAAAACTCTTTTATATTTTTTTATTTTTATTTTATTTTTTTGGAACTTTAATATAATTTATAAACCATTTAACATTTATAAACAACCATACTATAATTTTGGTAATATTTTTTTGCAATTGAATACTTTTATACTTCATAAATTTTTATCTTACTTTTATAATTTATTAATATTTACAGCAACTCTATTAACAATTAAGATTAAATCTAATAAGTTTTTTAAATTTTACATTAACTTAATCTACACTAAGAACTTTTTATATTTAATATTTTTTCTTTTTGAATTTAACATTATTTTTAAACTATTTAGTATTTATAAACAAGCATACTTTAATTTTAACAATATTTTTTTGCAATTTAATAATTTTACACTACAAACATTTTTTTCTTACTTTTATAACTTATTAATATTTACAACAGATCTCTTCACAATTAAGATTAAATCTAATAAGTTTCTTAAATTTTGCTCTAACTTAACCTACACCATGTGTTTTTCACATTTAATTTTTTCTCCTTTTGTTACAACTAATTATCGCGTTTTTCTTTTTATTATAATTGATTTTCACGTTTTACTACAAAATATTATTGTTACTTCTTATAAATTAAATCGGAAATCACACTTAAAAGTCAAACTTCCATTCGAGTGTCGAACTACTTTTTTTTTAATAATTAAGCTCGACCCAATAAATTTCGATCAACCAACTCAATACTCGATATCGATTTCACTCGATTTCAAATTCAACTCAATAAATTTTGAGTTTTATTATTGTTTCAAAAGCATTTATAATGGAATTGGATGATGTGATAAATATCGATGAATCCATGAAAGTAAATTATTATACTAGGTTGAATAGTTTTCAAGGTACCTGTAATTTCGGTGAAAATTGCAATGTTATATATTTAAATATGCAAAGTTTAAAAAATAAATTAGATGATCTAGAGTATCTTTTGAGTAGCTATAAATTTCAGGTTCACATAGTTGTACTTACTGAAATATGGCTAGGAGAAGGTGAAAATCAATTTTTTAATATTCCTGGTTATTGCAGCTATTTTTCTAATCGCGATGACTCGTATGGTGGGGTTGCTATTTATGTAGATGAAGGTATTAATAGCACAGCCATTTATGAAGAAAAAGTTAATAAGTCAAATATGTTAGTAGTTAAACTGATAAAAGAAGATATAAACATAATGTCTATATATAGGTCTCCTGAAACTAGAATTTCCGTATTCTTAGACAAAATTAATGAATGGACGATAAGGTTTAATAATACATTGATATTTGGTGATTTTAATATTAATTTACTGAATAAAAATAGCCGCGATATAAAAACTTATACTAATAATTTACTTAGTAATGGATATCTAGTATATAACCAAATATCCGAGCGTTTTGCTACCCGCAAGGGTAAAACTACAAATACGATAATTGATCATTTTATCACCGACTTAGTGAGATTCAGTTATTTTTTCCATATATTAGATACAACGCTATCGGATCACCAACAGTTTCTTATTAGTTTTGATTGCAAGTTTAACAAGAACACACAAATAAATTTCAAAACAGTTCTAAACTATGAAAATATATCTAAAAATTGTATTTGGTCTAACTTAAATTCATATACAAACTTTGATCATATCGTATCAGATTTAAGTTTCATTATAAGAAATAATACAAGAAAGGTCCCTATAGTTGGCAATAAAAAAAAGAACTATTGGATGAACGATGTAATTCTAAATAAAATAAAAATTAGAGATTCATATTTTAGATTTAAAAAAAAATACCCTAATGACTGTCACGTCGCCGAACTGTATGCAAAAAGTAAGAAAGAAGTTAAAAAATTAATTAGGCAAGCGAAAAACAGTTTTTATTCAAATCAAATCACGCAGAGCCAAAATAATGGCAGAAATCTGTGGAATATTTACAAAAAAATTATATTTAATACAGATGATCCAACTAACAATTTAAAAATCAAAGCTCTTAAATATTGTAATAAAACAATAGAGAATGATCATGAAATTGCAGAGACCGTTAATAGTTATTTTATTAATATAACCAAAGAGTTAGAAATTAAAACAAATCGAATTAATCTAGAATATTTTAATAGATTCTCTTACAATATACAATCACATTTTAACTTACATGATACTGATATTCAAGAAGTTACAGAAGTTATATCGCAGTTAAGATCAAATGCAGCAACTGGTATTGATAATATTTCAATAAAATTTATCAAAAAATATTCGGATAAATTGATTCCAATATTAATTAAATTCATTAATTCAGCTTTTCGTTCTTCAACATTTCCGCAATCATTAAAAATAGCCGTAGTCACTCCAATATTTAAAAGTGGAAGAACGGATATTTGCTCTAATTATCGCCCAATCTCGGTTTTACCATCTTTTTCAAAAATATTTGAAATCATTATCAGAAACCGGCTGCACAAATTTCTGTATAGCAACCCAATTCTAGCAGAGGAACAATTTGGGTTTGTAAAATATTCAAATACTACCGCTGCATGTCTTAGTTTAACTGATTACATTTCAAAAGGCATAGATAATCAAAAATATGTAGCTTGTGTTTTCTTAGACATTCAAAAAGCTTTCGACTGTGTCGATCATGACATTTTGCTTTTAAAATTACATAAATTTAATCTAGATCAATCTAATCTAAATTTCTTCAGAAGTTATTTGTCAAATAGGCAGCAAGTAGTTCGTATTAACTCTACTAAAAGTCGGTTGGCGTATGTTAAAAGTGGTGTACCGCAGGGATCTATCTTGGGTCCAGATTTTTTTAAAATATATATCAATGATATGGCTAAATTAAATTTAAAGGGTGCTCTTCAGCTTTATGCTGACGATGCCGCTTTAAAATACGCCGAAAGCACTGAGAGTGAACTAGTAGATTGGATAAGAGAAGATCTAAAAAAAATAGAGGAATTTCTAGGACATCATCGATTACTACTAAATTTCCGCAAAACCAAAGTAATTTTCTTTGAAAATAAAAAGTTTTCTAATTCTATAATTTCATATGGTAACCATACTATCGAATCGGTTAAAACTTTTAACTACTTAGGTTTAATCCTAGATAGTAAATTGAAATGGTTCGAGCATATTGATTATATAGCTAAAAAAACTAGTCCTTACATTTTCATATTAAAAAGACTTCGTAACTATCTATCTAAATCCGCTATGTTTTCAATTTACTCATCTTATATTTTATCTAATGTAACATACCTAAACCCCATTTGGAACAATGCTTCGAATTTTATGTTAAAAAAACTAGATATTCTTGTAAAAAAAAGTATTAAAGTTATACACAGATATCCATTGCTATTTCCCACTAACATGTTATATTCAGAAAAATATCTAAGCTTTTGTGCCATTTGTGAGCGTGAAACGTATTTGCTATCATATAAAATCACTAACAATTTAATCAAACATAACTTCATTCTGGATAGGATGTTAAATATTCATACTCACAATACCAGGAACAAAACAAATTTTTATTTATCTCTTTTCAAAACTAATAGTCAAAAAAACAATTGTCTATACAATTGCTTAAAAAAGTTTAATAAATTGCCTAATACTTTAAAAGAGGTTGATAGTATCGCAAATTTTAAGAAATTAATTTTAGAATTTATACGTTCTAAAATTACATGAAGATTTAATTTTAATTTAAAAATAATTTAATGAAGAAAGAAGGGAAAGAAGAGAAAAAAAGAAAAAGAACAAAAAAAAAAAGTTTTTAGTGTGAATTTTTTAATTGATTTTTTAGTTTGAATTTGGTTTGAAAATTAAAAAAGAATTATTTGTACAAAACAGCAAAAAATAGTAAGATCAGACAGCCGATATCGGCTAAGGTCGCATAACCAATTAAAAAAAAACAAAACCTTATTCTAAAATATCACATATAAATTATTATAAAACTGTATTCAATATTGTAATTATTTTGTTTGGATTTATCACTGTATCCACATAGTTATTTTGTAATTAAAAATTTAAATGTTAACAATATAGAATTAATAAATTAATAAAGAAAAAAAAAAAAAAAAAAAAAAAAAAATTCTATAGTACCCTGTAGCAGCTTCGAGTTTCAACATTTAATTGTGGTATTGACTTCTTCAAGATTCGTGGCTTCTAATGAGAAACTTATCTAGGTATTCCTAGTGAAATTATTAAAATAATTTAAATTTATGGGGTTCGATGAAATATTAAGTTTGTTTGTAACATTTACAAAGAACGAATTCATATATTCAGCAACATCAACTTAATCGCTAAGAGTGTGATTGCTGTTCGTTTCAAGATATTAGATATTTAAATTGGTTTCAACATCTTTGTTATACATTATTTTTTTATATAAGGACCACAGTTTTTTCCCGTTACGCGAATTACTTGTGATTTCGTCGGAATAAAATTTCTTTTTAGCCTGGCGAATTTGTTGATTTACCTCCTTCTTAAAGTTGTTATATAACTGTTGAACGTGAGGATCATCTTTATACTTACTATATACTTTTAGTGAATTTGAATAAAGAATCACGTGTTTTCATTTTTTTTATGATTTCGTCTGTTATCTATTCCTTTTTTTTCGCCTTGCTTTTTAGTGGAATTTGTTTTCTGTTTCGCTTTATAACTACAAGACTGTCAAAATTGTGAAGGAATCAATTTTTGACCAAAACTCATCGTTTTCTATATTTTCTTAATCAGAACCGTTTTGGAATAAGTTTTGTGGTTTAGTATTGGCTTTATGTTCACGCTTAGGAAAAACATTTTGTGGTCAAAGAGAAGTGTGTCCAATATTCAGAACAAGTTATGAAATTTTAGTAAATCGGTAGCAAAATTATCGATTATTGTTTTGGACATTGTTGCGATCCTTGTGGCAAATGTTGGCAAGATTTTATTATATATAACAAAACCGTTTGCAATTAATGAGTTTCTGTAATGAATAACATCCCGATTATCAGAGTTTAATAGATTTAAGTTGAAATTGCCTAAAATTATAGAATTACTATACTTCGAGGTGACTTCCTCTAGTTTGCTAACAAAATCGCCAAAAAGTGTTTCGTAAGGCCTATATACGGCAATAATATTTACTTGTAGCTTTAATAATTTTACAACCAGTATGTTAGATTTACAGAATTCTTCTTTAAAACTTAAAGTACAACTTATTTTTTCATTTATATAGATAGCAACTCCCCCGTACGACTTTTCTCAATTTATAATATAAGAATCATAACCTGATAAATAAAAAAGTTATTTTCCCATTTGTATAACCATACCTCAGTTAAGACAATAATATTTATCCTACAATCATAAGAATGAATCAATACTTCCAAGTTGTTCAACTTTGAATATTTAAATATATTATGGTTAAATTGCTATGGTTAATATATTATGGTTAAGTAAATAATTAAAAGAGATAGAAGATTTTGAAATTGAAATGAAACTGGAAAAGTACAGTACCTGATTCGTTTATCAAAATGTTAGGTCACATTCTGGCATAGTTACGGCTCTATCTCACCAATAACTCGAATAATTTTTGCTTTCAATACTTCAACGTTTTGAGAATTATTCTTGTAGACCTGTCGTTTTACATAGCCCCAGAGAAAGAAGTCTGACGGTGTCAACTCGCAGGATCTTGAAGGCGAATTCACGTCACCGAATCTGGAAATAACACGGTCTGGAAACTTTGTATGCAGTAATTGCAGTGTTTCTCTGGCTGTATGACACGTAGCCCCAGCTTGTTGAAACCAAGTGTCCTCAGTATCAATATTTTCCAGTTTTGGCTAAAAAAAGTTGTGATCATGTCGCGATATCTGGTATCGTTAACGGTTGTGGCTCTTCCAGCATCATTTTCGAAAAAGTACGGACCAATCATACCACCAGACCATAATGCACACCAAACAGTAACTCTTTGTGGATGCGTTGGCTTCTATTGGATTACGCGAGAGTTTTCCACTCCTCAAATACGGCTGTTTTGTTTATTAACGTAGCCACCTATCTCGAAATGTGCTTCGTCTGAAAAAATGATTTTTTTTTGAAAAATCGTCGGTTTGTTCCAGTATCCAATTGGCAAAGAACAACCATTTTCATAAAATAATTCAATAATTTCAACACGTTGTTGTAATGTGTACGACTCCATTTTTATAAATGACAAACCTTCAACTGTCAAAAAATTACATGTAATATGGATGCGTTCAATGTTTGAAGTGTGTGACACAGGCGCCTACTTTTGAAAACTCAATTTGAAAGACCCTTTATTTATTATTGTCATCTGTCATTATGCAAGATAAGTATTTTTTTTTAATTTAACAAACAAAATACATTTTTTTTTTTTACTTTTTACATATAACACATTACATTAAATTTACACATTAATTTTGTTTTTTCCCTTTATTTTTAATTTATGTTTTATTTTAATCTTACTCCTACTTACTCAATTAAAATAGATGAAGTTATTGAGACCATTCACTCCTTATAATCTTCTGCTTCAACGGGATATGGTGAAACTAATAAACTAATAATACTAATAAACTAATTTGGTGAAACTTATCAATCGGAGTTTCGAAACATACTGCTTTCCACATTGTCTTAAAAAAAGCAATAGTACACTTGTCTATAAGGCTGGTGATGCTACAAAAGACTTAAATTATAGTCTAATTTAAATACTTAGTTCATTTTCAAAAATTTTTGTAAAAATTGTGAAAAAAACATTTTACACCTGGAACAATGCGGATTTGAAAAGAGCCCAAGAGAGACCACATTAGAACCTTTGAAGTGATAACACTTCTTTTAGGAAAAGAACTTTTTTTATGTTAATTTTTTTACTTTTTTTTTTTTCTAAAACTAAGAAAATTTAAACAAGTGAACTTTTTTTTTTTTTAATTAACTTTTTATTTTCTGTAAATTATACTTAAGATTTAATATTTATATTGTTTAGAAAATTTTATATTTGAAAGTGTTCAATACATAATATTGAATTCTATGGGTGCACACCAATGGTGCACTCCAAGATAAGCATTTTTTTTAATTTAACAAACTAATTAGATTTTTTTTTTTTTTTTTTTTACTTATAAGACAGTACATTACATTTACATTTACACATTAATTTTGTTTTTTTCCTTTATGTTTAATTTTTAATTAATTTTTATTTTTCGAATTATATTAAATTTAAAAATTTTTTAATTTTTTCTGAGTTAAATTATAATTTGTAATTAAACGCGGTCGGTTGGTTTTGTTTACATTAACTTACACTAATTAATTTTTTTTTTTTTACTTCATCTCAATTTCAACTTGTCGTAAATAATTATATATCTCTCATATTATATCTCAATATATTATATCTCAATTATATATCATCTCCATCTCACCCGTATGATGGATGCCGGTATTCTTCTTTGATTCTGAATTCGCTCTATTTTCTTAATACCACCATAGTTATTATCGTAATTTAATTTATTAATTTCTGGTGGTAAGTTCTGCTTTTGGTGAGTTTTGCGGTTGTACCTGCGTTCAATAAGGTTACTTAAAAGTGTATGTTAAAAGCTGTTGAATGTTGTTATATGCCATTTGCTCGCTCATAGCAAAATATTAAAATATTAAAGCATGGAATAGAAGAAATTAAATGAATAAAAGAAATGAGAGGTTCCCATAAATTGAATATTTGGGATTCTATTTACATTCAAAGAAAAAGAGAAAAAGCTTGTAACGATAATGCTGATTTTGCAGATTCGAGTCTTATTAGAAATGTTTTGTGATCATAATAATTTCTGTAAAGTTAAAATTTTGAAATGTTAAAGTTAAAAATGAGTGTTAAATAATTATATTAAATGTTTTTTTAGTTATACGATTTTTGTTTTTTTTATTTTTTTAACTAAAATGTTCTAGATTTTTCTAATTTTTTTTTGACTAGTATGTTTTTTTTTAACATATTATAATTCCCTTTTTTTGTTTTTTTAACATATATTAACGTTAAATTGTCTTGTACCTATGTATGTATATAAATAGAGCTGAAAAAATGTAATTTTAACTAAATGTATGTAATACTTTATAATGAGGTAAGGCCGAAATTCGTAGTACATACAATTAATAAAAAAACTTATTTAAAAAAACGAAGAAAAATTAAATATTGAACAAATACTTACTTTTGGCGGAAGGTGAAAGTGACTAATCAGTGTAAGCAGTGTAAGCAGTGTAAGATTTATAATAAAAGTATAACTGGTAAAACAAAAGCAATACAATGTGGGTCGTGTAATGCAAGTTACCATGCTAAATGCGTTGAAATGTCTGACGAGCTTTTTGAGGCTGTTAAAACAAATAGTGTTTGAAGGAAATGTGTAAATTGTCACTCAACATCAAATTAATAAATAATTGTTGAAGATATTGAAGAAGATAACGTCAATTCTAATTCTAGAGGTGTAATTAACTCTGAAGAAGATAACAACAATTCAAATTCTAACTCTAAAGTTGTAATTAATACTGAAGAAGACAATAATAATTGCAACTCGCACCATTGTTTTGAAGAAGAACTACTATCATTTAACTACACTAAATGCACACTGGAGGAAGTGGCAAAATTTTTTAAAAGCCTTGGTAGTGTAATACCAGTAATGCATAAGAGACAAGCCAATTTAGCGCTTCAACTCGAAGATGCTAAAAATCAAAATATAAGCCTACAAAAATAAAATTCACTTCTAAAAAATCGACTGGATAAATTTGAAAAAATAACACTGTCCTAACAAGCAAAGTAAACAATTTGGAACCACTTTTAGATAAATCGAACCAACATAGCTTAAAAAATAATGTTGTCATATTTGGTTTACCTCCAAATCTGGAAAATCCTACCGAAACAATTTTAGCTCTAACAAAAAAAATTGGTGCTATAATCACCAAGCAAGACATAGTTGATATAACAAAAATTAATCAAGGAGGAAAAAATGGTGCAATCTACTAAAAATGAAATAATGTTAAAAAAGCGTAATTATAAACACATTTTTACGGCTGAGTTAAATATGACTAAATTTGGAAACAAAGAAATTGTTTTTTGACATAACCTATCAACATTGGAGTCAAAGCTTTATAATGAGGCAAAGAAAAATAAGCTGTTAATTTCAATTTCTTTGGGTCAAGGAATATACAATTTTTTTGCGGAAAACACAAACTATAAAATTAATATATGACAACATCTACATTATTTTAATTTTAATTTACCAAATTTGCATTATTCACACAACAAATTTTTATTTTATACTTTTAATTATAAATTTAGAAACAATTTTGCTAGAATTTAAATTTTGAATTTTATTATATTTTTTTCAATATTCTTTTCACTAATTATAATTACTTCTTAACCTATACTAAATTGATGAACTTAAATTTAAATTTTTTATTTGATATTTGTTTACTATCACTTTACAAATTACATATAAAAAAATTATATACTATTGTTTATATAATGGAAACAGATGATCTAATAAATGTACAAGATGACATAAATGTTGAATACTTTACAGGGTTGCCGCTGCACAAAAAGATGTGTGGTGAATATAATAATAATTTAAATATTTTGTATCTAAATATACAAAGCTTAAGAAATAAGTTTTATAATTCAGAAATGTTGGTTAATACTTTTCCTTGTGACGTACACGTGCTTGTATTATCAAAAATATGGTTGTATAAATCTGAAATTAAATTTTTTAATTTAGAAGGTTATACACCATATTTCTCAAATCGTGAAAAATCTTATGGTGGCGTTGCAATTTATGTATGCAATAAAATTAGAAGTATTTTAAACTTTGAAATTGAGCTTGATAAATCGAATATATTATGCATTAAATTATTAAAATAGTACTATATTAATACAGTAAACACAAATGGGTTCTTCATATATAATAAAATATCAAATGATTTTGCAACTAGATTTGGTAGGTCTTCCAAAACAATTATAGACCATGTTATAACTGACTTGATTAAATATAAATTTTTCTTTCACATAACAGATACAGTCTATCTGATCATCAAATGATTTTTTAAGTGCAGACCTGAAGCCTATAAAAGAAAAATCAAAGCAATTTAAAACCGTTTTGGACTATGAAGGGGTGTTAAACGATAACATCAGATCTAGAATTGACTCCCTCGAAACCTTAGACGAAATTGTACAAAAAATTGATTATTTAATAATTGAAGCTAAAAAAAGTTATTGTACTGATCAAATGGCTCGGAATCTGGGCAACAGTAAAAATTTATGGAATTTATATAAAAAAATAATGTACAACAAAGATACCAAAACTTCTACCTGTCAGGTAAAAATTTTAAATAAAGGGGAAAAAATATTTAAAAACGCTACAGTAATTTCTAATGAATTGAACAATTTCTTTGTCAACGTAACCAACAAATGAGTTGTATATGATCTTTTTTTTTTTTTTTTTTTTACGAGGGTTGGTGGAAAACTCGAAAGTCACCAAGAGGAACTGCACGTGCTTCCTCAGGATGGTGTTGGACTTTAACCAACCAAAGCCACCCCCCTTTTAAAACGAAACTTTACGATGGAACCTTTAATACAAATGTACAGTTTGGTTTTGGCGATAAGGATGTGGGAAGGATAATTGGGGAAATTGGAATTGGGAAATTTGGATTACGGGGGATAGGTAGGAAAATTTGGAGTGGCATTTTGAAAAAAGATGTTAATGTTCTTCTTAAACTTAAGTAAATCGTACACATATAAATTACCAACTTTAGGGAACACATGTGATGGTATATGGTTCCACAAACGGGACGTGCGCATGACAAACGAATTTCCATAGGCTGTATTTCGCCATCTTGATAACTCAACATGGTAGGGATGAGCATCTGTTGCCCTCCTTGTTTCTCGTTGGAAAACTTTGAGTGGAGGCATTCATTGTTTTATTTCTTTGGAACAAGTGTTAATCCCTACGAGATACCTATAAAACAAGGTCAGTGACCCAACTGTGTGATGGTGGCTGAGTGGAGTGAGCATTGAAGTTACACTGGGGTCGTTGATCAAACGAATAGCTCTGTTTTGCACATTATCTAAATAACTGAGTGCTGTTTGAGGTCCTGCAGCCCAAATATGTGCATTATACTCCATTTTCGGCCTAATGTACATTTTATAGATATTGAGAAGATCAGATGCCGAAAAGAAAGTTTTGCAACGATACAAAAAACCCAAACATTTAGCTGCATCCTTAGCTATACCAAAAATGCGATTTGACCAAGTCAATTTCTGGTTTAACTCGATGCCCAGCATGTTTAAATCCGTTGAATGCTGCAAGACTTCTTCCTTAAATAGTAGGTTAGGAACAGAAGTGGCTATTTTCCGCGAGATCAGACAGCATTGTGTTTTTTTGGTATTGAACTCAACTCTGTTGATTTCACCCCATATTTGAATTTTTTCGTGAAGTTTTTCGCTGTTGTATTAATTTGGTGATTAATGTTACAGCGGCTATGAAACTCATAGGAAGCTACAAGGGTGCTGTCGTCTGCGAAACTATTAATCGGATTGGAGATTAATGAGAGTAGGTCATTGATAAATATTTATCTATTAAAAAGAGAGAAAAAAAAAAGGCTATAAGGTTTATTGAATTAATTTTTTTCTTCTTTAAAAAAAATTTTATTTTTTAAAGGATTAAAATTATATATTTGGATTTAAAAAATAAAAAAAGTCTCATTAAAGCTCGAAAAATAATTGATAAGATAAAATATTAATGTTGATATTAAAATATTGATATTGATAGTAATTTATTTTTAAGTGTTGACAAGCTCGGATCGGGTTATTTAAATTGTACGCTTTTACTTTTGATTTTGATTTTAAGTTGGAATAAATTTAAATTTTTGTTAATGTTAATTTTGACTTTAATCTTAATTTATACATACTTTAATTTATTTTAATTCAGAATTTGATCTTGGTTAATTTTAAAATTGATTTTAGGTCTAATTTTTTTGATTTTAACTACTATTTCAACTCTGATTCAATTTAGTTTTGATTTTAATTTTAAACTGTATTTTAATTTTATGGTTATTTTGATTTTCTGTTTCATATTAATTGTCTTCCAATAAAATTACCAATTTTAATGTTTATTTTTATAATATACGCGGGTAGCAAACGAATTATCATGCATACGATTTTTCACGAATTTTTACACTTCGTACACAAAAGAGGTATCTCTGTCTATATAAAAAATGACATCGCTTTCAACACATTTTCAAAATATAAATGTTCTGGCCCAACTTTTCGCTATATTTGTATCCAAATTCTCATTGAAAAGCATGTTATACATTTCTGTTTCCTATACAAATCGGCCAACTCAAATGAACAAAAAACTGCTATGGAAATTGAAAATCTATCGAACCAGATTAATGAAATTTTGGACACATCTCCAGAAACTGAAATTGTTTTGGCGGGAGATTTCAACATTCATAACAGGAAGTGTTCGGCATTGCCACAGTCAGCTCAGATACCACCCTCTGTTCCAGGAGTTGGCTTTCCTTCGGTAAAATTTACTTTAGGACGCGGGCGGTGATGAAAATCTTCAAAAATATTGAAACAAATAAGTCAGCCGATCCAGATGGTATAATCACCATGGTGCTAAAAAATACCTATTCGAGGATTTCGTTTAGTCCGATCTCATAACTTACCTTTTTGAGAAGTTAAGCATCAGCCTTCATCATTCTGGTGAGCCTGAAGTGGTGGCTCTTGATATTTCTAAAGCTTTCGATCGAGTTTGGCACGACGCTCTATTGGCAATATGCAAAGCATTAGGTCTAGGTAGGTTCTTCCTAAAATGGATTGGAGATTTCCTTTCGAATCGTATGCTTCATGTACTGGTCGATGAATATACATCCGACAAATTCAAAATAAATGCTGGTGTCCCTCAAGGAGCAGTTTTATCCCCCACTGTCTTCTAAATATTTATCAATGACCTACTTTCATTAACCTCCAATCCGATCCATAGTTTCGCAGAAGACAGCTCCCTTGTAGCTTACTATGAGTTTCATAGCCGCTGTAACCGCTGTAACAAAATCACCAGATTAATACAACAGCAAACACTTTTACTGTTATTACTCTAAATGACGATTTAGCAAAAATTCAAAAATGGGGTGAAGTCAACAGAGTTGTTTCTTACACCAAAAAAAAACAATGTTGTCTGATCTCGCGGGAAATTGCCACTACTATTCCCAACCTACTATTTCAGGGAAAAGTTTTGCAGCATTCAACAGATTTAAACATCGAGTTAAACCAAAAATTGACTTGGATAAATCACATTTTTGGTAAAGCTAAGGATGCAGCTGCGGACCCTCAAACAGCGCTGAGTTATTTATATAGTGTGCAAAACAGAGCTCTTCGTGTTATCAACCACCCCAGTGCAACTTCAATGCTCACTCCACTCAGCCATCGCCCCACAGTTGGGTCACTGACCTAGCTTTATAAATATCTCGTAGGGATTAACACATGTTCCAAAGAAATAAAACTGTTAATGCCTCCACTCAAAGTTTTCCAACGAGAAACAAAGAGGGCAATAGAAGCTTATCCCTATAGGGTTATCAAGATGGCAAAATACAGCTTATGGAAATTCGTTTGTCATACACACGTCCCGTTTGTGGAACCATATACCATCGCATCTGTTCCCTAAAATTGGTAATTCATATGTGTATGATTTACTTAAGTTTAAGAAGAACATAAACAAATTTCTTCAATATATCCCTCCAAATTTTCCTACCTTTCTCCGATAATAAAAATTTCCTAATTCCAATTTCCCCGATTATCCGTACCACATCCCTATCCCCAAAACCAAACTGTTCATTTGTATTAAAGGTTCCATCCTTAAGTTTGGTTTCAAAAGGGGGGTAGTTTTGGTTGGTTAGAGTCCAACACTACCTTGAGGAAGCACGTGCAGTTCCTCTTAGTGACTTTCGTGTTTTCCACCAACCCTCATAAAAAACAAAAAGTATGACTTCCGCATCTCTATCTCTAAATATGAAATCAAAGAGCACGGATAACGACAAATTCATTGATTGTGTGGATCATGATATTCTCCTACACAAATTGTCTTACTTGAATTTTTCTAATGAACAGCTAAATTTTTTTATTTATACTTAAGACAAAGATCACAATGTACCTGTTCCGGTAGTTGCATAAGGCAAATTGCAACAATAAAGAAAGAAGTACCTCAGGAGTATATATTGAGTCCTGATATTTTTACATTGATATTTACTCCTTGAAAATAAAATATGTTATGAACCTCTTTTCCGATATAAGAAAACTTGATGTAGTGAGAAGTCACAATTACCTTGGACTTGTGTTTGACTCCAGAATTAAATGGGAAGAACATGTTGATTATGTCTGCAAACAAATTTCTCCTTATGTTTTTATTTTAAGGAGATTAAGTTAGCTATTCGACAAAAAAAAAACACTTCTTGTAATATATTCTTCATACATTTTATCTAACGTAGTATATGTTAATAATGTTTGGTGTGGAGCATCACAAATACAGTTGTACTATATTATACAACATTATATATTTTTTTCTAACGCTTATTTTAATACCATTTTAATAACATTTTTCAAAAAAAATTTGAAAAATTTGGAAAGGACAGGACAAGGATGCGGAACCATTGAATTATTAGTGGGACTGTAAGGAAATAATCAATCCACCTATTATTATTACTTTTTTTGAAACAGTGACTATATTTATCAATTGTTACAACATGCAGTAATATTTAAGGCAACCCCACTGTCACTGTAGCAACAATTATTATTGAAATTTATATTAGTTATTCGGGTTCATTTCTTGAGTGGCTTAATTCTTATCTTATAGAAAGAACTCAAAATGTTAAATTTCGTGGTGTATTATCCAACACCATCGGGGTCACTTCCGGTGTACCGCAAGGCAGCCATTTAGGCCCGCTTCTGTTTAATGTTTTTATTTCAGATCTTTCGGAATATCTAAGCAATATACCTCACATTTCGTTTGCTGATGACCTAAAAATATATCAAATGGTTAAAGATAATTCTGATGCAGCTAAACTTCAATCAAGCTTATCAGTGTTACAAGCTTGGTGCACGTTAAATAAATTAGAACTCAACATACAGAAATGTAAGGTTATAAGCTTTACACGTAAAAGGTGTTCTTTAATATATGACTACAAAATAGATAATGTAACTCTTGAAAGGGTTTTTAGCATTACTGATTTAGGAATTCTTCTCGATAATAAACTTAATTATAATCTTCAGTATGATCTAATAGTTTCAAAGGGTAATAAAATGTTAGGTTTCATTAAGAGAAGAGCTAAAGAATTTAGCAACTTAGCTGTGACTAAATCTCTTTATTGTTCCCTAGTTCGATCTATCTTAGAATACGGTAACATTGTGTGGGATCCAGCCTTTGCAGTTCATTCCAATAGAATCGAATCAGTTCAAAAGCAATTTCTTTTATTTGCATTAAGGAATCAATATAACCCTTTTGATTTTGCTAATCTACCTAGTTACACTACAAGACTTAATTCATTAAACTTGCTTTCTTTATCTTTACGTAGACAACTATTGTCATCATGCTTTACTTTTGATATTTTGAATAATAGTATTTCTATCCAATCTCTTAATAACAAATTTAGACTTAACGATAGTGTTAGGCAAACTAAAAATACTAAATTTTTAATGGACTACAAACATAATACAGAGTACGGTAGAAATGAACCCATCAATAGATGTTGTACTACTTTTAACAAAATTAGTCATCTCTATTCTACATCTATCTCCAGAAATACTTTCAAACACATTGTACAACGGCATTTTTCCAATTTAATGACCTTAGACAATTAATTCTTACTTAAGAAAAAAAAATTTTTTTTTTTTAATTATGATATAATTTTAAACATAGCACATTTATTGTATTGTATTATAATACAACTAATGTTTTTTATGTAGATCATTTTTTTTTGTACATTTTATAGATAGTAATTTAATGCTTTTTTGTATTGTTAATAAAAAAAATTCATTTATTTTTAATTTTACTTCTACGTAATAATAAGATATTTATTTACATTTTTTTACATAAAATGTTAAATTGATTGTCATTATATGTATGTACATATCTGTACAAATATCATATTTCAATTTTTTTGTTAAAATGAAGTTGTTATTGTAGTTTGAATAAAAAATTCATGATAACAATAATAATAATAATAAATTAACTTTTTTTATGATTTAAGTTATTATAAATTTAGTTTTAAGTCATTGTTTTGTTTAATTTTAATTATAAGCATTAATTTAAGAATTTTTTTTGTAACGACCTTGTTTTGGTTTTGTTTAATAAAATAAAAAAAATAAATATTACTATTATTTGTTACGGAGTTAGGGCCATCAGTGGATTACAACGTGTAGAAGTATATAACTCCTTCATTGATGATACTAAAGATAGCTCCACTCTAACAACTATTACTATTATTATTATTATCTTTATTAATTATACGATATACATTATTGACATATAAAATTACTAGATATTTTTGCATATTACCTGACGAAGCTTTGAATCGAAAACCCTCTTTTGAAAGCTTTTTATGGAATAATAAAAACAATATAGACAAAAGTAAAAAGTTTTGGAGATCTTTTAATAATTAATGTAATAAACGCATAACTATAAACTTATATTTTTAAATTTTGCCTCCAGCTTTTATATTAATTTCACAGACTTTAAAACTTATATATACTTATATTTATATATATATATTTGACATATTGAAATAAACTTTTTCAAAGAAATCTCGATTATAACAATATAGTTTAGAAAATTACAAAAAAATTTGCTATTAAAAATTTATTTTCTACTTTTTAGTTCAAAAAAGCTGTTTTTTTTAAATTTTTTTTTATTTATTTTATTTTCTATTTGTTTTTATTTTTCTTCCAGTATTACATTTTACTTTTTTTTTCCTGTTATTTAGGTACGCTATGAACTTATTTTTTTTTTTTAATATTAAATTTATGCATACAGTCTATTTAAAAAATAGAAATTATTAGCTATAGAACATTCTGAATTTTTGTTTTGTTCGTTTATGTTGACCGTTCATTTATATGCATACATAAAATTTTTTTTTGTTCGTTTATGTTTACCGTCCATTCATATAAATATAATTGTTGCCAACATATTAAAAAATAATAAATCGATAAATCAACTAAATAATAATAGTTGGGAATTTGGTGTGACTGTGTTAGCAGATTTTTAATAGTACAGCACACATAAAAATATGCATACCATTTTTGTACATGTTTGTACCTACATACGTATGTAGTAAAAAAATTTGGTTTTAAAAGATGTAATTGAGAATATATTAAATTGCTTAGTTCTAAATGCTAATGTTTTTGAATTAAAAAAAAATTATTTTGCTTTTTCTAGACGATGTATGTAGTAAATATATGTGTGACGATGCTTTTTCTAGTAAATATATGTATGTATGTACATAACATATATTTTATGATTAATTCATAATTATTGTTATTGAAAAGAAAAATATTGTTGTTATTTACTATATTTAAAAAAGACTGGATATCTTATTTTTAATATATTCTTTTTGTTGTTTAATGTTTTTACATAATTGGAAATATATTCTTAGTTTTTATACTTCAGAAAAAGGCATTAGTGGTGCAGATCATCATTCCGTAATAGATCTTAATTTAAAGGCAGCTCCCAATTTAGATATCAATGTTAGGGCCATAATATGCGATTTTAATATGTTAAGAGTTTCGAAAGAAAAGCTCTATATTAATTATAATTAAGAAAAGAAAAACAGAAAATTTAACACTTGCTTACTAAATTTTAAGTAAATGCATATTAAATTTTACACTGAGTTCTCAAGTGCGGCACATTAATTTGTTTACACATTCATGTCTTTCAAATTCATCGCTTTCAAACCAAAAATATTTTCGAAGCACATATTATTACATATTTTGAAGTATGTACCTATGTATATGTACGCATCCAATGCAATGGGCTAGATAAAATAGTCTTTTATAGAAAAAAAAACATTTAAGTATTACGTATACGTATTGGTGAGTTTAGTAAATTTAGATAAAATGTTTTATTTTGGTTCTGTAATAATTCTGTTAAAAATTCTGTTATATCTTTGTATGAAAATTTAATTTTGAAATTAAGCTAATTTCTCTAATGTTTTTCAATATTATTATTTTATAATCATGTATTGTCATCGGGATCTGATCTAATGAAGAAAAATTCAAGTCTCTAGCTCAACGGGAAGTGTGTTTAAAATGGCTTCTAAGATTCCATCCTTTACTCAACCAAGTTAATAAAAAGCTGTTAAAAATATATGTATGTACTTCTTTACAAAACTTAGCGAGTGTTTGGCGAATATCATGATACGTAGTGTGTTGCTGAAAACTACTAAAATTATAATTATAGATTATCTTATTCTATGGTTGTTCGTAGTTGCGAATGATTTTATAGTACACATTTGAAAATAGTTCAATTTCAATTAGAGTCAGAGATCAAAAATTAACCCTTATCTTATTTGTTTATTTTTTTAATTAGTGTAATGTATTTTTTCTTTGATGTTAGTGGAACGTACATACTTACAATACTTACACGTTTAGAAATAACTGAAATATTTATTAAGGCTAAAGAAAACTAAGTTTTATACTGTTGTTATAAACAATACTTTTAAGCAAGCTAATTGCAAGTACATACATATATTTATGTACCTCCAGTACTTAAATTTTATTTTTACATAAAATTTTATTGAACGCACGCACATGTGTTTTAGACATTTTTGCAACATGACTAGCAGAGTTTTTCTGAAAATAATTATTTAAGAAAATTGACGAATGTGGATCGTATAGAACGAAGATGGTTACTTTACTCAAAGTACAAAGATACCACATTGTGTTATGCATGTAAGTTATTCTCTTCAAATACTACATCTCTATGTTTAATTGGATTTAACGATTGGGTACATTTAAGTTCTCGATTACAAAGTAATGAAAGATCCGAAAAGCATTTACAAGCAATGTACAAACTATTAGAATTTGAAAATAATTTGAAACTGGAAAACACTATTGACAAAGAATATGAAAAAATTATTAAAAATGAAACGCAACGATTAAAATGTGTTTGTAAACGAATAGTAGCTGCAATTTTATATTTATCAGATCATAATTTTGCTTAGTAGTGATGCTTTATATAAACCACATAACGCTAATTTCCTAGGTCTCATGGAATTACTTACAAAATTTTAGCCAATCATGAAACAACATTTGGATCGTTGTGTGGAGTTTGGATTAATGCGTTGTTATTTATCTCATAAAATACAAGATGAATTGATTTCTACTTTGGCTAAAAAAGTTAAAACGGAAATAATAAATTTTGTTAAGAAAACTAAGTATTTCACAATTTTATTAGATTGCACTCCAGACGTAAGCCATCAAGAACAATTATCTGTTGTTTTAAGATATGTTAATGTAGATGACTCTGAAAATAACGTTAGTACGATTTATAGTAAAAGACTCAACAGGGAACGGATTATCAGCCAAAATTGAAAGCATATTGGAAAAGGAGGACTTAGATTTTGCATGCCTTGTGAAAGTCATAATTTAAATTTAGTTCTTGGAGACATTTCATATTCATCTTTTTTTGCAATTTTATTTTTTGGGACTTTATCATGCATATACGATATGTTTGCTGGTTCTGCAATGCGGTGTAGTATATTAAAAGAACATATTGAGCATTTAACTCCAAAACCACTGTCAGAAACGAGGTGGGAAAGTCGCCTCGAAAGTGTGAAAGTTGTGAGATACGAAGTACCACAATTTTCTCTAGCTTTGAAAGCCCTTTATGATCATACCAGTGGCATGGAAACGAAATTCGAAATTCAATCAATCGAAAATAAACTTACTTCATTCGAATTTTTTATAAGTCTGGTCATTTGGTACGACATACTGAATGAAGTAAATATTGTTAGCAAGTCATTTCAAAATTCTAATATAGATATCGGTAATGCAAATTCACATTTAAAAGGCCTTTTAAATTTTTTTGAAAAGTATGGTGAATCAGGATTCAATTCTTCTTTAATAACTGATAAGAAAATAGCTGAAGAATTAAAAGTGACATTCGAAAACTGGAACTGGAAGAAAAACAAAACAATTTTGTTATGAAGGAGCCGATCAGCCGATTTTATCTGGCGAAAAATTGTTCAGAATTCAATATTTTCTTGTGATAGTTGATACTGCAATTATTTCTTTGATTTGAAATTTATAATGAGCATGAGACATCATATGGTTTTTTATATTATTCTGATAAAGTATTTGCTAACCATACCACAAATTAGTATTTACAACTATCATATTTGTTAATTAAATTATAATCATTTTTGTTTTTATTAGTTGAATTAATGTTTAAGAGTTGATTTTGCAGAAACCCAATATGATTATATTAATACAATTTAAATAAACTTCTTTTGAAAGCACTATATGTTAAACTCCCTTTTAAACAGATTTTTAAAACAAAAATTGAGAAACTCTACTTTTTTTTCTTTTCCAAAGGAAGGTGGGAATCTTCCAAAGACACCAAAAATTTCCCCCTTGGTAGTGTCAGATTCTTATTGACTAAACCCACCCACCATTAGCCAATATAATGGGATGAAACCCTTACATGCGAACGCATAATATTGGCTAGGGAGTAGGGATAGGAAAGGATAGGAAATGGATACGGAAACATTGAATTGGGTGTGGGACTATAAACAAACAATGAATCCTCCTATTATTATTACTATTTTGCTAACAGTGACTAAAGCCGTCACAATAGTTACAACATGTAGTAGTAGTATATTACTACATGAGGTAATTATTGAAGGCGATCCCCACTGTCACGGTAGCGGCTGTTATTATTGGTATTAGTATTCTTATTATTATTATTTTACTACAGAGTCCACACCATCAGTGGATTACAACGTGCAGCAGTATATAACACCTTACTTGCATGATATAACCAAAGGTGGCTCCACTGTAGCAGTTATTATTATTATTATTATTATTATTATTAATATTATTATTATTATTATAATTATTATTATTATTATTATTATTATTATTATTATTATTATTATTATTATTATTATTATTATTATTATTATTATTATTATTATTATTATTAATATTATTATTGTTATTATTACTACTATTAATTATACGATATACATTATTACGACATAAAAGTACTATATATTTTTTATTTATGACCTGGCCGGTGTTTGAACCCAAGACCCTTCGATTGAAAGGTTGGGGACTTAATCACTGCGCCATGAGTCATATATTTTAATCGCCTGTCTGTGTCCCAAACATCTATATCGTTTCAGATAAAGCAACGAAATAATTTTTTATTCTCCTTATTTTAGAGCCTTGCTAAAGTTGAAAAAAAATCTATTTCAATAATTGTTTACTTTATGAACGGTTTTTTTTTTTATTTAGGCATTTGTATGAAAACTGATCATTTTAATAATATTTAAATTATTTTAAATTATTTTCACATGTTATTTACGAAAAAAAATGATTCCGTTTTTAAATACATACATATGTAGGTATGTATATATATAAAAAAAACTTCTAATAGCTACAATTATCTTCTCAACATTGAAAAGTATACTCTTCTCCAGTACAATTTTTTATATTTTAATTTTTCCTTAAAGAAAACCTTTTGAGAAATATTGCAAATTCTTATTTAAATAATTTATCGCAATTTTAGAATGCTAAATATTTACTTATTATACTTTTGAAAATGTGCACCTACAAAAATCCGCAGTTTTAAGATATTACCTTGATATGTTAATTTTCTTCCTATTTTTACAAGATTATGAATATTCTTTCAGAATTGTCTTTCATATTCATAATAGTTTTACAAAACATTTTAAAGGTAAATTTCATATACGGCAAGATATCGGTCAAATATTTTATTTTGTACAACTCTGATATTAATAAACGTTTCATATCTTGTCAAATAATGTTAAAAAGTATATTTATGTATGTATGTATGTTTAAAAAAGTATTTATAACTTTTATAAGTTTAACTTCCAAATGATAATGGTTTTTAGTTTATTTTCCTTATTTTATATGAATAAAAATATTCAAGCAGTTCCTCATATGTATTCTTAATATGTATCTCATATACTTATATTATTCATACACTTAATATGTATCTTTCAATTTTCACGTAAGTGGTATTAGTGTTGTACCAAAAAGAATTATAAGCACAACACAACAAGTAATACTTTTCTCTTTCAAATCAATATTCTCTCTACAATTTTTGGTTTTTAATATTTTTTATAACCGTAAGAACGTACGGTTAAGCGAATAATAATATTGCCATTACGTTTATGACATTTTAAAGTAGTCGAGTTAGATATAGACTCAAATGTATAGGACGTTTGACCATCCGCACCATATCTCAAAAAATAAAAGAGGTATAATTTTGAAATTTTTACCACGTCACTTTTGTAAAATTGTTAATTTAGTTATTTAAATTTGCCAATTTCCGCCGATGGGTTCTTTACTATTTCAGGTAGCTTACATATCTTATGAACTTGCTAAACATCTGAAATCTTGTAAAAGATGATCAAGTTTTATTGTAATAACTTCTGTAAAATATGGTTGGTTTGGGGCAATAGGTTCGAGTAGCCATCCACAACTTCAAAGTTTATATAAATAATCTCGGTACTTATTTTTACTTAAATTTCTGAAATTTATAAAAGATGATCAAGTTTTATGGAAACAGCATATGTTATGTCCATACTCGTATCCTAGAGTTAACACAGGCTACTCTACACTCTTCTTCGTTTTGAATTAAAATTTAGATTTTTAGATGTCGATGTCTAAGAAATAGTTTATAAAAGGGAAAAATACGCCATTCGATTTCTCTCCGTATGAATGTAGAGCGTTATAACTAATTTAATTCTTGAAAACGTAAATGAAAATATAATGAACTAGTTTTTTTTTAAATGAATTTAAAAAGTAACATTTTAGTGAAGTTGGAGTGCATTACTTCATATTAAAATAATATTGTTGAAGTAGAGAAACAAATGTATAATAGTGGAAAATAGTAAAACTAAAAATAATTACAAAAATGTTACAAAATATTAATTGTTAAAAAATATTAAAAAAGTGCAACAAAACAATACAATAAAATTTACAAATAAATATAAAAACACAGTTTTATACTATTGAATTTTTGGTTGAATTATTAGTAAAAAAATGAATAAAAAATTATTCAAAAAATAAAATTACAAAATAACGTGCAATAAATTGTATTACAAAACCATATTATTATAAAATAAATATTCTATAATTTATTTAAACGATTTTTATTTTTCAATCATTTTCAAATCTATTTGTACCATCAATAATTTTAGATATTAAACTTAAAACAATTTTTTCAAAGAAATAAATTATAAATAATGCTTGGCATATAAAGATATATTTCAAAATGATGAAAGATGGTCTAATAAAATTGAGATTTGTAAATATAATTCATGTGTTTCTATTTGTTAATTATTTCATTTTATGTTTTACTTTAGTTAATAGCCAAGGTAAGTGAAAGTTTTATTGAATGAATAACTGTCTA
Organism: Poecilobothrus nobilitatus; assembly: GCA_947095535.1. Taxonomy (NCBI): domain Eukaryota; kingdom Metazoa; phylum Arthropoda; class Insecta; order Diptera; family Dolichopodidae; genus Poecilobothrus; species Poecilobothrus nobilitatus. Next base: position 158,851,273 of record OX352772.1, on the reverse strand, counting down.
TCTCTACACTAAATACCAGTTTTAAATTAACACATATAAAAGCAAATAAAATGAACTATTTTACTGACAAAACTTTAACATTCAAAACTTAAAAGAAAAAAAAATAAGACCTTTTGTGGTATACTGTTTTATAATTTCTATGTCTGTTTATTGTTTAAACTTTATGTATGTATGTATATGTATACGCAATATACCTAAAGCTTGTTTATTTTTTGAAAAATAATGTTGGCATTTTATTGAATATATGTATATTAAAATATCATAATTCAAGCATTACATTTTGTTTGAAAAAGAGCAAAATATGATATTTTAGAAAGATTAGAAAAAACCAAAAAATAATGAAATTAAAATAAATCCACATACACAAAATAAACATGGCCAAATAGCGTCTGAAAGTAAAAAATGCAAAATTTTTACTAGATGTTATATCGTTTACTTTTAAATTTTATTTTATTTATACCTAGATACATAATATGTATGTACATATATATTTTAATAGCAAAATAAGATCTAAAAGTAAGTAATGAAATAAAATATAAAAATAAATTTTAGATCTTGTTTCATTTCTCTAAAAATTTATAAAATGTAGAAAAGAATCACTTTTTATAACTGTTGATTGAAGAATTTAATAAAATTAGTGATGGGAATATTAATTTCTTTGATGTTAAAATATGGACGTGAAAAAAGAATTAGAAAGGATTTTAGATTTTGGTTGCAGAATCAGGGTTTCAAAAATTGGATTACTGAAAAATTAATTTTGTTTTGGATCTTATTTAATTTTTTTTATTTTTCATTTCCCTTTTTTTAATTTTTTTAGATTAAATTTCATTTTAATGCCATTCAGGTTCATACAAATATGTTTTATAAAATTAAAAAAAAGATGAATTTTATTAAATTTTGTCTTTTAAAAAAAGTAAGCAATAATTTTTACTTTTACTGATACCTACTTTTGTTAATTATATACAAATACATATGTAGATATATAGAAAATTAAAATAGTATCATTTTTATAAAAATTTAAAGTTATTTATTATTGAACTAATTTCTTTTTAATTAGAAATAAAAATATAAAAAAAAAATATATTTTTTTAATATTACAGTTTATGGAACACCACCAATTGCTAAAAATTCTAGATTGAAAAATATATCGAAAGTTAATGGATCAATTCAGGCTTCATACATGTGTGATCCAGGATATGAGTTATTTGGTTCTGATATAATAAAATATAGTGATAGAAATGGCTGGGATACAACTAGTCCTATATGTGCTGTTAATATTGCAACCGGCAGGCCAACAAATCAAAGCTCAAGCTACAGGTTAGGTCCTTCAAAATTAGCTAATGATGGAAAATTTGAGACTAAGGTATGATAAAAAAACAGCGTTTTACTTTTATTCTATTTATTTAAATAAATATCACTGCGCTAATTAAATAAATTTATACAATTTTTTATTAGTTAATAAATTTAAATAATTCAATTATGTATGTATATGTCTAAATATGTTTATTTATGTTATATTGTTATTGTCCATTGTATTAATATTGATAATATAGAAATGCGATTGTATATTTTGTTATAATTTAATATTTTATAAATATGATTTAATTTATCTTTTAATTTCAATATTATATAATAAATTGTTTTTCGTATTGTGGTAGAATCCTGATGGAGAGGAATGTTCCGAAACATTAAAAGAAGTTTCTCCATGGTGGCAAATAGATCTCCTAGCTGCAGAAACTATTAATGCCGTTCGTATAACAACAAGAAGTTGTTGTGGTTATCAATTGCAGGATTTAGAAATACGTGTTGGAAACAGTTCTGATTTACAGAAAAATCGCCTTTGTGCTTGGTTTCCAGGAACATTAGAAGAAGGTACTATAAAAACATTTTTATGTGCTCGAGCATCAATTGGACAATATGTCTTTATACAATTAGTTGGAATTGAAAGTAGTTTAAGTTTATGCGAAGTTGAAATATTTAGTGATAGCGCTATTCCTATTAATCGTTGCATTCGTCCAAATCTTAGTGCAGACACATACGTAACCACATTTTCGAATAAATGCTACGAGTTCCATACGAATTCAGGCAATAAATTTAGTGAAGCTCAAAAACTTTGCCAAAAAAATGGTACATATGTAATTTCTTTTAAAATAACTTTGTTATCAATAAGATTTATTAAATTAAAGGTGGAAATTTGATAAATAATTTTCTGGGTTCAACTTCTAAATACATAAGCTCAGTATTAGAACGACGTAAGAGTACACTAAAAACTAATTTAATTTGGATTGGGGCACAGAAAGATGAAGGCATAGCAGCTCGGACATGGAAGTGGATTGGAGGTAAAAAATTATAACATTAATCCTTTTTAGAATGTTAATATTTGATAAACAAAATTTAAAATATTTTAGGAACTACTATTTCTCGGCCTCCATGGGGAAAAGACCAACCAAATAATTATAATGGAGAACAAAATTGTGTAGTTCTTGATGGAGGAAGAAATTGGCTTTGGAATGATGTCGGTTGTAATCTGGATTATTTGCTATATCTGTGTCAATATGGTAATAAATAATTTAATTAAAATTCTTTTAAACATGAAATAATTTTGACAACTCATAGAACCCTTTGCATGTGGATCCCCACCATTAAATCACAATTCCACGATAATTAATAATAATTTTACAATTGGAAATGAAGTAATATATAGCTGTTTAGAAGATAATGCTTTGATCGGTGAACAAAAATTGAAATGTTCCAAAGATGGTATATGGAATGGAATCCCTCCAAGTTGTGTTTGTAAGTATAACAGCTGTATAAATATTTGAAAGTCTTTGTTTCAATAATAGAAATATTAATTAAAAATATTTTTGTGGAGTCCTGAAAAAGCACCTCTAATACATAAGTTTATTAAAGAAAAGTTTTTTATTTTGAATTTTTATTTTAGATATCAACTGTGGCAATCTTCCAGAACTAGCGAATGGTCGCATTGATATTAACAAGCCAAAAACTACTTTCGGAGCTGAAGCTAGTTATAGTTGTAACGTGAATTTTACAATTATTGGTCCAAATAAACGTATGTGTACAAGTACTGGTTGGGCTGGAGAACAGCCGTCTTGTGTTTTCAATTGGTGTCCAGATCCACCAAACATATTTGGTGGAGAAGTTCAAATTGAAGGTAACCAACTAGGATCAAAAGCTTTGTATAGATGTGATAAAGGATATGTAATGGCCGGTGAATCGGTATTATTTTGAAATTTATAAATTCTCTATTAATCTTAAAAAGTAAATTCTTAAATATAAGGCAATTACTTGTGAACTTGGAGGTAAATGGTCTGGAAAAGCGCCAACTTGTAGATTTGTAGATTGTGGTGCTCCGGCTCGACCTGATAGAGGTAATGTCATTCTAGTAAATGATTCAACAACTGTTGGTTCAATGGTAGTCTTCACATGTGACACAGATTATTGGTTATACGGTTCAAAGGAGCTTATTTGTTCAATTGATGGTAAATGGTCTGCAGATACACCATTTTGTGAATTAATAACATGTGAAACTCCATCAGTACCTACCGGATCTTATGTTGTTGGATACGATTACAATGTTAATTCAATTATACAGTACCACTGTGATCCTGGATACTTGTTAAAAGGTGAAGGCAAACTTGAATGTTTGAATTCTGGTGAATGGAGTGCAGAACCTCCCTTATGTGAATGTAAAGCAAATAATTTAAGAAGATGTTGATTTACGTTCTTGAAATTCTGTTTTCTTTTTAGATATTGACTGTGGTTTGATAAAAAATTTTCCTAATGGCCGTGTAGAATATTCATTTAATAAGACCTATTTAGGTTCAACGGTTAACTTTAGTTGTAGTAGTTCATTTAAGTTAACTGGTTCAGACAATATAACATGTTTAGGTACTGGTGATTGGAGCAACACAATACCGCGTTGTGAGGGTACTGCTTTTTCAAAATAAAAAAAAAACCATTTTCATTTTATATTAATTTTAGAAGTAAGATGTCCAGAACCCATTTTAGCTCGCCACAGTATTTTATCCGTTACAGGAAATGATAGAATGTATGGCAGAACATTAATTAAGACGTCAGAAATATCAAGTCAAGCTCAAACTTACAAGTATGTAAAAAAACATAAAATAGATTCATAGAATATGTTCTAGAATAACTACTTTGGTGAATAAACGGTATGTTTTTTATCGTTTTGTCGGCTATATATTATATTATATATTATGTTTTTCTTCTTGATTTTTAATATTAAATTAGGACAATCATTTAATTCGGATAGTTTCCGTAATAATTTTGCCGTTTCCGTAATTTCATCCTATGCGGTAAAATTAAGTTTTCCTTTGTAATTGGGCGCGAAAATTACGTTTTTAGAAATTTTTTCTGAAAATTAAAAAAATATTTAAGATTAATTGTATTCTTGAGGTTTTTTTTGAATTTGTACAGAAGTAAATTAGATTTAATAAGAGAATAAATAATTATTGTTTCCATATTTTTTGATAATTAACAACTAAAAAAATTTAGAATGACCATTGAAGTATACAGTATAAGATATATAAGAGTTGAAATTATAGTAGTTTAGAGCGAAGGCTAGATTTTTGCAAGTTTTGATGTAAGAAGCTGGTCTAAGGTACAAGTACGAAAATTTGAAAGGTTAAGAAGTATGTTTTAGGTATGGTAGGAAAGATAATGTAAACGGAAATTGAAGAGAAGATAACAATTACTGGGTCGCATATAAGAATACTATAGATAGATGGAGTTTTAATGTTGTAAAAAGTATTGCAAAATCCAATATAATACATTGTTTATACAGATCTAGCTGTCAACATCTGTACATCGAAAATCAATGATTCTTTTAATAGTCTAATTGATGAGTTTAATTATTCAAACAATAATATTTTGATTAGAACTACCAAAATTATTATTGATAACAATAAAAAATATGAAAAGCTTGAAATTAGACGAAAATCTCAAATATTGTACTATGGAACGATTAGAGTAGAAAAAGGGGGAAAAAGTGAAGAACTGAAAATTTCGCTTTTAAAACATATTAAGTACAATATTTTAAACAAAATATGTGGAAGTCATATAATGGCCACATCTTACAGAGATGTAAATTAAAAGGCATTTCGTTTTAGAACAGAGTTCTATGAATTAGTGCAGAACTTCATTACTTAAATAAATATTAAAAACTATAACTTCAGTTGTACTATATTCAACAGAATTTATTGAAATTTGAAAAATAAATAATATTATATAGCTAAACGTATCAATAATGAGAATGAACAGTGACAATATAAAAGAATATGAAATGTATATAAAAAGTATAAGATTAATTTTACTAAAAATAAATAATTACATACAATTACATACATAGAAAATTCATGTGACGAAAAAGATTTGTAGAAAAATATTATTAAAGTTATTAAATAAAATTTAAATAAGTAGAGTTTTATCAAATAAGTAATTTATTTAATTTAATATAATTTGGCAATATAAATATAAAATTATGTACCTATATATTATAAAATATTAAGAATTTAAACATTTTAGTGTTAAGATTTACCTTAAATAACATTTTTCGTACTTTATTCATTCCAATTTACAGTGTTAATTAAATTTACGTGAAAATTTGAGCAATGACTCAATGTAACTACGTATTGTATTATATACATATATTTCTTTATGTAATGTGGCCCTTATGAAGAAAGTTATTTGCATAAGGAATACCACCAAATCTTTTTACAGCCATGACTCAAAGATATAGCGATATTTATATTTTTTTGTATTTTAAATAATATGTAATTTGTAAAATAACTTTTAAGATAAAAGATTATTATCATGTTTTCTAAAAAAATAGGTAATCTGGGATGATTTACCTGGATGATGCAAAGTCAATTATTTGTGAAATAAAATTTTTGATCCTTGTGTTAATTCTTTATAAAACTTTTTTCAAAAAAAATTTTAAAATTTTTATCTTTATGTTTTGAAAATTTTTATTAACAAAACTTGTAGACCTTTTAAGAAGATCAATGATCTTTAAGATGATCAATGATAAAGAGAACAATGATCTTTTAACCATAGATATAGATTTCAAAAAATTCCTGATATAAAACAAATTTTTTATGTAGCCCCATTCATGACGGAGCTACACCCCCTCAAATTTAGAAAAAAGGTTTATTTTCAAATACACATATGTACCTAGGTTTTGCTTAATATTTTTATAATCTAAAAACGCCAAACTAAATCATTTTTATAATCTAAAAACGCCAAACTAAAACAAGGAAGTGGAAAGTAAAAAATATGAAGAATTAATAAAGAAATTAAAGCAACATTTTGAACCGAAAAGAAATGTAAGTGCAGAAAGGTATACATTTTTATCTCGGTAACAACTTTCAGAATAATCACTTACTGATTATGTTTTGGAAATTCGAGGTCTGGTGGAAACGTTTGATTATGATAGTGCATTTAGAGATACCGTAATAAAGGATAAATTAATAATGCGTATTCTAAATGACCATATTAGAAATAAATTAATCGACAAAGGGAAATTTGAAAATTTTGATGAAATGGTGCAAAAAGTTCTTAAAGAAGAAATGTTGTTAGCTGAAAAAAAGAATTGGAACTCATTACCAGTGCATGCATTTAACTCATCAAATCAACCAAATTATGAAAAAAAACCACATGGTGAACAAACTAACAAAAATAGAGGTAAAACTTTAAAATCTGTATTGTTTTTTTTTTGTAAAAATTACTGGACTAAAAATTGGATATTACTGTTACAGAATCAGATTTAGGCTTTTTAATGCCAATGTATATTCATAATCGAAAAATTATAAATAATATATCATCTTTTTTTCAAAATTTTAATTAACCAAAAAATAATTGAATTTGAAATTGATTACGGAGCGTGTGAAACCGTAATACATATGTAAATATGCCTTATAAAAATATTTTGCGAACGTAACTTAAAATAAAATTCACAAATTAGTATTCAATGTAATTAATGGAAATAAAATTAATGTAGTTGGTGTTGCTAAAGTTTCAGTGTCGGAAAATAAGAAATTGTCAAGTAATGGCACAATTTAGACCTATATGTTTAAAATTCGGAAATAGATTTCATTCCACTTTTGGGTAGATCTTGGTCACATGTTTTATTTCCTAATTGGAAAATCAGCATGTGTCATAACGGTTTAAAACAACTTAGAGAAAAATATAATTTATCAGATTGTGTTCAAATTAAAGATTATTTTGCTGATATTTTGATGGAAATTAAGCACAAATAATTCTAAATAGCATTTTATTTAAAAAAAAAACTTGTACAGGAATCTAAAAATAAAATTTCATATTTTGACACCTAATAGGTCTAAGGGTAAGATCAAAATATTATAATATTATATATAGCTTATGCTACCCATAGAATTTCTTCTGTCCCTTAGAATTTCACGGTCGTGACTGAAAGTTTTTAAAAAGTAAAATTTTTCAAAATTATAGTTTGAGATAATGGTTAATTTAAATACAAAATTCCAAAAAGTTATAAAATTTTTATACTCATTTATCAAGCCTGTGGGTAGACGTTTTTAGATTGAGAAAATATTAAGCAGAAATTGAGATATACTCATTTGAAAATATTACTCTTTCAGTAAATTTTATTATTCTACCAGTTTGATTTTTAAAATTTCATTATTCTACAATTATTACACAACATTTTGCAATTTTGATATATATGTATATAATTTTAGAACTTTAATTTTTTACTTTTACTTTCAAAAAACTTGGACAGGTGCCAGTTAAAGGTGTCTAAAAATAGCAAATTTTAAATTTTTGTCTCCTAAAACAGTTAAACAATTTTAGGAGTTAAAAAAAAAGGAAACTTCTGAAAGATTTTACTTCTCTCATAATTTTCAGTTTCTATCTACAAGTGTTGCGAAGATATGAAGAAAGTAAAATCTTGCAAAATTTTGTTTTCACATAACGGTAAATTTAAATTAAATTTAGGAAACTTTTGATATTGATTTATAAAGGTAAAAAAAGTACTCTCGTTATGCGTTTTTAGATTGGAAAGTACTGAGTAGAACTTGGGATATATACATTTGAAAATAGGGCTTTGAAAGTTTAAAACTTTGAAAAATTGTATATCTTAACCGTCTTCTTGCTTCTGCTCCTGTGTCTTTTTAATTTGTCTCTTACGCAAATTGCCTCTAGTAAATCTATTGGTATTACGCTCGCATACAAAATAGTTCGATAGAAACACGACTTTTATAATTGGTTTTGACAATTATTTAAAAAAATATCACATAATATAAACTTTTATTTTGAAAAGAACGTTTTTATTTTGACTGTTAAATCTCAACTATCATCCACTTTTGTGCAAAGCTATTCTTCTAAGACTGGTATCTTTTAAGACTGAATTTTAAAATAATATTTATTTAATAGTTTGAATATTTCATTTTGCTAATTCAGCATTTATTATACCTATGAATGAACTATGTTCAAGGGTATAATAAATTTGCCATTACGTTAGTGACACCTTAAAGGAGTCGAGCTAGATATATTCACTTTTGAAAAATTGTTAGTTTAGAGGTGTCAAGTTATATGCCAACAACTTTTGTAAAATTTGGTTGGTCTAAAGTAGCCGGTTCAGGTTTCTTGCACCTTTTAGAACTTAATGAAGCTAGGTCTTCTTTAATTATTATGTTTCTTCTTTAATTATTATGTTTATATTTTTTAAGAAGCTTTTAAGTGATATAAGTTCTTGTGGCGTGTAAATTAAGTTTCCTTTGTGTATTTTATGATTATCGTTAAGTAATTTAGATTTGTACTTCAGCAATTTTTTAAGTTTTATGGAGGTGTATCTGATCATAAGATTTTGTTCTTTGGCTACCGGTATTGTTTCTTCCATAGTTTTTATTATTATTTAGCTTATATTGCTTAAGTGAAGGTTTATTTTAGCTATATTAATATTACTTGTATCTATTATGCGTTCGTTTGCTATATTGTATTCTTTGTCGAAATTGTAATCCAGTTTTTATTTAAATTTGTTCCAATTGGTTTTATGGAACAAATATTTTTTTCTGGATGGCGTTTGATTTTCGGTGGAAAATTTTTCATTTAATACCGATAAGTGGGCGTAGATAGCTTTGCGATCACTATCATATGGTAATGTCAACAATCTATCATGCGGAGATTCTATTCTTACATCTATTAAATCTAAATCTAAATAGGAGTTACATCTGGGACAAGTTGGTAAATCTGGTGTTAACAAATTACATTTATACTGTAATTTGTTCGCACCTATCCAATTATATAATGCAACGCCAAATCTCCGGCTATAACATAATAATGATTAATATTAGCCAAATCTAAAATCTCAAATATTTTGTGAAACTCTTCTATAAATTTATTTTGATTTCTGTGGGAAGCATATATTGAAATTAAAAATAGTTTTTTATGATTTTTTAAATTAACTTTTATAACACATAACTCAATACATTGGAATGTGTCAAAATTTTCTTTATTAATTGTTGTATTGTACTGTATACTGTTTTTTATACGAATTGCAGTACCCTCGTTTCCTTGGTTACCATGATCTTGTCGTACTATTTTATAACCGTTTAAATGGAGGTAATGTTTATTTTGTAATTTAGTTTCACAAGGACAGAGAATATCTGCCTTTGTTTCTTCTGTGAAATGCATAAGAGAAAATCTTTTGTTATAAGAGACAAGCGAGTTGACATTAATTGAAATTATTTTCAAATCAATGTTATTTATTGTATATGACATATTTATCAATAAATGGGGACGTTAAACATTTCGTATAAATATTTAATATCATTAGTATTTTTATTTATATTTGTTTTTTGTATTTATATTTGATTTTTTGTAAGATCAAAAGCATATTATTATTTAAATTTTGTAGTATACTATTATCATTATTATTATTTTTAGTATTATTATTGCTAGAAGTGGAATTACTTATATTATTGTTAGTACCACATTTGCATACGAAAAATTTTTATTAGTAAAAGTATTAAACATTTCATACCTATTTCTAATTTTATCTTTAGCTATCTTCATAGCTTCTTCTTTTTTTTGTTGTTGTTTTTTGTGCTCCGGGCAATTCCTATAGGAGGCTGGGTGACCATGCTGCTTGCATAATACGCAATACAAAACATTTCTCTCATCTTTCTTTTTTATTCTGCATTCTCCGGGAGTGTGATTTTCTCCACATTTAACACATCGAAATTGCATGTTGAAATTCGCTGCATAGTGGGAAAATCTTTGGCATCTGAGACATTGATTTGCTTTTTGTTTAACTAAATGTTGCCAGTAAACTATTGTTATCATTACCTTTAATTTTTTTTATTTCATTTATTTTACTGTCCGCGGTAGCTTGGACAATAAAATATGATAATATTTTGTTGTTCTCGATCGATTCTTTCGTTTTCAATCTGCTGACTGACTCGAATTTGATATAATCTTTTTCAAATGTTTTTAGAGAAGTTAAAATTTCTTCTTCTTTGTAACATGCGTCTAAGCCTTTTAATAAGAGGCTGATTTTTTTCTGCTGTTTCGGCGTGTAAGTATAAAAATTTGTCTGAGATGTATTCAATATTTCCAATATGCATTTATAGTTAATGATGTTATAAGTATATATTATAACATGAGTTTCAGAATTTTTTTTTATTAAAAAATTGTTTGTTTTAATTTTTATTGTTTTTTTTAATAATTCAATTTCTGTATTAAAAACACTAATTGGTGGTATTTTTTTGTTACTATTATTATTGTTATTATTATTGATGTTGTTGTTGTTGTTATTGTTGATATTATTGTTTATATTTTGGCTTAAATTATTGTTGCTATTATTGTTATTGGTTCTATTGTATTTTGTTTATTCATATTTATTGTTATTAAATTTGTATTTTGTTTATTCATAGCATTTTTTTGCGATAGAACTTTTATAAATTTCTCGAAATCGTCTTTGTCGTTTTCGTCTTCGTGGTTTTGAGAGACTTCTTCGTTATTTGAGAAACGTCATCTAGTTCCATTAGCGCACTATACGAATTGTTTGTATATAATTTTTTTTCGACACATGTTTCTATTTTTTTTACAACTGATTCATTTTTATCTTTTGATAATATTTTCTGCATTTCTTTTTTCAAATTTTTTAATTTGGTTTTGAGTTTTGAGTTTTCACATTTTAATTGTTTAATTTTTTTATTATCCATGGTGACGTTTTTTTTTTGGTTTAGTTTTGTTTATTAGTAAAGTAAACTTATTATTTATTTGTTTTTTTAAGTCATTTTGTTCAGATTGCATTAAGCAATCGATTAATAGAAAGTAAAAAAAAAAAAACTTTAATTTTTATTTAATTATTCTTTATTTAATTTATTGTAGTATTTACTAAACACTTTAAATAAAAAAAATATTATTTTATAATTTAAGTTTTTTTTCTTTTTTGTTGTTTTGTTTTTTTTTTTATGATTGTTTAATATTAATTATTACACTATGTATTAATTATTATTTTAGAAATATTGTTTTTAAACGTCTTTGCTGATCGAAATCTCAGAGCCTTCTCCAATTAATTTTACCCTAATTCAATTATAATTCAATATAAATTTATTATTTACATTTACATTGCTTAAATTTATTATTGAAATTTGTTTTACTTCTTTTTTATTTTTATTTTATTAACCTAAAGTTATATATACATAATATAATATAATAAATTAAAGTAGTAATTCAATGGTCCTGTGGTCTTTTAATTTACAATTAAATTATACTTTATTGAGCTGCTTTGTTTTCTTAAACAAAAAAATTTGTTTTGTGTTTTTTTTCTTTTTTTTTTAAATTTGTAATTATAACTAATTAATACAAGTTAATAATAATATAATAAAATAAAATATTTAATTAAATAAAAACTAGTTCATACAGTGATTTGTTTACTTTTGTAATTTATATATATATAAAACAACAAAATTTATAAATTTAGAAGTGATTTTTTTTATTACTATAGTAAGAAAGAATACATTAATAATGATATCACAGTCATACAGTTAATACGGATTGTTAATACTGAATGTGTGTATGTATATGTGGATAAGTACGTGTATTATTACGCTCTTACCCACTAGGCCGCCGAGGCCCCTCTCTAACATTACTTTTGAGTATTTTGAAATCAAGGATTAGTTTTCATTCTTCTGGCAACTCGTTTTAGGCTTTTAGACAATTATGCAAACAATTGGTTTTTGATGACTAGTTCTAAAGAGTGATAGATACAATTTTGATTTATTCATAGTTATGATTGTGAATTTTTACCGTTCTATTCAGTGGAAAACCATGTTTTATCTGGTTATTAACAATTTTGAATGCAGCTCCAAATTAATAATGTTTGTTAAACTGATATATTTATTTGCATACAGATGATCTGTAGGATGAAGGATAGTAGAATCTTGAGCAATATTTACACAGTTTTTGTGAATTATATCCAGTTTGTTTAAGTAAATTTGTGGAGAGCTACTCCAAATAGAATTTAGATAACAAATATGTGATTTTATGTAAGAGAAATAGATTGCAGAAATAGCGTTATCGGTAATTTCTTAACCGATAACGCTATTTTTACAAGTAGTCAGAATGTATGGGATAATATTTTAAATAACTTTTTCTATGGAGTAGTTTAGTTCCAATTAGACCTTCTATCTACGACAGGACCAAGATAATTAGATTTCTTAACAATTTCTAAATATTCATTTTTGTACAGAAAAAGATTAATTTTAAGATCAAACCATAAATAAACTATACTATATAGAGTATTCACCTAGAACAAAATTTGTTGACTACATTTTTCAATTTTATTATATCCGTACGATAAGGATGGGGTATATGAAAATTGCTCCTTCGTTTGTAGCACCTCGAAATCAGCTAGCTAGATATACCTTCAAAGGTATGGATCGGATCAGAATCAAATTCTAAGTCGATTAAGCTTTGTCCGCCGTCCGCCTGTCCGTCAGCAAGATAACTCAAAAACTAACAAAGCTAGAGTCTTGAAATTAACATAAAATATTTATACATCTATTTGTAGGTTCCCTATTTTTTTGGTTGAGATCCGACCAAACTTCGGATAGCTCTCGAAGAACTAACTTTTAGATCTCCACATTTTTTTTGAAATAGATTCATGAAATTAACTGCTGTTAGATATAAAAAAATAATAATTTTATGGCACAACTTAATTCTGCAGCCCCGCTCGTGGCGGAGCTACAGCCCCCCAAATTTCGAAAATGCTGTATATTTAAATTGTTATAAGTTATAACACAAGTTGTATAAGATATATCTTCAATTTGAAAACGCCAAACGATTACTGCTTTTATTAGCTTTAAATATATATATACAATAAATATATACTTGTGCCATACAGTGTCTTAATTTACCGTTATGCAAAACTCAAGTTTTGCTAAATTCTTGACTCTTTCTATCTTCCAAACGGTTTAAGTTAGAAACTTGAAAATTTTAGAGAAGTTAGGTCTTTGAAAATAAGTAGAGTAATTTCAGAAAATATTTTTGTATCGCCTAAAAACTAAAAAAATCCTTATTTTTAAACATCTGTAACTTGAACACCTGTCCACATTTTTTTTAAGTAATATACAAAAATTAAAGCTCCAACATTATATTTATATTTCTATTAACAACAATGTAGTGTTATCTTAAAAGTGACGAAAGTGTGACTTCATTTTTCTAAATAACGGTGGTAACGATCAATCAAAAATACAGAATTTTGTAAAAAATGTTGCCACTGATAACACCAACAAAGACAAAATAAATGAATTTTTCAGTGGTCTAAATACACAAACTGAGAAAAATGATAAAGTTAAAAATTTCAACAATTTTTATTGCAAGGTAGGAAAAGATATCGCTCAGCAATATAAATCAATATATATACCTAATGTCAGAACAAACCGTAGACTAATGCTGAATGACATATCTTTTATAGGGAAGCAAGGAAATGACTACAGCATATAAAAAGTACAAAAAGTAGTGGTAAAGATGATCAAAAATCGTAAAAACATGTGAGCCGGAGTTACTAAAGAGCATAATAAACTTGATTAATCTATGAATAAGGCAATATGAAGTACCGGATGCATTAAAAATCAGTAAGATAGTGCCGATTTGCAAAAGGGTTGGTGATAAAAATGATGTAAAAAACTTTCGACCAATCTCGGTTCCCTCTATACTTAGTAAGTTATTAGAAATGCACATAAATCAACAATTAATTGAACATTTGTCTAAGGCTAACTTATTAAGTAATGTACAATATGGATTTATTAAAAACACAAGTAAAAATGCTGCTTTATTTGACATAGTAACATTACTTCAAGAAAATATGAAAAACAAAAATAAAGTTGGCATAGTATTTTTCGATCTTGACAAGCCTTCGATTCAATTGATAGATCAATATTATTAAAAAAATTATCCGAAAGCGGAGTTAAAGGTAACGAATTGAATTGGTTCAAAACCTATTTTTCCAAAAGAAAGCAATACACCCAATGTAAAAATACAAAAAGTTCAGAGGAATATTTAGAATACGGTGTAATTCAAGATAGCTCCTTAGGACCGGCGCTGTTCTCTTCTTACATCAGTAGCTTTTCACACCTAAAGCTACATGGTAAACCGTTTCTTTTTGCCGATGATATTGCAATAATATATGCAGAAGATAATTATGTTAACTTAGAAAGTATTATAAATACAGACATGGCCGTCATATTCAAGTGGATGAATTTATATAAGGTCACGGTTAATTCAAGCAAAAGTAAGTTACTATTAATAAAATCAAAGGGAAGAAAACGAATTATTCAGTACAATAATAATCTAATTGAGCAAGTGAAAAAGTACAAGTTTCTGGTACTAACATTTGATAAAGAACTAACTTGGAATGAACAAGTGAACCAAGTAACATCTAAGACTGCGAAAATCGCCGGTTTATTTAAAAGAATTCCAAGCGACATCAAAACATCCATTTTTCATATTTTATTTTATAGTACAATTACCTATGGTATTGGGATCTGGGGAAATACTTTTGCAAAAAACATTGATAAACTACAGCGTCTACAAAATAAAGCTATTAAAAATCTTTACGGTTTGCATCATCGTACATCAACAAATACTATAATAATAATACATAAATATAATAAAATATTAAAATTAAAAGACTACAGAAATCTAATACAATTAATACATATACACAACATAAAAAACAATCAAATAAAAAGTAATACACAAATATTATTAAACTGTGATGTTCATTAATATGGTACGAGAAATGCTGAGAATCTAAGGTATGAAGCTGTTCACAACTTATGGCGTCTTGAATCCATACTACAGACAGGCTCTCAACTATATAACAATTTAGATAGCAGCTGTAAACAAATGTCAACATTAAAATTGAAAAAAAAAATTAAAGATCAAATAATTGAAAGTTATTAAATTATTAAATTTTAATTAAAAACAAAAACAAAAAAAAAATTTTTTTACTAATTTTATATCTTCTCTTAGCTTAAATTAGTTTTGTAAAGTTTCATTATTTTTTCTTTTTCTATTTCATTTTTGTTTTGAATATTTTATTTTCTTAAATCATAATATATGTACATAATATATATTTTACACTGGATTTTGTTCAATTTTTAAATTATATTTTACACTTAAATAAATAAATAATCAATATACTCTGTACGAGCATTAATGCTCTTTTGAGAAATTAATAAATGAAAAAAAAAAAAAACAAAAATTTTTCTAACAAATTTTTTTAACGATTTTTTTGCAGTTTTTTTCTACTCGATAATTTGAAATTGTAGTACAAAAAAAATTAAACAAATAAAAAATATAACCGTTGCTTGAAGAATTTATATTTATATGATATTAGTATACATACTTATATAACTCATGTTTATTTACATATCTTATATGTCACTGATGAATGAATGTTATATAATACATATGTATAGTATAAATTATTATACATTTTCCACTTAGTATAAAATGGTACTATAGCATATTTGGAAAAGTTTTGGATTGATAATCGTTATGTGGAAGGTTAGAATCTGCTATTGAAGTATGTATAAACATATAGTTTGAATATATGTACAACCCATAGTTTTAGAAATTATAAAATTCACCCAAATTATTTTAAAATACTAAAAAATTAAAAAAATTATTATAATAAGTAGAGTGACAGGCTATGAATATACTAGCGGTTCGTAGGGGTATCTAAGAGTTGACAAAGGCAACTGTATTCTAAAAAAATTTTAATTATAAAAATTAAAAAATATGAAATATTGAAATAAAATTATTAATTATATTTTTATAATTGATTTTTGAAAACTGTAAAACCCACTATTATGTATTCATCCTCGTTTTATCTAAATTTACTACACTCACCAATGCATACTGTAATATGCATACGTAATACACATAGGTACATATACATATATACATTATTGAAAATAATGTATGGTTTGATCTCATTATATTGGCTAAAGGGGGAGATGGGTTTAGTCAGTAAAAATCTGGCAATGTTAATTCTAACCATTTGAACACGATTCGGTAGGTAAGTTTTAAAGAAAGCTAGTTGACCGGGAGTAAAATTCAATTTAGTAAATTTTAATAATAGAATGTCATGAACCACGCAAAGCTTTTTTGATGTCAAAAAAGACACAACTGACAAAACTTCTGCTATCAATATTTTTTGAAATGAAGTCGTTCAGAAATAAACAAGCAGCCATAGTGCTCAATTTTTTCTCAAAACCATATTGATTGTCGTTTAGAATAGAATTATTACTAAAGAATGCATCATATTTTAATTACTTCTTCAAAAATTGTGAAAAAAGCAGTCAGTAGAGATATCGGGCGATAGTTTGAACAATTTGTTGCCTTTCCATTTTTAAAAATCAGTATTACAATGGCAGTTTTGAGACTATCCGGATAGATATGGGATTGAAACGCTTTAATAATAAATTTGACTCCAACTGGCGTTAAAATTTTTTAGAAATTTCTTCGAAATGTTATCATATTCGGTTGCTCATGCATAATTTAATGATCTTATAACATCAGATACTTCTTCAACATTCGTAGGAAATATATCAAAATTATTGAAGATATTTCTATTAAATTGGTTCAAGTAGTTTAAGTCAATGTTATGTGATAGGATATTTAACACACTTGTAACGTTTAAGAAATATTCGTTAAATACTGTTGCAATTTCATTTTCATGTTCAAAAACTTCGTTGTTGTAATTAATTACCTTAATCACCCTCTTTAAATCTAATTACTTGTGTGTTACTAGTGCAATTGCTACTAATTTTTTTAGAATAATAATTTTTTTTTGCCTCAATTATAAATTTTTTAACCCCCAATTTATACATGTTAAATAATGTGGTAACATGTATATTATCTGGATATTTTTTCTTATATTTAAAAAAGGAGTTTCTTAATTTCATTTCTTTCAATTTCATCAGTAATCCATTTTTTTACTACAACAATTTGCGTGTTTACATTAATACTTTGTTTTAGACTATTTATTCTAAATCATTAAAATTTTCACAGGAGTCAAGATTATTTCAGATATTATTGTGGGAAACATTTTAATAGTTGTGTACAGTTTTATAGGAATTAATTTTGTCTCTTTTTAGAAACTGCTTTATACTTAAAAAGATCATTTGATGATCAGAGAAAAAAGTGTCCAAGATATGGAAAAATATTCGTATTCTACAATGTCGTAATAACGTTGTCTATAATTGCTCTTGAATATCTACCAACCCTAGTTGCAACGTCTCTGCAATTCTTTTACAAACTAGCAAACCATTGCTTATTACGGTATTTATATACGTGCTTACATTAGTACTTATTGCATTTAATAAATTTAAGTTAATATCACCGAGAATTAGTGTTTTCTTAAATTGATATATGACTGCATTTATTTTATTAATAAAAGAGTTAATGCGTTAATTACTACTTTATTAATTAACATTTTAATTATAATCTAATTCATTTCGATTAATTTTAGCTTAATTCAAATATAATTTAATATAAATTTGTTATATACATTTACTTTGCTTAAATTTCTTATTTACATTTTCATACAATTATAATCTAATATTTCAATATAATCTAATATTTTCAATTCATTTTAAATAATTTTAGCTTTGATTCTGCGTTATATTATATTTAAAAGTATAACAATTTTATCGACTACTTTAATTACTTTGCCTTTGTCCCTTGGTCTTAACATTCTGCTCACACGATTGTCTTGAATCTGTGACCCACGATCAGATGAAGTTGTTGTGGATGTTGTTGGAATACCTGCTTCTTTTTTGTCTCCAGACACCTCTTTATCTGCTACCCTTTTTATGTCGGTTAGAGCCGAATCACTATCTCCACTGCGAATTTCATTGAAATGTCTTTTTATTTCTTTCTTATTGTGAAATATGATACTATATAAATTAGATCCTTATTACTTTTATTTTATTTTTTTATTTTCGTTGCCATACAGCTTGATCTGTTTGGGTCTCTATAATCGCGTATGAAAAGCTTTTGCCCTTGAGATAAAATGTTGTTCCCTTTTTCCTTTATAATGTTTTTCAATTTGGTTTTATTTATTTGATCACTAACAAGTGATGGTTTCAATGAGCTAAATCGAACCCTTAGAGATCGATTAAAAAGCAATTTACCAGGAGTCTCATCGGTGGTTGTGTTGAATAAAGTAAATGCGGTAGTTAAACAAAATTTATTATAAAATATTTAGAATAATGTCAAAGTCGAAAAGTTTTTGGGATTTTAAATTCGCATTCAAAGATTTCTACCTGATCGTTAGTCGCTGGATGACCTGGTGCGGTAGGAATGTGGTTAGCATTATCATAATATTTAATCTGTAATTGATAGGCATTTAAAACTCTTTTATTCAATAATTAACCAACCGATATTCATTTTTTTAAATGATAGATTTCAGCACAGCTACCTTACAATATCAACACTTTTCCGATTTTCATTATTAATTGAAAAAGAATTAAACTTTCATCGCGATCGGACGTGTTTTTGACTCGCGGTTGATAAAAAAATTAAAAAGAAATTTTATTTTTTAGTTCTCAAGCAGTTAGTCATACAACTAAACGGTATGGCTGACTGTTATAAATGCCGGACGAAAATAAGAGGTGAAACCGGAATGCGGTGCGTCGGAGTGTGTGGAAAGATTTTCCACAGTGCCTCCAAGTGCTCGGGGCTTGACCAGGCAGCAAGCAATATATTAAACTCAAATTTGAACATTAAATTTGTATGTGATGATTGTATTCAATACATACAAAATGTAGATATGGTTCTTCAAAATATTAGTTGTGCGGTTAAAAAAAACAGTGATTATTTGTGTGAATATAAACAGGAATTCGATAATGCGATAAAAAAAAATGAATTAGAAACAATGCAGCTTTTAAAAGCTATTGAAGAAAGATATACTGAACGGTTAGAAAGTATAAAAAAAGTTCAACAAAAAGAATTTGAAAAATTTTCGAAGATTACAGAATTATTTCAAACGGAAAGTGAAAAACTTAATACGACTATTCATAATACGGTATTAAAAAACGATGAACTTTGTGAACGTTTAAAAAACTTTAATGAAAATGAAAGCGAACAAAATATAGGTCAGAATATTTTTTATTCAGATATTGTAAAACAAAATGCAAGTGTAAGCAAAAATAATTTTCCAGTAATTAAAAAAAAAAGTACCTTTAGTTATTAAACCGTTAACTAAACAAAAGTGTAATATAACACGAATGGAATTAAATAAGAAGGTAGACCCAAAAAACTTTAAAATTAATAATATTGAAAATAGAAAAAATTAATAATTATCGTGGAAGCGGAGAATGTACAGGAAAGAAATAAAATCAAATCTGCAATAGAAAGTAAATTAGAGGAGAAGTATCAAGTCAAAATTCCTACTGAAGTAAAACCAAGAATTGAAATTGTACATATGACCTCAAAGTATTCGGGTGATGAATTGATAAATAAACTAAAAGATCAAAATCAACACTTAGAAGTGAGTGAAATTAAATTAATAAAAATGTACGAGGTAACTAAATATAATGATAAAAAATATAATGCCATTATTGAAATTGATAAGGAGTCTTTTCCAAAAGCAATTGTAAATGAAAAAGTATCAATTGGTTGGGAACGCTGCAAAGTGTTTGATGCCTTAAGAGTGCTTAGATGCTTTAAATGTAAAGGGTTCAACCATAAAGCGGCTGAGTGTAAAAATGATGAAGCTTGTTCAAATTGTCTTCAGAAACATACCAACAGTGAGTGCAAAGAGAAGAAAGTAGTTAAATGTATTAATTGCATTGAAGCTAATAAGAGGCTGAAACTAAATTTAGATAATGACCACGACACTTTCAGTAAAAACTGCCCAGTTTATATAAATAAATTAAGCATAATAAAAAAGAAAATTGGTTATTAGCAATTAAAGTCAAATGCTGATGAATTAGTTAAAAATAATTCGATTAATTTAAGTGAAACTTCACTAAATACTTCTCCTGAATATGCAGAAAACTGCAGTTGTACTAATTTGAATGAACAAACGGAAAAAGCATTAACCTCAAAATCAACTAATTCAACTAACCAAATAACAATAAATAAACCACCTGATAAAAATAAATATTCAAAAAATGTAACTGCTTCATCAGCAAATTATAATAAAAAAGTAATAACAAAAGAAACTGCTTCTAAAAAAAATTCTTTAAATAAAATGAATCACAATGTGTTTAATAAATATCTATCTAAACTATGGGGTAATAAGAAAAACATTATAAACACAAAAAATAAGATCAATATTGTTAATAATATAACAAATAATGGAAATAATAATATTAAAAATGAAAATACTAATAATATCAATGATATAAATCCTATTAATGACATTCCAATTCCTAATTATTCGAATTGGATCAAAGGTGAAACGCTTAATCCTCAAACAAAACCTGAATTTTTAAAGAAAGACCATTTTGTCACACTGGAACCACCAATAGTAAAATTAACACGCAAAGCAGTAGAGGAAGGTGACAGTATATATGTGCTTTCGCGGCTAAGGGATTTCAGAATTTACAATAATGTCTCTTCCTTTCATACTTTTATGATCATAATGGTATATGTTATGCTGGAATTACACAATCTAATTTAAAGGTCTTAATAAATCAAGATGGACTACCAACAAATTACAAGGAACTATGTCAAATATATTTCACTTACCATGAAAGAATAGGAATTTCCAAAGAAGACGTCAATAAAGATTTAACTTCATACAGAAGACATATTGATAATAACTATAGAGACTACATTCAAAAAGTTAGAGAAAGTTGGAATAAACATATGACACCCATTTCAAAATGATGAGTTCTATAAATATTGTCAATAAAAATAATTCAATAAATATTTTGTATGTTAATATTAGAAGTATGAGGAATAAAATTGATGATCTAACTCTATTAATTAAATCACATTCTCCAGATATTGTTATATTAAATGAAACATGGATTTATTCATCCGAAATCCCATTTATGCAGATTCCTGAATTTTCATCCATCCATCACTGCAGAGAAAATAACAGGGGCGGTGGAACAGCAATTTATATAAAAAACAAATTAGCATTTACTTCTCTTGCATTACCAAATTCTGTAAATGAGAAATTTAATCCTATTGGAATTCAACTACTCAATTGTAAACCCAACATTAAAATTATTACAATGTATAATGCTCCTGGTATTGATAAAAACGATTAAATCGATTCAGTGGGTATTCTCTTAAAGACTTTCAGTAAAAACTGTATCATAGTAGGTGATACCAACATAGATTTGGTTTCAAATAATGAAAACACTATTACTTATATTAATATAGTTGAAACATACAACTTTAACATAATCAATGATACCACTATTAACGGAATAACTCGGCAAGCCGTAAATTGCAGTTGCCAATCTGATTGTAATCATGGAAGCATCCTTCATCACGTTATTGCCAATTTTAAAACTTTTAATGCAACGATCAAATTGTCGGATAATCCTATTAGTGACCACAAAGTTTTGGAGATAAATATTGAAAAATGCGATATCATACTCGAACAAATGACAAGAGTAACTATAGAAAAAACTAACTGGAATGCTTTCCAAAACCTAGTTGCGCAAAAAATCCAAATGTGTAACTCTTATGATGAAATTACGGAATGTATAAATGTAAGTAAAGCATTAGCTTCTTCAACAAGAATAGTTAGAAGACGGAAACAAAACCATTGGATTACTCCGTTTATACTTAATTTAATCAAAATACGAAGTAAACTTTATGCTAAAATTCGTAAACAAAAAAACAACTATGATTTGCAAAATAGATATAAAAAAATTAAAAACTATATTCAAAAATTAATAAAAGAACTACTTCAACAACCAAATAAGTGAAAGTTGCAACCCTCAACAGCTGTGGAAAATTATTAATAAGCACTTAAGTTCGAACATTTCTAAAAGAGTGCGGCAATACACGTAACAAAGAACACCGGAGAAATCACTACTTCTGACTTAGAAGCAGCTAATATTCTAAATGATCATTTCGCTACCGTCGGAAGCAAGTTAGATAAAAACTTCAACAACCTTACAAATAATGTAATAAATACACGGGATCACATAAATCAGAACTCAATTTATTTTATTCCAACAGATAGTAATGAAATAACACAAATTATAAACTCGTTTAAAACTAACTTATCTCCTGGACCAGATGGCATCTCAATAAAACATATCAAATCAATTAGATACATAATATCAAACAAGCTTTCTGATATAATAAATGAAATTTTATCGACTGGTGTTTTTCCAAATAAGGCCAAAGATTGTATTATCACTCCAATTTTTAAATCAGGAAAAAGGACAGATGTTAACAATTATAGACCAATATCTTTGACAAATTGTCTATCTAAGATTATTGAAAAGGTTATTAAACGTCGTTTAATTGCATTCTTCACAAATTTAAATCTAATTGATGACCATCAATTTTTTAAACGGAAGCAGCACAGAATCCGCTGCGCTTGAAGTTGTTAATTCCATAAATATGGCGTTAGATAAAAATAACTACGCAGCCGCTATTCTTTTAGATCTAAAAAAAGCTTTTGACACCGTAAATCATGATATATTAATAAATAGCCTTTTCAATATGGGTATAAAAGGAGTTGCAGCCAATCTATTTAAATCGTATTTAAATTTTCGAAAAATCAAAACCAGAATAAAAGACCATATTAGTGAAGAAGCAAGTCTACAAATTGGAGTTCCACAAGGCACAGTTCTAGAACCTGTTCTTTATCTAGCTTATGTGAATAGCTTCAACAAAATTGGGCTAAGTGGACATTATTAAATGTTTGCAGATGATACAATAATTCTGTACAAAGGTAAAAACAAGAACCAACTGGAAGAAAATATTAATAATGATTTATACAAAGTTAGTGGCTAAATCATAAGAGATTAACAATTAACATCTCTAAAACTGAATTCATCATATTTAAACAAAAAAATAAAGAAAACATTAATCTATCAATCAATATTAATAATCAACAAATACAAAGAGTAAAATCGTCGAAATATCTAGGTTTACTTATTGATGAAGATCCTTCTTGGAAAATTCATATAGATAATTTAAAAAAAGCCGTTTTATCATTAACTGGTGCAATTGGAAGGTGTCCTAAACTAAGTGAAGATATAGCTAAATTGGTCTTCTACGCCCACATTCAGTCTAAAATAAGGTATTTAATTCCAGTTTGGAGTCAAAGTTGCAAATACGTTATTAGTTCAGTTAGCGCTATTATCAACAGAGCTATTAAAATCTTATACAGACTTCCGTATGATTTTCCAACTACATCATTGTATTCTGATCGAAATTTACCTACCGTTGAAGAAACAATATTTTTGGAAAACTGCAAGTTGATTTATAAACTATCAAATAACTTAACCAAAAGCAATTGGAAAATACAAACAAATGCTTCAATTCATAGCTACTTCACACGAAGTGCGGAACATTATCGATTAGAAGCACCCAGAACTAAAAGAGGTAAAAGAGATATTATGTTTAATGGCATAAAAAGCTTCAATAGTCTTCCTGCCTATATAAAATATGCTCCCAACATAAGGTTATTCAACAAACGTTTGAAAGCTATACTACCCCAATTAAATAATTAGAAAATATATAAAAAAGCAAAAAAAAAAAAAAAAAATGAAATGTATCTAAAATTTTAACCTGTGTATTAAATTTTATTAATATTTATTATAATTTTAAATATTTAATTAGTTTTAAGTTAGATTATAGAAGAGATTTATACCAGTTTTACTGTCTATCTCAATTCTTTAATAAATAAAAAAAAAATTAAAAAAAAAATTTTCCATTTTCATAAAAACCCATGTGAAGAATATACACATGTATCATAAAAAGGGTCTTTCAAATTGAGTTTTCAAATATTTAAAAGACATAGAATTTGAACTGGAAAAGTTTTTATTTTTGAAGTACAATGTTTGCCATTTATACTCTGAAAATGATATCCCCCATGTGACCACCTATTGCGTCTCTACAGTTTCTGATTCTTTTATCAAAATGTTCGGTCACATTCTGGCATAGTTGCAGCTCTATCTCACCAATAGCTCGAATAATTTCTGCTTTCAATACTTCAACGTTTCGAGGATTATCCTTGTAGACCTGTCCTTTCACATAGCCCCAGAAAAATAAGTCTGACGGTTTCAAATCGTAGGATCTTGAAGTCCAATTCACGTCACCGACTCTGGAAATAACACGGTCTGGAAACTTTGTATGCAGTAATTGCAGTGTTCTCTGGCTGTATGACACGTAGCCGCATCTTGTCGAAACCACATGTCCTCAGTATCAATATTTTCCAGTTTTGGACAAAAAAAGTTGTGATCATGTCGCGATATCTGGCACCGTTAACGGTTGTAACTCTTCCAGCATCATTTTCGAAAAAGTACTGACCAATCACACCACCAGACCACAATGCACACCAAACAGTGACTCTTTGTGGATGCATTGGTTTCTCTTGCATAACGCGAGGGTTTTCTTCTCCTCAACTACGGCAGATTTGTTTATTAACGTAGCCAACGATCTCGAAATGTGCTTCGTCCGAAAAGATGATTTTTTTTTTTTAAATCGTTGTTTTGTTCCAGTATCCAATTGGCAAAGTTCCGACGCATGGAATGATCTTGTGGCAGCAATTCTTGCGTCAACTGAACTTTGTAGGCCTTCAACGCTAAATCTTTGTGGATAATACGTCATACAGTTGACTCAGAAAGTCTCAATTGTTGTGAACGTCGGGAAATATTTTTTTCTAAACGACCGGCACGAGCATACTGATGTCTTTCTTGATCCTGTACTGCACCAGTTTCTTGAAATTTCCGCACAATATTACCAATTTGTTGCTCAGTTGGACGATTATGTCTACCATAAACATTGCGTAATTTGCGAAATACATTTTTTACTGAACGACCATTTTCATAAAATAATTTGATAATTTCAACACGTTCTTGTAATGTGTACGACTCCATTTTTATAAATGACAAACCTTCAACTGTCAAAAAATTACATATAATATGGGTACGTTCAATGTTTGAAGTGTGTTACACAGGCGCCTACTTTTGAAACCTCAATTTGAAATACCCTTTAGTATCTACAATTATAATTTAGTAGCTTTCAGCCACAAATGTGTTAAGAATTTTGTTTCAAGCTTTGAACACTAGTAACTATATATTGTTTTACGATTTTTCTATTATAAAACCTATACATTATACATAATATCTTAATATCATAAAAGACAATCTTCTGCTGCGTTTCGCGTGCCCTTTTTTTTAAATTTTAGAGCACACACAATCACAATATTTCTTACTTAATACTAATAATACACAATATTTCTTTCTAGCACTACTAATACTAACAAGAAAAGAGATAAAAATATTAAAAGAAATGGTTCGATTTGATCTTAAACGATACTCTTTATTCTTTATTTTAACTCTACTACATATGTACCAACCAATACCAACTACAATTATACTAAATGTACATTACTAAATGTACATTATACTAAAGTAATGTACATTTACATACGATATTATATATGGAAGTGGATCATATTCTTATAATACGTAATCTTTGATTGAAATATTAAAATGTGTGTATTGCGAGCGTTTGAATATATTTTGCCTATTTTTCTCTTATATGCGATATACAATATGAATTTCTCATTTCAGTAACGATTCATTTTATGGACAACTGCTTGAATTTTAGTATGTTTTAGCCAAAGAATATGCATAGTAATAAGAATACAAACTCGCTCTCTTGAGCATAAAAATTTTTGCTAACCGCACAATTATTACATATGCATATATGATAAAAATTGTTAGAAATATATGGTAATAAGAATTGTGTGTGGAAGAAAGAGATGAAAAATCGTACACAAAAGAGTGTAGAGAAAGTAATAACATGAAATTAATATAGATTTTTTTTTGGTTTGGTATAGGTACATGTAAATGTTTGCATTAGGTTTACGTAAATGAAGAGTTTAATTACTTATTAGTTATTACAAATAGATATGCTTTGGTAATAAATAATAATTAACCATTATTTAACTGCATGTTAATATACATACATATATATTATAGAATAACCAAAAAGATGGAAGTTTGACATTTTTATGTAAAATTAATTGTTTAATAATGAAATGATAAATTCATATTGTACATATGTATGTATGTACAGGAGAAAACCAACTAATATTTAACAAATTTAAAAAAAAAAAATATTTGATTTGAATGAAAAAAGTGCAATATTATTGTATTTCAGAATTTGTGATGCATACATAATATATAATTCATAATATTAATTTTGATGTAAACTTCAACAAATAATTTTGTGAATTGCATGAAAATTATTTTGTACTTTTATTACCTATAAATTTTGTAAATCTAGGCTTAAATTTTATTCTTAAAAAATTTCGAAAATACATATGTACATATGAAGCGACGAATTTTTACTAGAATAATTACGAATACTCATTCCAATAATAGCAAATTTTTATATAGGGTGTTCAAAATTGAGGTATCATTTTAATTTTATTAAAAAAATACTTTTTGTTTTGAAATATTAAATATATTTTTATTTTAATTTATTACAAATAGGTTCTGGTTAATAATGAAAAATTCCGTCCTCCTGTTGAAACCACATATTCTCTACGTCCAAATCATCAATTTCCCGCCACAAAAAGCTTCGGATCATCTCCCTGTAGCGATTTCCATTGACCGTAATCGCATTTCCATTTGCGTTTTCAAAAAAATATGGTCCGATGATTCCTTCTGACCACAAACCACACCAAACCGTAACTTTTTGTGGATGTACTGGTTGCTCTAAGATAACCCTTGGATTCTCTTCACCCCAAATGCGGCAATTCTGTTTATTGACGTAGCCATTGAGCTGGAAATGAGCTTCGTCGGTGAAGATTATTTTGTTAAAAAAATTCTCATTTTCTTCTTGTTTTTCGATTGCCCAAGAAACAAATTGCCGACGTAATGCATGGTCAGTTGGTTTTAATTCTTGCGTCTTATAAGCCTTTAAATGGAGATCACGATGCAAAATGTTGAATAATGTGGATGGTTTGATGTTTAATTGCTGCGAACTATGACGAATGGAAGTTTTTGGATCTTCTTCAATACTTCTGCTCACAGCTGCTACATTCTCGGTTGAACGTAGTGGCCGTTGATAAATGTTGCCTCTGTTATCAAGAACAGATCCAGTTTCTAGAAATTTATCAACCATCAGCTTGATGGCAAGATTTGTTGGAGCATTTTCTCTACCAAATTTTGTTCGAAATTTCCTAATTAGATCTTGAAAACTTTTACCATTTTCAAAAAATGTTATAATAACAAAACCACGTTGTTCCTTCGTGTAACGTTCCATATTAACTAACCGGAATGTATTTAGAATATACCTAAAGCAACCTCGTATAAAAATTCCAGGTAGAAAAAAAATGGCGGCAAAATCAAAATGATACCTCAATTTTGAACACCCTATATATATACAATGCATACATTTTTTAGCTTTTATTTTTACAAAATGTACTTTCATGCATAATTTGTCAATAACTCAAAAAATCTTACATATATTATACACATTCATTCATCATATTATACACACACTTACATATTATGTTCACATTCATTCTTTACACAAAACAGAAAAAAACAAAAAAAAACATAACAAAACAAAAAATATGTAGATAAATACTTAACATTATATAGCTACATATGTATATAAATACATACATATCTATCTATACTATTCGTATCAAACTACATGTATTGCAAGAAAATTATTTTGGACATTTATTATAAACTAGTTTCACCAGTGCTCCAAATTCCGGCAAATGTCGCCAAGAGCTCGACATTTTGAACGGATTGAGTTGTCTTTTCCACCGAAGGTAGAATCTTCAACAGATACAAAGAAAATCTAACAAATTCAATTTGAATTCTTGTACAAAAAAAAGGGATCCTAAAAAGTAATTCAAAATGCATACATAATTAAAATTTACCGTACATACTCATATAAATAATAATTTGTTTTTGAAAAGCAATTAAAATATTTTTTCATTCATTAAAAATATTAAAATGTATATATTAGGTTTTTAAAAATATTTTATGACATCAATAATATATATGTAATGATTTTTCGGGTTTTTTCATTACACATATCTCTCGGTCTCGTAAAATCGGTCTCGCGAAATTTGTATTTCGTTTTGATTTTGTATATAAAAAAAAACAAAATTATTTTTATTTAATGGTAAAAATACAAGTTGTCAGCTTGAGATGTTAATTAGAACTCCCTTCTTTTAAACTAGTTACAAGTATTTATATTAATTCTTATCTACTAAATGTTTATTACTAAATGACTAATATATATTATATTAATATTCTAATATATATTTAATATAAGATTGATATTATAATTGATTGATTGATAAATAATAATTGATATGTTTATTTTTGTCCTATTTTAATGTTTTATAACTATTTACTTTATTAGATCAGAACATGTCTTGTCTTGTTTTATGTTGAGAGGTAGACTATCCATGCACATTGTTTAATTACTTTCTTTATTTATGTGCGTATTTGTATGTGCATACATAACTCGCGCTTAGTCGCTTCAATTTAAAAATTATGTAACCAAAATACAAATTTATTTTATTTTATAGATATATAATATGTACTACAAAATTATATAAAAAAAAAAAATCATATATGAATTCAATTTCTTTTCTTTACATACCTCCCGGATCAAGTTTTTATTTTAAAATGAATTTTTTCACATACACTTAGATAAGTAAGACGGTTGAATGAGTCCACGTGAAAACGTTTTTAGTCGTTCTTTCTAGGCTACGTGGAATATAGGCCAATGAATATTGAATTGAGTTGGATGTATAATGATTTATGACAATATTATGTATGTATGTATGTGAATTTTTTTTTGACAAAAAAAACAACAAAAAGAATAAACAACCAAGTAACGTCATAGTAAGATAAGATCACTTTATTTAATATTTTTAAATTAGGATGCTGAGAGAAAAAATGTCGAAAACAAATAGAGAGAGTGAATTCCTAGACAAACTAAAATCATTGCTGATACAGACAGAATAAAAGTTTAGTCGACTCAGCAATACAGATAATAAAAAAAAATAAAAAATATAAAAGGTTTTTTTCTTTACTATTCAATTTAGTTTCATGTGAGTCGGCTAATTTGTTGAACCCCAACCGCAAATGAATTGTATTTATGTATTTTTCTGGTAAAAAAAAATGTAGCCGTAAAAAAATGGTTACTTGAAGAATAAGAAAAGCTTTTCTTTGGCTGTTATTTTACTAAAATTGGTTAAGTAGTTTTTTGCAAATCGGTACCGAAAGTTTTATATGGAGAAAATTAAGCCGATTAAATATATAGATTTTAAAGATCTACCCTTAAAGTATATATTTTTTGATATCTAACTATATCTAACTATATTACATTCCTAGCTATAACATATTATATTGTATAGAAAAGAAACATAAAGAAAAATACGAAGCTATAGATACTTAACACTACATAGCTCTTATAATATAATATTGTAAATTAGTCATAGTCAAATTATATGTATAGCAATAGCATATATTGCATATAAACATAAAATTCGGAAAAAAAAGAAAAAAGAAGGAAAAAAGGATATTTCGCCTAAAAAACAGAAAAATTTAAAGGGACATTCTCATTTACACTCTTTAAAATTTTAATATTTGTTTTCTTTTTTCCCGCGACTCGACCTTTATTTACTACATGTATATGTATGTAATATTTATTAATATGTATATATGTACTTTAACTTAAACATGTATAAAGAAAAAAATTTTATAATTAATAAAAATCATCATTCATCACAATATGTATTGAGATTTCAAAATAATGACAAATGATATTGATGTTCAGTATATCTCTTTAAAATTTAAATAAATGTTTTGGTTTTGTGATTTTCTATTAAATTGTTATATGAGTGTTTGAATATTGTTTAAAGCGATAGAAAACTTTTCTAATTGTATTCTTTTCTTTAACTCCAATTTCTTCTCATATACCTACTTAAATTTGAATATGTTTTTATTTTTAAATATTTTGTATGCCAATTTTATGCAGGGTTACCATTCGTATAATCAAGGTTATATTTGTACGGATTTCTCGCCCCCTGTACAATGTACAATCTTGATCAAGGGTACGCCAAATATTGGTCTTTTTCAGATTTTAAATTTTTTACATTAAGACAAGGTAAAACGAACAACGACAATTTTGAAAACGTGGTCGATAAAGAAATTTTAAAATGAATTTTGCTCCAAATTTTGTTTGTGTGTTTGACGAATGTTTTACGGATACCTTTAAAACGTTTATTTTGAACTCGATAGATAAATAGACATAATAATCCTGACTCACAATACCAAATAAACTAACCTAAATATACCTACACCAACTACAGGCTCCTTAATTAATTGTAATTTAATTCTGTTTTTAAAAATAATTTCAGTTACTGTTTGACGAATTTGGTTTTGTTTCAGAATTTTTACGGATTGTACATTTTCCATAAATTGTACTTTTCAAAACTGCAACTGTCGAATAGAATTTGACAACACATTAACAGGGCCTCTTAGTAATCTATATATTCTATAATATGTTATATATCTTTCTTTTCTTTTTCTTTTTTTAATGCATTTCTTTGCCACATAAATGTGAAAAGGAAATTACACAGTTCCGCATTAGTTAACAACTGATTACAGAGCATTAGTAAAAGCATTATCTAACCCATTACCATAATGTAAATTTAGCATTACATTTTACACACGATGTCCTAGGCGGGAATCAATCGCCTCCGTTCAGTATTACCTAGAATTTGTTACAGAACTAGTTCCCGGGAATGAGTTTGATAAAAAAAAATATGAAAAAAATATATGCTTATTTATTACTTACTTTTATTTATTTATTTTACTATATTATTATACTAGAAACAATATAATATTAAAATTTATATAGATATATATATACATATATATATTAAACAGTAATATTATTTTTTTTTAGTAATTAAACAAACTATTGATAATTTTAGTAACCGTGAGTTTTAAGAAAATAATAAAAATTACATCATTATTACTTCCTGCATTTCAACCAATCCATTACATTCTGCATTACTTTTTCAAAAATTATATCAGTTCTAAAACTGGTTACCAAAGAGTAGGTTTAGAACTATTTATTTAGAGCACCAATTCTCCGATTTTCTGCTGGGCTGTTTTGCATATGAGTGTGTATATATGTATTATCTCAATGGAAGCTACGAATTTTTATTAGAATAATCACGAACACATATTCCAATAATAGCAAATTTTTATATATAATGCACACTTTTTTTTTAGCTAAATTTATTTTTATAAAATGTACTTCAATACACAGTTTGTCTGTAATATACGATATGATTTATATTATAGGTATGGTATGATTCTAGTTTTTGTTTTGTTTACGTTCTTACATAAAACAGAAAAACACAAAAAAAAAAATTAATAAAACAAAAAATACGTATATATTTTTTGATATCTAACTATATCTAACTATATTACATTCCTAGCTATAACATATTATATTGTATAGAAAAGAAACATAAAGAAAAATACGAAGCTATAGATACTTAACACTACATAGCTCTTATAATATAATATTGTAAATTAGTCATAGTCAAATTATATGTATAGCAATAGCATATATTGCATATAAACATAAAATTCGGAAAAAAAAGAAAAAAGAAGGAAAAAAGGATATTTCGCCTAAAAAACAGAAAAATTTAAAGGGACATTCTCATTTACACTCTTTAAAATTTTAATATTTGTTTTCTTTTTTCCCGCGACTCGACCTTTATTTACTACATGTATATGTATGTAATATTTATTAATATGTATATATGTACTTTAACTTAAACATGTATAAAGAAAAAATTTTTATAATTAATAAAAATCATCATTCATCACAATATGTATTGAGATTTCAAAATAATGACAAATGATATTGATGTTCAGTATATCTCTTTAAAATTTAAATAAATGTTTTGGTTTTGTGATTTTCTATTAAATTGTTATATGAGTG
The DNA here is from genome assembly GCA_947095535.1 of Poecilobothrus nobilitatus. NCBI lineage: Eukaryota > Metazoa > Arthropoda > Insecta > Diptera > Dolichopodidae > Poecilobothrus > Poecilobothrus nobilitatus. The sequence continues at coordinate 158,818,516 of OX352772.1, read as the reverse complement.
TTTGAATATTATTTAAAGCGATAGAAAACTTTTCTAATTGTATTCTTTTTTTAAATCCAATTTCTTCTCATATACCTACTTAAATTTGAATATGTTTTTATTTTTAAATATTTTGTATGCCAATTTTATGCAGGGTTACCATTCGTATAATCAAGGTTATATTTGTACGGATTTCTCGCCCCCTGTACAATGTACAATCTTGATCAAGGGTACGCCAAATATTGGTCTTTTTCAGATTTTAAATTTTTTACATTAAGACAAGGTAAAACGAACAACGACAATTTTGAAAACGTGGTCGATAAAGAACTTTTAAAATGAATTTTGCTCCAAATTTTGTTTGTGTGTTTGACGAATGTTTTACGGATACCTTTAAAACGTTTATTTTGAACTCGATAGATAAATAGACATAATAATCCTGACTCACAATACCAAATAAACTAACCTAAATATACCTACACCAACTACAGGCTCCTTAATTAATTGTAATTTAATTCTGTTTTTAAAAATAATTTCAGTTACTGTTTGACGAATTTGGTTTTGTTTCAGAATTTTTACGGATTGTACATTTTCCATAAATTGTACTTTTCAAAACTGCAACTGTCGAATAGAATTTGACAACACATTAACAGGGCCTCTTAGTAATCTATATATTCTATAATATGTTATATATCTTTCTTTTCTTTTTCTTTTTTTAATGCATTTCTTTGCCACATAAATGTGAAAAGCAAATTACACAGTTCCGCATTAGTTAACAACTGATTACAGAGCATTAGTAAAAGCATTATCTAACCCATTACCATAATGTAAATTTAGCATTACATTTTACACACGATGTCCTAGGCGGGAATCAATCGCCTCCGTTCAGTATTACCTAGAATTTGTTACAGAACTAGTTCCCGGGAATGAGTTTGATAAAAAAAAATATGAAAAAAATATATGCTTATTTATTACTTACTTTTATTTATTTATTTTACTATATTATTATACTAGAAACAATATAATATTAAAATTTATATAGATATATATATACATATATATATTAAACAGTAATATTATTTTTTTTTAGTAATTAAACAAACTATTGATAATTTTAGTAACCGTGAGTTTTAAGAAAATAATAAAAATTACATCATTATTACTTCCTGCATTTCAACCAATCCATTACCTTCTGCATTACTTTTTCAAAAATTATATCAGTTCTAAAACTGGTTACCAAAGAGTAGGTTTAGAACTATTTATTTAGAGCACCAATTCTCCGATTTTCTGCTGGGCCGTTTTGCATATGAGTGTGTATATATGTATTATCTCAATGGAAGCTACGAATTTTTATTAGAATAATCACGAACACATATTCCAATAATAGCAAATTTTTATATATAATGCACACTTTTTTTTTAGCTAAATTTATTTTTATAAAATGTACTTCAATACACAGTTTGTCTGTAATATACGATATGATTTATATTATAGGTATGGTATGATTCTAGTTTTTGTTTTGTTTACGTTCTTACATAAAACAGAAAAACACAAAAAAAAAAATTAATAAAACAAAAAATACGTATATATTTTTTGATATCTAACTATATCTAACTATATTACATTCCTAGCTATAACATATTATATTGTATAGAAAAGAAACATAAAGAAAAATACGAAGCTATAGATACTTAACACTACATAGCTCTTATAATATAATATTGTAAATTAGTCATAGTCAAATTATATGTATAGCAATAGCATATATTGCATATAAACATAAAATTCGGAAAAAAAAGAAAAAAGAAGGAAAAAAGGATATTTCGCCTAAAAAACAGAAAAATTTAAAGGGACATTCTCATTTACACTCTTTAAAATTTTAATATTTGTTTTCTTTTTTCCCGCGACTCGACCTTTATTTACTACATGTATATGTATGTAATATTTATTAATATGTATATATGTACTTTAACTTAAACATGTATAAAGAAAAAATTTTTATAATTAATAAAAATCATCATTCATCACAATATGTATTGAGATTTCAAAATAATGACAAATGATATTGATGTTCAGTATATCTCTTTAAAATTTAAATAAATGTTTTGGTTTTGTGATTTTCTATTAAATTGTTATATGAGTGTTTGAATATTATTTAAAGCGATAGAAAACTTTTCTAATTGTATTCTTTTTTTAAATCCAATTTCTTCTCATATACCTACTTAAATTTGAATATGTTTTTATTTTTAAATATTTTGTATGCCAATTTTATGCAGGGTTACCATTCGTATAATCAAGGTTATATTTGTACGGATTTCTCGCCCCCTGTACAATGTACAATCTTGATCAAGGGTACGCCAAATATTGGTCTTTTTCAGATTTTAAATTTTTTACATTAAGACAAGGTAAAACGAACAACGACAATTTTGAAAACGTGGTCGATAAAGAAATTTTAAAATGAATTTTGCTCCAAATTTTGTTTGTGTGTTTGACGAATGTTTTACGGATACCTTTAAAACGTTTATTTTGAACTCGATAGATAAATAGACATAATAATCCTGACTCACAATACCAAATAAACTAACCTAAATATACCTACACCAACTACAGGCTCCTTAATTAATTGTAATTTAATTCTGTTTTTAAAAATAATTTCAGTTACTGTTTGACGAATTTGGTTTTGTTTCAGAATTTTTACGGATTGAACATTTTCCATAAATTGTACTTTTCAAAACTGCAACTGTCGAATAGAATTTGACAACACATTAACAGGGCCTCTTAGTAATCTATATATTCTATAATATGTTATATATCTTTCTTTTCTTTTTCTTTTTTTAATGCATTTCTTTGCCACATAAATGTGAAAAGGAAATTACACAGTTCCGCATTAGTTAACAACTGATTACAGAGCATTAGTAAAAGCATTATCTAACCCATTACCATAATGTAAATTTAGCATTACATTTTACACACGATGTCCTAGGCGGGAATCAATCGCCTCCGTTCAGTATTACCTAGAATTTGTTACAGAACTAGTTCCCGGGAATGAGTTTGATAAAAAAAAATATGAAAAAAATATATGCTTATTTATTACTTACTTTTATTTATTTATTTTACTATATTATTATACTAGAAACAATATAATATTAAAATTTATATAGATATATATATACATATATATATTAAACAGTAATATTATTTTTTTTTAGTAATTAAACAAACTATTGATAATTTTAGTAACCGTGAGTTTTAAGAAAATAATAAAAATTACATCATTATTACTTCCTGCATTTCAACCAATCCATTACCTTCTGCATTACTTTTTCAAAAATTATATCAGTTCTAAAACTGGTTACCAAAGAGTAGGTTTAGAACTATTTATTTAGAGCACCAATTCTCCGATTTTCTGCTGGGCCGTTTTGCATATGAGTGTGTAGTGTTAGAGTGGAGAATTCTTTATCGAACAATGGTTTTTATGATCGGAGTTTCGAATACAAATAAGTTTTTTTTTTATATTTTAAACTAACAAAAATTTATATCATATAGACTAATAAAATCTTTTCTGTAAATTCTATAAGTACGGACATATATATGTATGTAAGAAGCCATTTGTTCTTCTTAAAAAAAATAAAAACGTTTGAAAAGACCATACTTACACATAAATATGTGTACATACATATTAAGTACTATTCCTAATAGGCTATCTTCAACGTATGAACATTATGAAACAAAGTGTATGGTCACGCGACTTAAGGCCGTAATGGCTTTATATCTCACTTTAATCAGACATAAAACAATAACGCCGATTTTTTTCACGTATGGCTTTTTGTCTCACAAAATTTATTCAAAAACTTAAAAAAAAACAATTTAGAAAATTAATAAATTTCCAACAATTAAAGAATTTATATATGTATAAATATAAATACATATATACATATATATTTTAAATATGGTTTGAAATTTATCATGCGTATTGTGAGCAATTAAACGGAGGCCGGAGGGGAATGGACGGATGCGCGCATACATCGTCGCACGAACGATTCGGGTCGCGCGCCCTTTTAAATATTATATAAAAAATTATCTGAACTCTGTGTATCTATATAAATTTTATTAAGTTTTTAAAGATTTATATACTTACATAATATTGTGCATGATAAATGTGTACTATAAGAATTAGCTTAAATATATCACCATAAGAAGCAGTTGAAAAAATACCTTCAATTAAATATTTTCTTGGTTCGTCATTTGACATTTCATTTATTAAATTGTAAATTTGTTGGAGACAATTATTGAATTGCTATTATTAAATTATTTAATTGCCATTTGATTTTGATTAAATTAATGAAGAAAACAAAATTAAAATGAAATAAAATTATATGGCTTTATGTCTCAAATTTTTATACAATGATATGGCTTTATGTCTCACTCAAATGAGATATAAAGCCATACGCAAAAAAATCGGCGTAATACATTTATGTCTCATTAGAGTGAGACATAAAGCCATTATGGCCTTATGTCGAATGGCTTTAACTCATGTGACCAAAGTGCATACATGCCATATACTATATATATATGTATTATAATCTATATTCTATTAAATAAACAAATAAGACGCTCTTCTTTTGTTCTTTTGTTTCTGTTAAATTTTAAGTATTGCCTTTTTAGCACATTTTAAAAAAATGTTGAAAAAATCTGCTTATTAGTTTACTACCGTGCAATCGTCTGGCTGTTTACAAAACTTCTACACCGTTTGGAAAAAGCAGTGAAGTTTTAACTACGGATAGGCATCGCCAAAAAACGAATTTTGTGGAACTATTTTTTTTTGTAGCCCCACCCGTTAAGGAGCTACAGCCCTACAAAGTTCGAAAAAGCTCTATCTTTAAATTGTTATACCGCAAGTTCTGAACACATATTTTCAATCTGGAAACGCCAAACGATGGTTTTATAAACTTTATATAAATATATATATAAAATAAATATGTGGCTGTGATTGTGGATGTGGAGCTCAATTTTTGCAAAAACTTAGACACTTTCTATTTTTCAAATGGTTTAATCTAGAAGCTTGAAATTTTGAGGAGTTAGATCTTTGGAAATAAGTATGAGATAGACTGTATGCATAAATTTAATATTAAAAAAAAAAAAAAAGGTCCTAACGTACCTAAATAACAGAAAAAAAAAGTAAAATGTAATACTGTAAGAAAAATAAAAACGAATAGAAAAAAAGAGAACAAAAAATGTTACTTTGATTGTTTTTAAATATTTTTAAAGTCTATTTCTTATGTATATGTGCACATCTGATATTTACCCACATAACAAATAGAAAAAAAGAAATATTAAAATGTTATGTTATGAAAAGAAAGAAAAAACAAGGCAGTGTATAAATCAAAGTTTTTAAAGGGTCGCATTTTAAGTGGAAATAAAGAACATTATAAAATTGCAATATTTTTATTAAATTTTGAATTTAGCTATGCAACGTTTTCTTAATATTAAAAATTTAAAATTAAACAGCTTTTATATTAATTTCATAGACTTTAAAACTTATATATACTTATATTTATATATATATTTTACATATTGAAATAAACTTTTTCAAAGAAATCTCGATTGTAACAATATAGTTTAGAAAATTACAGAAAAATTTGCTATTAAAAATTTATTTTCTACTTTTTAGTTCAAAAAAGCTGTTTTTTTATTAATTTTTTTTTTATTTATTTTTTTCATTAATTTATTGGCCATGTGGGCATTCTTTTGATCAATTAAAAGAAAAAGTTTTTGTAAGAGATTGTAAGTATAAAGAGTTTATTTTATTTGCAAAGTTTTAAATATATCTTGAATAATGGTTAATCATTCTCACAAACGCCGTAACTTCTGATACATCGGTTGGAATAGGTGAACTATGTTTATCTACGGTAAAACCAGAGACAATTAGATGTAGTTTCGATGACTTTACCCGTTGAGATGGCGTCCGCTGTATTAATACCAATTAAAAATAATTTTTTTCGTTTGTACATTTTGTTTGGTATAATTTTGGTATAGAAATGTTTTGCCTAGTTTTTCAATATTTCTTGCAACTACACAGTCACACAAATTAAGCCAAACAAAACTATAGTACCAGTATGCTGTACGATATAAACTATTGTTTGTATGTATTTATTTATACATGTATACTATACAGGGATACAGTATTCAGTTTTAAGCTCAGAAAATATTTTTTTACAAAATACATATTTTTCTTAACTTCTTTGCATGTATTTTAATATAGGAAAGAAAATTTTGAGCGAAATTTTTGTATAAAAAATTTTTTGTTTCCCTAAGTACCTAACACTTACAAGTCTTTTAAATTTTAATTGTGAAAAAAGAGATTAATTTGGAAAAATTTCGTACTTAAGCTTGCTATAAAAATTTAATATGAACATTTGTTTTAAAGAATATGTTATGTATATATGTATGTAGGTACATTTCGCAGGTTTGAAAGAGTAAAATTTGTTATTTCAATTGAATAAAATTTTTTATTTGGAAAAACATGGAAAAGGGAAAGTAACATTTTATACCTGCGTGTGAATTAGGTTAGGTCTGGTTAGGCTACTAATTTATAATTTAAATACTTAAATTAAATACTTTACTAAATTAAATAGTTCTTTCTGGTTCCTTTATTGCAAAATGCATAACCACGCATAACTTTATTATTTCAATATATTGTTAAATTGTATAGATTCTTTGATAGTATTTTATAAGAAAAGTACATTTGCAAGCATTGAACCAGATCTGTTTTTTCTTTTTTCATTGAACCAGATCTGTTATTCTTGGTGTCTTTGGAAATCTTCAAAAGACACCAAGAATACCACCCTGGTAGTGTCAGATTTGTACTGACTAAAACCACCTCCTTCTGTGAAATATATGAGAAACTCCTAACTGCCCAAGCAGTAAATGAATTATTATTATAATTATGTATATTCAAAATCAAAAATATATCTTAAAATTGAAATATCTTAATTCAAAATCAAAAATTTATCAAATGTTTCTCTTTCTCTTACACCACTGGAGTCTACCGCCCGTTAATAAAGCCTGGATCAATACCCACCGCGATTTCATCACAGATTTACCTTAATTTCGAGTAACTCTCGAAGAGGTGACCCAGACTAGTTGCTTATTTTGTTATCACTTTTTATTTATTTTTCTCAAATCGCAATCAAAAATATACCTAAACTATTAATTATAATAAAATTATATTATAATAAATTACAACTATATTATAATAAAAAAACACAAAATTGAATTTTATTTAATAATTTATTGAACATTTAACGTGATTTAACCAATTTAAGGTTTTTTTTGGCGAAATATATATGGGCCTTTCCTTTCCTCCTTTTGTCATAAATTCGCATGAAATTTTTCGTCTTGATTTTGTATGAAAATTTTCTACCATTTGATTAATTCCACCGATTTTTTTCTTCCACACAGTACGTATTATGACATTCGCTAAGTTTTGATTACAAATACATATATTTTTTGATACGATTTTTCTATTACAGAACCTATAAATTAAATTAACAATTAAGTAACCTATAAGTGTAAACTTATGATTTCTATAATAAAAAGTCCACTTTAAAAAAAATATATATATAGCTAAATGTATATTCTATACATATATATACTTTGGCTTATGTTTGATTGTTAGGAAATTGAAATAAAAAAGAAAATTTTTTAACTTTGTAAAATAAATTTGAATAAAAATTTTCAAACCTTACTTCGATTGTTTTTGAATTTTTTTTTAAACTAAAAGCCCTAATTTAGTGAAGTATCTATTTTATCTACATATTTTATGTTCTGTTATGTTTCTTTTTTTTTATTTCTGTTTTGTGTAAAGAATGAATGTGAACATAATATGTAACAAATAATTGTGTATGAAAGTACCTTTTGTAAAAATAAAAGCTAAAAAATAAATAAAAACAATTTTTAAAAAAACAGCTTTTTTGAACTAAAAAGTAGAAAATAAATTTTTAATAGCAAATTTTTCTGTAATTTTCTAAACTATATTGTTACAATCGAGATTTCTTTGAAAAAGTTTATTTCAATATGTCAAATATATATATAAATATAAGTATAAATAAGTTTTAAAGTCTGTGAAATTAATATAAAAGCTGGAGGCAAAATTTAAAAATATAAGTTTATAGTTATGCGTTTGTTGCCTCCAGCTTTTATTTTAATTTCACAGACTTTAAAACTTATATATACTTATATTTATATATATATTTGACATATTGAAATAAACTTTTTCAAAGAAATCTCGATTGTAACAATATAGTTTAGAAAATTACAGAAAAATTTGCTATTAAAAATTTATTTTCTACTTTTTAGTTCAAAAAAGCTGTTTTTTAAAAAAATTTTTTTATTTATTTTATTTTATTCTTTTTAGTAACGACAAATATAAGTATTAAATTGATATTTTTTTTTTCCTTGTTTAATTTTGAATTTTTACAGTTGCCCTTACAGTCTATAATTATATTATTACCTGTTATAATATAGAATATATTGAATTTTTTTATTATTAATTTATTGTGGCAAAATTTTAAAAAAATTAAGAAACGTTGCATAGCTAAATTCAAAATTTTCCACTTAAAAATGGGACCCTTTAAAAACTTTGATTCATATCTGTTATGTGGGTAAATATCAGATCTGCACATATACATAAGAAATAGCCTTTAAAAATATTTAAAAACAATCAAAGTAACATTTTTTGTTCTCTTTTTTTTTATTCGTTTTTATTTTTCTTCCAGTATTACATTTTACTTTTTTTTTCTGTTATTTAGGTACGCTAAGAACTTATTTTTTTTTCTTTAATATTAAATTTATGCATACAGTCTATTTCAAAAATAGAAATTATTAGCTATAGAACATTCTGAATTTTTTTTTGTTCGTTTATGGTAACCGTCCATTCATATGCATACATAACATTTTTTTTTGTTCGTTTATGTTTACCGTCCATTCATATAAATATAACTGTTGCCTACATATTAAAAAATAATAAATCGATGAATCAACTAAATAATAATAGTTGGGAATTTGGGAATTTGGTGTGACTGTGTTAGCAGATTTTTAATAGTACAGCACACATAAAATATGCATACCATTTTTGTACATGTTTGTACCTACATATGTAGTAAAAAAATTTGGTTTTAAAAGTATGTAATTGGGAATATATTAAATTGCTTACTTCTAAATGCTAATGTTTTAACATATATTTTATGATTAATTCATAATTATTGTTATTGAAAAGAAAAATATTGTAGTTATTTACTATTTTTAAAAAAGACTGGATTTCTTATTTTTAATATATTCTTTTTGTTGTTTAATGTTTTTACATAATTGGAAATATATTCTTAGTTTAAGTTTTCTTATTTAAAGGCAGCTCCCAATTTAGATATCAATGTTAGGGCCATAATACGCGATTTTAATATGTTAAGAGTTTCGAAAGAAAAGCTCTATTTTAATTATAATTAAGAAAGGAAAAACACATATCTATATAAATATTATAAATAAACACATTGCTTTTATAAATAAAAATGTATACTAAAAATCAATTGATGTGATGAAAAAAAACTTAAATTTAACACTTGCTTAGTAAATTTTAAGTAAATGCATATTAAATTTTACACTGTGTTCTCAAGTGCGGCACATTAATTTGTTTACACATTCATATCTTTCAAATTCATCGCTTTCAAACCAAAAATATTTTCGAAGCACATATTATTACATATTTTGAACTATGTACCTATGTATATGTACGCATACAATGCAATGGACTACATAAAAAACAATAGTCTTTTATAGAAAAAAAAACTGAGTTTAGTAAATTTAGATAAAATGTTTTATTTTGGTTCTGTAATAATTCTGTTAAAAATTCTGTTATATCTTTGTATGAAAATTTAATTTTCAAATTAAGCTAATTTCTCTAATGTTTTTCGATATTCTTATTTTAAAATCATGTATTGTCATCGGAATCTGATTTAATGAAGAAAATTTCAAGTCTCTAGCTCAACTGGAAGTGTGTTTAAAATGGCTTCTAAGATTCCATAGCCTTTACCCAACCAAGTTAATAAAAAGCTGTTAAAAATATGTGCATTGTATATAAAAATTTGCTATTATTGGAATGAGTATTCGTAATTATTCTAATAAAAATTCGTCGCTTCTATTGAGGTATGTAATATAATATGAAAAATGGTTTGTATTTTTATTTTAAAAATTTAATTGAATTGTAAACCAGTAAAAAACAAGTGTATGTATGTATGTATTTTCGAAATTTTTTTTAAAAATAAAATTTAAGGGTAGATTTTTAAAATTTATAATAAATGTACAAACAACAAAATAATTTTCATGCAATTCACAAAATTATTTGTTGAAGTTTACATCAAAATTAATATTATGATACATATGTATATTATTGAATTTGTGATGCATAAATCACAAATTCAATAATATTTTTTTCCTAAAAACCTGTTAAGAATTATAAATCTGATTGCTGAAAATAGAAGTATTCGAAAATAACCGTTCAATAATAGACCTCTTATGTATTTTATTGTATTATTTTATGTATTAATTAAAATATGTGACAAAGTTCAAACCATACTAGAAAATATTTCGCCAGTCCTTAAATTTTATTTTTAATAAAATTTCAAACTTACTTGTTTTACTTTATCATACCACATACCAGTGGCGGAACTTCAAAATTTGAACCCTCCCGCGCAAAAGTAAAATATTTCCCCAAAAATTTTTTTTTAACAAAAACAAGTTAAATATTTATTTCATATATCATATTGCAATCAAAATAAAAATAATACAAAAACGAAACTAAAACTTAATGGATCTTGTATATTAAAATCTTTCCTCCTTGACTTCATATTGGCAAAATCAGTAATGATGCTTTTTATTTACATTTTTCCAGCCGCTTTTGTTTCAATGGAAAGTATTGAAAGATTGCTTAAACAGTCTTTACCAATGGTATTACGCATATAATTTTTTATTTTTTTCAGCTTTGAAAAAAACGTTCAGTTGATGCGACCGTAACAGGTAGCGTGAGAAACAATAACAATGCTGTTATCACTTGTGGAACACTTGAAGCTACCGTTGACAATTTTACTATTAAAAGTTCAGCGAATTCGCGTATAGATGATATTTTTGATATTTCATCGTACAGCATTGCCTTTACCATAACCATTTGCAGTGGAAATTCTTTTGATATATCTTCACTATACCTTCTGTAGTGCTTCTTTATATAATTACTATATCACGTTGCGTCATTAGCATTAATTTATTTGGATGGATGCAGGAAAATAATTCAAGAACAGAATTAATGTAATAGAAAAATCACAAAAACTATGGCTTAAACTAGAAATTACACATCAATATTCAAGATTAGCTTCAATAGAATTAGAAACATATTCGCATCAACCACAAATCACTAAAACTCATAGCAGCGCTATTCAATGTTAGTTTTATATATTTGTGAGCGACTATAACTACCGGAAAAAAGTTTCAGTGTATGTATATAAAAAATGATTGTAAATAATTTTTTTACTAATAATTTTTGGGCCCCCTATAGCTGGTGGCCCCCCCGCAATGCAGGGTCCTGCGTCCACTAGTTCCGCCACTGCCACATACCACCTGATACCACACTTTACTTTCAATCATTTCAATTTATGTAGATGCAGTAAATAGAACACATACACATGTATAATCACATACATATATTCATACATTTTCTACAATCACATACATATTATTCATTCTACAATCACATACATATTTTCATACATATTATTATCTCTCGTTCGTATGTTATCTAGTTATACCATTATTATTCTCAGTTTATACTAATTTCTTTTCTCAGCTTATACTATTCCCGTTCGCAGTTTATGCCAGTTAAAAACTGAGAACTGCAATATTTTGCTTAAAAATGCCTAAAATTTTGTATGGAAACTTCATCTATGTAATTGTTTCTAGTAAAACCTAGATAAGAAATTATTTCTTGAAAGAAAACACATTTGTTTACATTTAATTTCAAATTAGCTGATTTGTATTTGTTTAAAATGGATTTTGAATTTTTAACATGTTCAGAAAAATGGTAATATCGCCTTAATAAATAACAACGTTAGCAATCCCACGTAATAAATTTTCAATTATTTTTTGAATGATAGCAGCTGCTGGTTTACCACCAAAGGGCAGGCGTTCAATGGACTTCGTTCCAGTCCATTGAACATGGTGATAATTTTTATTTGTGCATAAATTATAATATAATGAAGCAGGAAATAATGTGCATGGGGCTCCGGTGTTGCATATTATTTCCATTTTCTTTCCATAGACCTCGACTAGAAGTGAATATACATTGTTCGACACTAAACTAAATGACACTAAAAACAGAATAATTAAGACTTTCATAAATTGTTTTGTTTAAATTATTTTCTGAATCAAAAATATATTTACTCTTCCATTTTTTTTTACAGGCAGACTAAAGCAAGATGGCCCACTTTGTTACATGTATGACAGGTGCTATTTTCGTATTTGCAATCCTTTGCCTCATAAATTGACCATTTCGTTTGCTTTTGTTGTTGTTGCTCTTTTGTTTTTGAGTTTTGTTTTCTCTGGTTTTGTTGGTTATATTTAAAATGTATTTCTTGATAAAGTTTATGCTTTAATCATTTGTTGATTTTGTTGCAAATTTTGTTTCTAAAATCATTGCTTTGCTTAAAACCTTTGTTAATGTTATTGTTTTGTCTTCTTCACATATTTATTCAAAACAAATACGTCCAGATTTCTACCAAATTGGCAGTTTCAAGCTAAACTCGAGTATACCACTCTGTGACTGTTTTTTCACTATTTTTTTCAGCACTGAAGAAGATTTTCCTTCTGTAAAACCAAATCGTAGGGGGTGTATAATGTGTTTCTAAAACATTACATAATTATTTAAAAGTTTTGTTTTAGTTGCTATAACGGACTACATAAATCATACACTAATTTATATGGCGATGCCCCAATTGGTTTTAATAATACTATTTTCTTTTTATTATCATCTTCACAATTTATTTCGGATAAATGCAGTTCCAATTTATCTTTCTACATACACCACGTTTTTATCTTTGGTTGAAATTTGGAACATTCGATGTATGAAAAAAAAGGCTATAACTTCCGTTGTTTGTTGTTTTGGGTGTCATAATTCGTAGCGGTAAATTTATTCTTTCTTTTTTTTTATATAAAGAATAAACAAAAAAAAAATAGATATTTCTTAGATAGATATTTTATCTTTGATGGATATTTAGAGAGATAGATATTTTATCTTTTCTAATAATATTAGAATTAAATGTATTTAATAAATACTTTTATGTCGAAATACAATATTAGTTTTCGCTAAACTTTACTTGAAATATTTTATTACCATAAAAAATTTATTTTATTTGAGCACCGGCATTTCAATTTTCAATTAAACAATTATTGTAATTTTTTGTGTTTACTCGTCCTCAATTATTTCTATATGTATTTAAACAAAAATTTAGAGCTTGAAAGTTGAACTACGAATGTTTTATTACGTACAAAATATACATATAAAGAATGGGACAAGAATGGTTAATATTGATAAGTTTAATGATGTTTGATGTTGTTGTTGTTTGATTAAGTTTGACATAAAAGTGTTAGCAATACAGATTACTTTGTATAGTCTCTTTTTTTCTTTGATTATCTGTACTTTGAATAATAAATCGTGGTAAAAGTTTTGTTGAAGTATTAATTCGCTAATTTTATTTATTTGATTTTTAAGGATGGTTCTGTCATTTTCATGACAGTTTATAAATTATAAAAATTATTATTAAACCACTAATTTATTTAATTTTCCCATTACCATTATTTATTAGATTATTTTGATTTTACTCCAAGATTTTAAAACGTTTTTCTATATCTAATCTATCTTGTCCGTCTTGAAGTCATTCTTACTGCATTTACAAGTCCTCTTTTGATTCTTTTTGCTTTAGGTATAATAAATTTAACTCTATTTATTGTTGCTTTACTTTGTAAAATTGTACTCAATTTAATATGCTTTTTCATAGAATGAAGTAAAAAAAGAATATTGAATTGAGCAGAATTTTGTTTTTTAAATGCATAGTGTGAAATTTTATTTGTCCATAATCCATATAATCAGCATTTTAATTAAAATATTAAATTCAATGCACTGTTTTTTTTCATTATAATTGAAAATTGAAATCAATGCATAGTTTTTGCATTATCATTGAAAATTTGAAATTAATGCATTGTATAAAAAATATCATTGAAAACAGAAATTCTATGAATTGTTTTTTTACATTAGCATTGAATTTTTCAAAATCAATACAATATTTTTTCCATTAGTATTGAATTTTTCAAAATCAATACAATATTTTTTCATTAGCATTCTTCAGTGGTAATGCAAATTCAATGATAACGCTTAAACTCTCATGTCTGTCTAATAATTGCTCTTCTACTGAGTATACCATTGTCATCGCTTTGTTATTGAGTTCATCTTCGACATTAAATAAAACAAAATATTATACGGCTTCTTCATGTATATTATTAAAAATACTTCATTTTTAGATTTCCTTTTTTTCACTGATTTGATCATTATGTTAAATAAAACTTAAAAAGTCTGCTACTTAGAAAGTGAAGGAGAATATATCTTTATTAGCCATCGCTGATGGCGATATGTCTTTACAATTTTATTTGGCTTGTAAGTTCTTAATAGATGAGTGGTGCGTTAGAATTGTGAATTTTTTCCCGTAAAGATATGATCTAAATCATCAGTTCCCAAACTGTAATAGAAAAGAGAAAATAGAATTAAATGCTCACCAAAAAATCTTAACGTCTTTTACAACAACAAATGCCCAAGCAACAGAAGCATTTTATTTGGTTAGTCTTCGAATCGCTAAAACAGGGAAACCGCATACAATTGGTGAAACAGTATTACTCCCAAAAGCAAGGATATGGTAAAAGTTTTACTCGGCTCAACAGCAGCTGAAAAATTAAGTACTGTATCTTTGTCAAATAATACAGTCTCACGAAGAATTGATGAAGGAGCAAATTTTTTGTCATTCACCTGGATAAAAGTACAAATTTGACAGATTTTGCACAATTACTGACATACGTTCGATATGAAAAGGATCAACTTACTTCCACTTCCACAACTGTGTTGGGTTATGTTCTGATGGTGCTCGAGCAATGACTGGTGTACGTGGAGGAGTTGTTGCAAAAGTAAAAGCTGTCTCACCAGCTACAGAATTGACACATTGTAGTATTTATCGTGAGGCATTAGCTACTAAAGAAATGCCAACCAAACTTAAAACAGTATTACAACAATCTATCAAAGTGGTAAATTTTATAAAATCAAGAGCTCTGAACTCACGGTTATTTTCAATTTTATGCAATGAGATGGGTAGTGAGCACAACAAACTTCTTTTCCATACGGAAGTTAGGTGGCTGTCCAGAGGAAAAGTGCTGATTCGTTTGTTTGAATTACGTTCAGAAGTTCAATTGTTTTTGATAGAGCATAAATTTCACCTTGCAGACTTTTTTACTGATGAGAATTGGTTAGCACGATTGGCATATTTAGCAGATATTTTTGGCCAATTAAATGATTTGAAATTAAGTCTACAAGGCACAAATGTTAATGGTTTTATCGTAACTGACAAAATTAATACAACAGTGTTTAAATTACAATTCACTATTAACGATATAAAGAAAAAAAAAGTATCATCTTTGCAAAATAATATTACAAAAAAAGCTGATGAAAGACATTGAAGAACATTGTGATGGACTGATAAACAGTTTTACCTCATATTTTCCGGAAAATTTGGAAAACGAAAGTTGGATTCGTGATCCATTTTCTCTTTCTGATAAAAATTTAGATGCGTTTTCAGTAGTAGTAGTAAAAGTGTATATGTAAATAAAAATAATAGTAAAAAAATGTAGCTTTTTATTTAAAAATTCCTGATATTTTTATGCAGTGGTACGTATATTCAAGAAAATTATATTAATAGTACAATAGAGAAAAGGTTTGGGAACTGCTGGTCTAAAGTATTTCACCGACCAAATTATGGCAAAAAAAATCCTTATCAGTTGCAGAATAGTTTTGTTCGTGATGATTTAAAGTCAGTGAAGTGATATTGGATATCCTTCTTGAGATAAGCTGCTATCGAGTATATCGTATCCGTCTTTAGTAATAGGGGTTTTGAAAATTAGAATATCTGTAACGTGATTGGTTATTAATGTTTTAAGTTTGTCAAGAGTGTCTACGTAATTTGGAGTTTTTGTATTAATTTTCGTATTTTTTCTTAAGTACTTCGTAATCGGTTGGACTATTTTGGCATAATCGTTCACCAATTTCCGGTAGTAGCCTGTTTAACGTAGAAAGCTATTAATTTGCCTTTGAGTCTACAGAATTGTTAAACTTTGTAAAACTTTAATTTTGCTTAGACTTAGTTTTCATTTTTTTTCTATTAATATATGTTCTAAACTCGGATTCTCTTTTCAAAAAGTTATACTTGTCTGTCTGTATTTTTAAGTTCTGTTTTTTTTAATACTGTACATATTTCTGTTATAGGTTTTGACATGTTCCTGTAAAGTGGTACTGAAAATTAAAATGTCGTCTAGGTATACTACACAAGGCTGGTTTATATGGTCTCTTAAGATCTCATTCATCAAACTATGAAAGCTTACTGGTGCATTTTTTAGTCCGAATGGCATCCTATAAAAGCATATATACAATATATAGTATGTAAATATTCTAGAAAAAACTCTAAAATCGTTACTAATTATATTTTTTTACATACATTTTCCAATAACATTGTATTTAATATAGTGGAGGCCTCCGCCCAAACCCCCGTTAAACAAATTATTGAAACGCTGTTTTTCAAACCAACTCTAAAATAAATCCTAACTCGGAATCTCACGTATACATATATAGGGTTATCCGATTTGAGTGATATGATTTCTTTAAAAAAAAAAAACACACTAATTGTTAAGGAAATTCAAATGTGTTTTATTTAATGTGAAGTACAACCGATACAATTAAGTTCTGAATAAAACGTCATTCAAATGGCCTCCACGACTTCTTTTGCAGTAACGAATTCGATGAACCCAATTTTCGAGCACTTTTTCCACTAAATCAAGTCGTATGTCATGAATAGCACGTTCAATATTGACTTCTAAAGCTTGAAGAGAGTCTGGTTTATTGCTAAAGACCAATGACTTCAAATAACCCCACAAGAAATAGTCTAATGGTGTTAAATCACAGCTTCTTGGAGGCCATTCAATGTCACAATTTCTTGAAATAATCGAATCTACAAACTTTCCTCGCAATAATTCGGTTGTTGCACATGCTGTGTGGCACGTAGCCCCGTCTTGTTGGAACCAGAAGCTGTCAAGAACAACTTCTTCCAATTTCGGCCATAAAAAGTTGGGTATCATCGTTCTATACCTCACTCCATTGATAGTAACGGTGTTACCAGCTTCATTTCGAAAGAAGTACTGACCGATGATTCCACCAGACCAAAAACCACACCAAACTGTCAATTTAGTTGAATGTAATGGTTGTTCATGAATAATTCGTGAATTTTTTTCGCACCAGAATCGACAGTTTTGTTTATTTACCGCACCACTCAGATGAAAGTGAGCCTCATCGGAGAAGATGATTTTTTTTAAAAAATCGTTATCGTTTTCAAGTTGTTCCAAGACAACTTTATAAACGTTGTTCTTGCGTATATCTCTTCATGATGAAACTGTAAACATTACTGAATACAATGAAAAAAAAAAGACAGATCATGACATACTACAAATGGCCGAAACGTCACTTAGAAATCATATCACTCAAATTGGAAAACCCTTTATATAAATATTCTGGAAAACGCGTAATAACTTTGCAAAAAATGAGAAATTTAATTCACATTTTTATATGGAAAATTGACTTTTTTTATAATTATAGGTACAAACAAACATTTTACCATAACTGAAAAACGAAAAAAACCACAGTAACCAATAAGGGCTTTCTAAAAATAAGAAGAAAGGGCGAAAAAAATTTGTTCACAAAATACCATTATATTTAATTTTAAAAAGAAAAATTGGAAAAAGTGCTTTTGTTTCGTTTTAAGCACTCTATGCTCAAATGAGACAAGCTGTACTAATTACAAGTATATCAGCTTAAGGGTTGTTTACAGAACTATCTTTTCGGACTACAATGGTTTTCACAGATTCAACAATTTTTGAGATATTTACTATTATTTAAGCATGTAAAGTATGCAATTTTTTTTTGTTTTAAAATTATTGTTTCAATTTCGCATTTCTAACCTCTGGTGCGACTATTTAGCAAGCCGTACCATACTTATTATAATACGTTGAAACGATGTGAAGAAACCTTTCTAACAGTGTAAAAATAATATAGGATGTCTTTGAAAATTTTCAAAGTTTAGTGGTTTCTAGAAAGTCTAGAGAAAATTGTTTTTTATACCAAAATTTTCCGTTTGAACTGCAGTTTTACAGGAACGGTAGCATTAATTAAGATAAAACAAAATATTTATTAAAGACAATAACACGTCCAATAATGTTGTAAAAAATTGGTTCCGGTATACTATCGTAGACGAAAATACAACGGTTTAAGTAAAATACTACAAAATGTTAGGAAAATTTCAAAATAATCATTTTTACCTTTAAATGACCTTTATGCCAAAAATCATGTTCCATGAAATATAGGTGACGTCAATTGGTACCGTTATGTCAAATTTCAAGGTATTCGGATAGTGTACTTAAAGTAAAGTATACCCAAAATTTAATAAAACATAAAAACATAAACACAATCAAAAGTATCAACTCTTGCTAACAGCTAAAATATTTTTAAAAAAGGAGCTGTGGTTATTCTAATTTCTAGCACTGTATAAAAAATTTTAAATTGCTGTGTGTACAAATTAATTCTATAAAATTATATACATTAATTAATTTATTACGATTAAACTTTATTAAAGTTCATTAAATGTTAAAATTTTGTTTGTATGAAGTGAAAAAACAATATTTTACTAATTTTTGAAAAGATGCACAAGCAAGAAATAAATCCAAAAAATTAGCAGTTTTATGCTAATAATAGATAATAAAGTAAGTTGTTTTCTATTGAAAATATTTGAAATATTCAAAAAAAAATTCATATTAACAATATTCATTACATTTTAAAAACTTTCTTTTAGTCTGTGCTATTCGGCTCTTTTCAAATTATCACGACCAAAGTTGAAAAACAGAGGCATGGAAGGAAGTGTTATTGTAGGCTTAATTTTTGGAATTAGCACCAGCTAATGGAGATTGATATTATGCTCGGGATTATATTTTTGCTCTATGGAAATTACTTACTTTGGTAAAAAATTTTAATTTATAAACAAATTTTAAAATATTACAAAATAAGTTAATAGTTTGTTAGTAATAAATAATTATATTCTGATAAGCTGTTATTTCAAATTCAGTTCCTAATAAAATGGTTTTTGTTTTTTAATAATAGGAAAAGTAAAGATATGTTTAGAATTTAAAAGAAAAAATTTATTTTATTACAACTGACAGATCTACATTTGTTCTGCTACTAAGAATCAAATTATCAACTGAAACAGGGGCTTTATTTTCTTAAATTGTAATTTTTTACCATTTACCGATATTTAGATTTTATTTTTTAAATTCTGTACAAAAAAAGAAATTATTAGTGTTGTTTTTAAAAAAAATACAGGAAATTATTATTTCTATAAAAAAAAATTTGCTATCTCCATCACAGGATCAACCGCTAGGCGCTACTACATGAAAAGCACAATGCAAAAATTCATAGATTTTTTACAAAATAATTTATGTCAAAGCAAAATAACTTATAATAATATTTAAAAACATTTTATTTTATTTAATAACAATAATAATCAAAGAATTAATCGTATGAATGTTCTACATTCATACATACATCTATTCCATATATGATTTGATTTTTGCATGATTTTTTTTTTTCATTCAAAAATATTAGAAGTAAAAAATAATAAAAACTGCTAACAAATACAAAACAAAGAACGTTAATGTTGAATCTGCTAACAAAAATTTTACAGTTTAAATTTTGCATCATCCACAAGAGAATATATGCATAGACATATAAATTTTTGGAGATATAAAAAAAAAAATAAAAATATGCCGTGTTATAAATGAATATGCCGTGTTATAATTAATATGTACGAAATTTGAACTTAAAAAAAAACTAAATAAAAGTTAAAGTTAGGATGCCGAAAAGTTAAGGTGACTGCCGAAAAGGTGCGCTTAAACCGTATTTGGTCTATTGTGATAGCACATAGAAACTTTTCTATCCCATTCGTTAAAATCAATTTGAGCTTTTTGCAAAGCGAAGAATGCTCGTAACATTTTTACCTGCTAGATCGCTAAGCTTGAAAGAAATATTGCCGATCTTTTCAGCCAAGAAGCCTGGGTATGTGAAAAAGAAGGGTCGTACTTTCTTCTTCTTCTTCATCTTTGCAGGCTCTACAATAGTCGTTTGCAGATAAACCAAGTTTCCCTATTAGAGCATGTTTCCCTATTAAACAGTGAAAGGTGGTTTAGTTTGTGCATCTATGTTGATCATGGTACCGTTAATCAGCAACTCGAAGAAAACCTCTATCATTCAAAAATTCAACAGGCAAATCAAATGAGTTTTCTGATCAACGAATGGTTTGACTAAACATATTATTTAATATTACTTCAACAACTCTATGAATTTTCGGCATACCGTTGATTTATACACGGCTAGTAATACAATGTGTTTCTATACTGTTTTGTGTAGAATTTTTATTCAAAACTTTTTTTTAGATTATTAAAATAAAAACTTAAAGTTTAAAATTTGAAAATACAAATATATTTATTTTTTGTAGTACATATTTGTATAAACTAATTTTATTTAATTCAATTTACTTATTTTTTTTTTTGCTTCTATGTAAAGTATGTATTTCGGAACATATTATGATGTTGTTTATTCGCAAGCCAAACCAGAACTTGTTTTTAAAATACCAAAAATGCAATTTATTTTCTTTGTAGCAAATACATGTGATTAGTTAATTGACAGAATAATTAAAACAAAACTGTATTTTCAAAATTAATATACTAGGAATGTTTGAATAGTTTTAGTTAATAGAAATATTAAATTTAAAGTACAATTTGAAAATATTAATTAATGATGATATTTTAAGATGTACATATTGAAGCGATGGATACAACAATGATTTGGCGGATTTACAACAGCTTCTCAGACTCCGCCGAAATGTGTTGATCTAGGAGAAATGTGTTCTAATGTAATAGAGTGTTCCGCACACCAAGTTGTAATGGTTGATTGAACAGATTTCTTTAAAAATTGCTGACGTAATTCTGCTAAATTTTTATAGGCACCCACGCAGTTTGTAGCGTTATTATAGCTGGACTTGAGGTAAATAAGGCCACAAAAATCGACGCCGCTGATTGAAAAGGCAAGATCAACATTGAAGCGATCCGCAGGCAAATCACTCATTATCTGGTTTAACAGTTTTGGTCGGTATCTCGTTTGACAGTCGAAGGGAAAGGTCGGCTTTTTAGAATTTTTAATACAATTTTGGTTTTTTATTTTGTGTTTATTTCATTGCTTTTAATTAATATTTTTAATTCTTTTTTTATGTATTATGATTTCGGATCTGGAATCATAAATAAGATAAGTTCACTTTTTTTTCTCCTATTATTTTTCTTCTTCTTTTTTTTTCTCTTTAATTTTTATCTATTTAATTTTACAATTTCTGTCATGGTCGTCGCCTATCCAATAATTATTTACTGGATTTTTATTTTTAATGGTTTCATTCAATTTAAATAAGAATGCAAAATTATAAAATTTTTATTTTATTATTTTATTTTATTTTCCAACAATTTCAAATATTTTATTAAAGTATAGATAGATATACAATTTTTTTTTTCTCTGTTTTTGCTTTCTCTTGAAAGTAATACAAATGCACCAATTTTTTTCTTACACTATTTTATTTTAATTAATTACATTAAAATTTTTATTGTATTATTTTAATCATAATACTTTTTTCTTATAGCTTATAATTAACATTATACATTTTTTTATATTATTATTAATAAACTTAAATTAATTTTTTTTTTTGTAAGTAAATATATGTATATAAATTTAGGCACACTTATTTTTATACACAATTTGGTATAATCATACTACCTTTAAATTTAACACAATATAATTCATTTTTTATTCTAATTGTTCTTTTTATTATTATTTTTAGCTTCAATTTTTTTTTATTAAATTTTAATTTAATTTTTATTTTTTTTTATTTTTACTAATTTTAAATTTCTGAATTTACAAGTATTGTTTTTGTTTACAAACGTGCGGTAGAACTAAACGTTAAATGATCAAACAATAAATATCCGTCCTTTTCATACATTCATATTTTTTGTGATAGATTATATTGTTATTTATTGTTATTATTGATTTTCTACCATATTTTGCTATGTTTACATTAAGCATTATTGCAGTATCGCGTTTAGATTACCTCCAAGTGACTTTGAGTTGCAATTATTTTTCATAAGGAATTAAAAACTGTTGAAAGTATTTTGCAAACTTTTTGTTATAAGTGGTGATTATTAATGCTTAATACTTAATATTAATATTTATTAATTATTTAATATTGATTGTTAATCTATTAATATTAATTAATTGGTAATTAAGTGCTAATTATTGATAATTGCACTCAATATTAAAATTTAAAAACTTTGGTTAATTTTTAATTTACTCTTTGTCTGTCAAATTGTGTAAGAAAGAGAGTGGAAGGAGGAAAATTTGTTTTTTTTTCTCTTCTTTAAATACTTGAATCTTTTGCTTTTTGTATTTTTTTTTTTTTTTATTTATATAGTTCTGTACTAGGCCCAATTTTATTTTTAATTTATATTAACTCTATTTTTTTACAACCATTTAAAGGGAATCCTACAGCTTTTGCAAATGATACTGCTTTTACCTATATCTGTGATAATACTTCTGAAATTTGTGAAAATTTGAACTTTTATAGAATCTGGTTCGGGAAGCACAAATTAACTATTAGTAATAAAACAAAATATATGTACTTCAATATTTATAATTCACTTTGTGTTGACCTGCATCTGTATTATCATTCGCCTCATTGTAATAGATTTCCAACTTAAATCATTCAGCTTGTCATTCAGATTGTTTTAAAATTGAAAATGATATTTAAATACCTAAAAATTTTCATTGATAATAGACTATCATGGAATGAACATACGACTTATTTAAAAAAATACCTAAATAATGTTTTTAGGCAGCTTTATAATGTAAACCTATACAGTTCTAAGAAAGTTAGTCTAATGGTATATTATGCACTCTTTCATTGAAAGTTGCAGTACGGCATTACATGTTGGGGTGGCACTTATTTAAATAAAATTAAACAATTGCTGGTCTCGCAAAAACATGCCATAAGAATTATTTGGAAGAAACATCGGTTAACACATACTCATGAATGATTTAGGTATCCCAGCAATTAAAAACTTATATTTTTATAAAACCCTAAAAGTTTTTTTTTATTAAGTCAGGTTATTTAAATGTCAGATGTAATCCTGCATACAACTTATCAACGAATAATAGACGTTTGGTCAATATACCGCGTTTTAAAAAAGAACATTATGTCCGTTTTTATGACATAGTTGCTCCTAAAATTTATAATAGATTGTCTCCTGATATAAAAAATATACGAATTCTGTCCAAATTTCTTAGTACAATTAAAATTTTGCTTTTAAATTATGATTCGGTAGATATTGAATATTTGCTTAATGTGATTAAGTATTTTTTAATGCTGAAGTTAAACTCATATACTTAATGAATTTCTCTAGTTTTAAGCTAGAAATTTTGAATTGATGTTATAGGAAAATGTAAAAATATTGGATTAAATAAATAATAATAAAAAAAATAGTTTCCAACCCATTCTTGTTATTAATCATTTCCAATTTTTGCGTAAATTTTTGCAACGGTCGTTGTCTGCAGTCGAATTTTCTTGCCGTCCAAGGCCACCTTAATCCAGTAAAACCAGCAATATTAGCATTATATGAGACTCAGGTGATTGGCCAAGACGACAACTTTGTCATTGACAATTACTCGTTTGTCTCTCATTCTGTACCCCATAGGGCGATCGCTCTTTATATTAGAAATGATGTCGCTTACAGCGTTCTCCATAAATATAAGTGTTTTAATCAAATGTTCCACTACATTTGGGTAAAAATCATTGTTGCAAGGCACGTCAATTTATTTATATTATCTATACAGGTCTATTTTGGAGATTGAAAATCTCACCAACCAGATTAATAAAATGTTGGCATTAAACCCAGAATCTGAAATTGTTGTGGCTGATGAATTCAATATCCATAACAGAAAGTGGCTCCACTACTCCAATGATAATTTTTCCAGTCAAAATTTAATTGGGAAATAAGTTGAGCTTTTATTCCATTCATTATTCGCTTCATTATTCTATCTTACTCGACTTGCATAAAATCCCACTAGAATTTCCGACCGTGAAGACCAGGTTGGTCATTTCCTGGACCTGTTTCTGACTACACATCCTGAGAAATACAAGGTCTTAGTTAGCTCTCCTCTTGCTTGTTCCGACCACTGCTTCATTAATACTAGCTTCGAGCTGACCACTCAGACCAGACAAAGGCCTGTCCCAAAAAAAAAATAGTGTGGCGTTATAGCCATGGTAACTGGGAGGTTTTGAATGAATTTTTTATAGCTTTTGATTGGTCTTTCTGCTTTAGCAACAGAAATATTGACTTTGCAATCAATGCGATTAGTGAAATAATTCTTGTAGGGATGAGAGCTTACATATCTCAGTCTATGAAAAGTATTAAAAGGCCACGCAAATCCTGGTTTAGTCGCATTTGTGCAAACACAATAAAAAAGGAGGAAGTTTTTAAATCTACAAGAGTGATAGGACTCAAGCTAATAAGGCGAGCTATATCGGAGTCAGAAACTGGTGTTGGAGACTTACAAGCAAAAAAAAGTTACATACAACAAGCAAAACTTCTTGCACGATAGACGGTTGAGAAGTCAACTTTTGCATCTTCCTAAAAATAGCAAATCCTTTTGAACCTTTGCTAAGAGCATTAACTGTAAAAGTGGCGGTTCTTCGTTCCCGCCTTTGTTTGATAAAAATAACGAAATTGTATCCGATCCCAAAAAAAAGGAGATTTATTTGCCAAAAATGTCGCCTTCAATTCATCACTGCCCTAGTCAACACAAAGACAATGCGTTCTTCCTGGGGTTAACTGCTCCTTAGGTAGAATTTCCTTCAGATTTCGTGCAATTCTTAAAGCCCTCAAAAATTTAGACACAAAAAAGTCAGCCGGTCCAGATGGTATTACATCCGCAGTTCTTAAAAATACCTTTTCTACTATTGCGAAACCATTGCGCAATCTCTTCCATTTATCCCTCTCTTCTGGTAAAAAAATTAAATCGTGATCGTTAATATGGGTTCCGAACCCATCGGTCAACAGGTGATCTCATAACATGCCTTTGTGTAAGGCTCAACATAACCCTCCACCATTCTGGGGAGTCTGATGTTGTCGCTTTGGATATTTCTAAAGCTTTTGACCGAGTTTGGCATGATGCTTCAATTGCTTAATGCAAAGAAATGGGCCTCGGCGTGTATTTGTAAAATGTATTGAAGATTTTTTTTAGAATCATTCGATTCGTGTCCTGTTACATTTAATGGTTACTCTTCAGACGAATTTAAAATTAATGCTCTGCTCTCTTCCGGACACTTTTCCTAATATTTATAAACGATTTAAAAAGTATAACCTCCAATCCAATCCATAGTTTTGCAGCCGACAGTACGCTCGTTGCTTCGTACGAAGACAACGCCAGTAAATATTCGGCTTCGCTTGAGATAAATCTCGATTTAGCCAAAATTTTGGATTGTGCTAAAATTAACAAAGTAGATTTTAACTCGAAGAAAACTTAGTGCTGTTTAGTATCTCGAAAAAGAAACACTTCAATTCCAACTTTAACTTTTCAAGGAGAAGTTTTGCAACAAACGGGTGAGCTCAACATCTTGGGGATGGAGCTAAATCAAAAATTAAGTTGGTTCAATCGTATGTTTGGTATAGTTAAAGATGCAGCTAAGTGTATGGGTTTCCTGTATCGTTGTAGAGCCTTCTTTTCATCTTCCGATCTTCTTAATATCTATGAAACATATATAAGACCTAAGATGGAGTACAATGCACATATTTGGGGGGAGCCTCCAAAACGGCTTCAAGATTTCTCGATAAAGGGCAAAATAGAGCAATTCGTCTAATAAATGATCCTACTCTCACGTCTACGCTCTCTTCACTCGGTCCCTGTCGCCTAAAAGGAACACTTACCCTGTTTTATAGATACCTTATAGGGTTGGATTCTTGTTCTAACGAGATTAAAAGTTTGATGCCTCCTCTCAAAGCATTCGAAAGAGAAACAATGAGAGCTTCTGCTCCCCTATGTAGTTCTAATTCCCAGATGGCATAATTCGTCTTATGAAAATTCGTTTGTAGTACAAACATTGTGAATGTGGAACCATCTCCCACCTCATGTGTTCTCCAGAATTAGAGATTCAAGGTGAATATTAACACAACTTTTTTCACAATATGCCTGCCAATTTGAAATCAATTTTCATTCCATAACTAAACTTCCTATGACCAAATAGTACATTAGTACTTAAGGTCGGTTAACCTATTGTTTGGTCAAAAAAAGAGAGGTGGTGTTTAGTGGGTTAAAGTCCCACACACTCATAGAGGACACGTACTCGTTTTCGCTCCTCTATAGTGTCTTTCGATGATTCGTACCTACCCTCGCAAAAAAAAAATTGGAAGTAGTGTACACAATTTCTGACTACTTTTCGTGTGTAATTTCTTTCATTGACAATCCAGAACTGCTGGCTAATGATAGATGTAAGTGTTTTTGACCCTGCGTGACAATTTCTAAAATGAAGATAAACAATATACGATAACAATAACAGATTAACTATTTTATGAATAAAGTTATTTAAAGTTTTTATGGTACTTGACCGATGACCAACTTGGTATTTATTTAAGTATCCAATTTCAGTTGCGGATTCCTGCCGCTGAATTATGTATATAATTTTAAAGAAAGCTTTATCCAATTCGTTTGCGGATAATAGTTGCATCTTTGAGAATTTCGATGACAGTGGTGACTTATTGTTAATTTTTAGTTTTAAATTATCAACAAATATGATAACGTAGGCGAAGATTCGACGAATTCTCTTAAAGTTTGATGTTTTATAAATTGATTCGATTAATGTTGAAGTACAATCTACTGCAAATGCCAAGTTGGTAAATTCAGATTGTGCAGCTTTCTTTGTTTTGGTAATTTTTCTAGCAATGGTATAGGTTTCTGACCAGGCCAATGTTCAAAAGTTCAATTTATATAAGAATAAAAATAATTATTCTTATATAATAGATAATATGTCAGCCGGATTCGATTTGCTATTGACGTGATACCAAGTAACTCATGAAGTTAGTTCTTGAATTCTGGACACTGAATTTTTTACGAAAGTTTGCCACTTGGATACATGCGAGGTCATCCAACTCAATACAATACTGGAATCCGTCCAAAAGTATACGACATAAATTTTTTTTGGAAGTTGAGTTACAATCTTTTCTCAAATTTTGGCTAAAAGTTCAGCACCTATAAGCACGAGTACAGGCAATGTTCTACTATTTTTGCTTGAAGCAACTTTAGATTTGGCACACAAAAGACTCACCATCATTTCTTTTGAAGCCTTAACAGTTCGAACGTAAGTGCAAGCACCGTAAGTATTATTGAAGAATCGCAAAATCCATGAATTTCTGTAGTGATAATTGGCTTAGATGATAAAATGACTCGAGAAATTCTGATTGATTGAATTGATTGATTGATTGATTGATTGATTGATTCTGTAAGACTACTTTTGAAGCTTACCCAACGATTATGTAGTTGTTGGGGTAGTGATTCATCCCATAACAGTTTCAGTAAACACAGCTCCTGGATGAATAGTTGAAAAACTACAGTAATAGGGTTAACCAGTCCGAGTGGATCAAACAGCTTTGCCAGACCAGAAAAGACAGTCCGTTTTGTACCTTAGACGACTGAATTTCCTTACTACTGTTGTAGTTCAATCGGAATTGATCACTTTATGGGTCGCAAATCATGTCCAGAGTACGAATGACATCTATGTCATGAAATGGCAATAGTTTTTCTAATTTTGGAATAGTTTTGGAATCTGCTCTAATATTGATAATTCGTTGGAGTACCATTTTCGAAGTACTAATTTTGCCGACAAAAAGACGGCACTTATTTGATGTTGAAGTAAATGAAGTTCTTCGGTCGTATCTGCGCCAGCAATTAATTCATCCACATATACCGATTCTTTTATAACATTTGTTGCTTTTGGACATTTTTTAGAGTTTTGATCAGCTAAGTAATTCAAGAATCGTGTGGCGAGATATAGAGCTGATGCAGTGCTATAGGTTAAAGTGTTCAGACGGAAAATTTTTATATTTTCATTTCGATTATTTTGCCAAAGTATAAGTTTGAATTTCTGTCTTCTGGATATAACTATATTTGAGGGTACATCTTAGAAACATTAGCGGTTAATGCGTAAGTAAACCATCGAAAATTGAACAGTATGAAAAAAATGTCATTTTCAACCGTAGGTCCAACCGAAAGAATATCATTTAGTGATACATTTATTGAAGTTTTGCATGTTGCGTTCAACACTACTCTGAGTTTAATTTAAGAACTTTCCGATCGAAACACATACTGATGAGAAATGAAATAATTTTTCTTTGGAACATCTCTCCACTGAATTTCTTCCATATGGTTCAATTACTCCATGAGTAATAAAATAATACTGCATGACAAACTCTGAATATTGTTTTTTGATTTTTAAATATTTTTCTAAACTTTCTAACCAAAATAATCGAGTTTTTGTTTTTGAAAATTAAAAAAGTGTTTCGTAATTTTGTTGCTCAATGTTGAAGTTATTGTGATCAGATTCCAAGCTTTCTATTTCCCAAAATTTTTCAACAGTGTGTTAAATTCTGAATCATTTTCATTTGCTTGTCCATTTACTGATAATGATGTCGCAAGAAGATTAGTAGTGTTACCAGTTTTAAAACGTATCCAGAAAGTATCCAACCAAGAACTGTTCTTTGTAAAATGGGGCCATTTTGATTGAGTTTAATTTGGTCGACTGATAAAAGTTTTAAGAATATTTTCGTTACTATCAATAATTCTATTTTTTGCGGTTTGAAATATGTCGGGTCTGCAAGGTATAAATTAGAAAAAATTTCAAAGTTATTTATATTTATATGTTTTTCAGGACGATTCTTTGTGATAGAGGGCAAAACCCAGCATGTTATATTGGTTGCAAAATTGTTTAGCCTTAATTATTTAATTGTAATGACATTTTCCTGATTAACGGTAGATGATGTTTGACCAATGTCAGTGTTTTATCCATGAATTGAAGTTGTTTTCAATTGTAAAAATTAAGTTGTGTGACGAAGTTAAGTTAAGAACCACTATCGAGTAGAACTCTAGCTAATTGATATGATCCAGAGCTATCTTTAATTTGAACAATAGCTGTTGCTAAAAGAACAGGTTCTCCTTGCGATAATATACCAGTTGGAGTTGTATTTGGTGCTAATGCAGCTGAGATACTTGTTGTAGATATTTGTTGAATAAAATTTGCATGACCAGAATACTGACGAGAAGGTTGTAAAGCTATTGACTGCTCATTTGAGTCAGATTTGCGATCCCGCCATTTAAATCTGAAATGCTACGACTTTTATTCACGTTGTACATCACTTTGACTTTGCAGTTCAAGTCCTCAATCTCACCTCTGGTTTTAATTTTTCCATTTGGGATTGATGTGATGACCATAATTTCCAATATTGTTCAAAAATATTTATGCGACACTCTAATTCTACCGGTAAAATTGTGTCTAAATTCGCGGCAATATAGTTATTTATTCTAGTCATGTTTGATTTGGTCCTTGCGCGCTGCGATTTCAGTTCATCATACGTGCCTTCGATAACTGGATCTTTATCACTTCTATCATATTTTTTCTTAATCATATTATACTTTGATGAAATAAAATTTAAAATGTTTAATTCGAATCAAAAAAATAGGTTACTGTTATAAATTTTTGAAACTCAACTAACTGAAGGAAGTATTAAATAAATAATATAATTAAATATTCAAATATAAGAATTCAACTAACAAAGTAACTGAAGAAAAAGTTGTACAATGGTACGCTTATGTATAAAGATAATGTTCCAAATATTGAATGCAAAAAAAAAATTTTTAATAAAAAGATGTCTTTGTTTAGGTGTATATATTTCTTGACATTAATTAATTGTATGTCTGTTTGTTTAATTATTATAATACATTATATTATTTAACAAAAATATTTAGTTTTTATAAATTTGTTAATAGTAATTTATTGATAAAAGATATCTTGTATTTATTTTTCTTTTAATAAATGAAATATATATGTAGTATTATTAAATGGTGAAACCTAAAAATGTAACCACACTTCTTCACATTAGTAACAATTAAAAGCAAAATATTATCTGAATATCCAGTTTCAGCCAGCAGTCAACCCATCCAGCCGTCCATCATATTTTTGTTTATTCTATTTTTTTTATCTTATTACTTTAATAATTCTTTTTTCCAAAGAGTAAACATTTTGTTTACCTTTGCTTTGTTTATTTTTTTTATTTAATGATCAATACTTTTTAAACTTTGTAATTTCAGTACATTCAATTAGTACAATTTGCAATTTGATTTCTTGTGCTAAATTCGATTGTGCTAAATTCGATTCTCGGTTTAAACTAGAAAGTTCGCGAATTATCTTCAATCTGAAATTTAATCAATTGTTATATTATGTACTAGGTACAATATTAGAAGAAAACTACTACCTGATATAAAATTATAAAACATAATATACTATACTATAATATACAATGCAATATAACACCTACAACTTTTATTGCACACCTACAACGTTACGAGTGGTAATTGTATGGAGGAGTTGTCCAAATTAACCATTAAGCAACTGAAAGTATTACTTTTCGAGAACAACTTACCTACAAAGTATAACTTAAAAATAAATTTGAATAGAAAGATTATACGAATTTTACCTGACAAAAGGATTGAGCGAAGAGAGCATATTCAAACTGTTTGCACCTCCCAGTGACGATAGCAGCGATTGTCGTGAAGTGATAGTGAAGACTCCGTATTACAAAGGCCTAATGAAAACAACAATTCAATTCAACAAATCAACAATTTCGTTTTTAGGGATGTGGAAGACTCTCTAGAAAAATTTAATGGCGAGACAGGAAAAAAATTTGAATAATGGATTAAAGAGTTCGAACAAATAGCGGAGGTATGTGACTGGAACAACGTCCAAAAATATTTATATTCAAGAAGATTGGTTCAAGGAGCTGCAAAATTAGCAGTTGATTACTGGCATTGCTTCCTAGCATTGCTTCCTACTGAAGCAGGTGATTACTGAAATTACTAGCAGTTCAAAATATTGGCATTGCTTCCTTCGATTAGTTGAAAACTTTTCTAAAAACCGAATACGAAAAAAAACATCTAGCCTTGAAATTCACAGGATTTTGAAAAAAAGAAAAAAGGAGTCAACAGAAAACCAACTAGAATATTCGTACGAAGTGCAAGGTATAGCGAACAAAGGCAATTCGGACGAGGAGTCATTGATTGCGTACATTGTCAATGGTATTAATGACAGTGTAAGCAACAAAACTATACTATACGAAGCCAGAACGATAAGTGAACTAAAAACAAAATTTATAGCTTACAAGAATATAAAGGATGCCCAAACGCTAAGCCAAAATCAAACAAGAAATTTTAGTGTTATTCATCAACAAAAAGGCAGATGAAAAAATTGTGGAGCATTGTCACACATATCCGAAAATTGTCCAAGTAAAAATAATGGTAAACGAGGAAAAATACAGTTGCCTTTGTCAACTCTTAGATACCCATACGAACAGTTAGTATGTTCACAGCCTGTCACTCTGCTTATAATATTATTTTTTTAAATTTTTTTATATTTTTAAATAATTTGGGTGAATTTTATAATTTCTAGACCTATGGGTTGTACATATATTCAAACTATAAGTTTATACATTCTTCAAAAGCAGATTCTAACCGTCACATAACGATTATCAATCCAAAACTTTTCGAAATATGCTATAGTACCATTTAATACTAAGCGGCAAATGTATAATAATTTATACTATACATATGTATTATACATTCATTCATCAGTGACATATACTGCTACTAATTTCAGTAATATATTATACATTCATTCATCAGTGACAATACGATACGTACAATACGATATGTAACTAAACATGATTTATATAAGTATGTATACTATATATGAGTTATGTAGTATACATACTTATAAACTATAATATAAATATAAATTCTTCAAGCAACCGTTATATTTTTTATTTATTTAATTTTTTTGTACTACGCATCATCCTGAACAATTTCAAATTATCGAGTAAAAAAAACTGGAAAAAAATCATTAAAAAAATTTGTTAGAAAAATTTAGAAAAATTAAGTCACACTTTCGTAAATTTTAAGGTAACCCTATATTATTAAGAAAAGTTGTTAACAGAAATAAAAAATCAGCTGTCTCCACCACATGAGCGACCGCCAATACACGAAAAGTGCAATGTCAAAATTTATAGATTTTTTACATAATAATTTATATCAAAGCAAAATAACTTCTAATATTTTAACAACATTTTGTTTTATTCAATAACAATAATAAGCAATAAAATCGTAAAAATAGATGTGCATTCATTCATACATCCATTTACATTATTATGTAATGTATATGATTTTTTTTTTCATTCAAAAATATTAGAAGTAAAAAGTAATAAAAACTGTAAACAAATAAAAAACAAATATAAGATTAATATTGAATCTTCTAACAAACATTTTACCGTTTTAATTTTATGTCATCAACAAAAGAATAATATGCGTAGATATAAGTACATATGTATATAAATTTTTAGAGATTTAAAAAAATAAAAGAAATTGTTGATATAAATTCATATGGAGTGTTATGTATGAAATTTGTTCATAGAAAAAAAAATAAATAAAAGTTAAAATTAGTCGGATCAAAAAATGTTCTATGGCAAATTTTGTAACAACTTTTTCTTAATAATTTTTCTCATAAAATTTTTCTGTTACGAAATATTCATAAAAAATTTAAAAAGTACACTAGTAAACTACCACTTGCTGTTGTCCGATTTGCTCCAAGAGCTTATCAATCCGAGATATTTACGTTAAAACCTTAAATATGAAATTGCAAAAATTCCGCTCAGTCGTTTAAGCTGTACACGTGCCCACAGACAGACCCACACAGCCACACACAGACAGACATCTTGCTAAAAAAATTTGTATATCGGAGTAGTACATATTTTCCAAAATCTCGTGTGCAAATTTTTAGTATGAAAACAAACCTACCTTATATATAATTGTATGCGGTCGGTAAAAATTATGTTGGAGCTTTAATTTTTGTATATTACTTCAAAAAAATTTGAACAGATGTTCAAGTTACAGGTGTTTAAAAACAAAGCTTTTTTAAGTTTTTGACCCTATACAGCGCCTATACAAAAGGAAGGGCGATACTAAAATATTTTTTGAAATAACTCATACTTATTTTCAAAGACCTTACTTCTCTCAAAATTTCAAGTTTATAAGTTAAACTGTTTGGAAGATAGAAGGAATCAAAAATTTTGCAAAATTTGAGTTTCGCATAATGGTAAATTAAGACACGTTATGCCACAAGTATATATTCATTTTATATATATATATTGAAATCTAATAAAAGTAGTAATCGTTTGGCGTTTTCAAATTGAAGATATACCTTATACATAAAGGGTGGGGCTACAGAAAAAAGTTGTTAAAAATAAAATTAGTATTTTTATGATATCTATCAGCAGTTAAAATTTCATAGCTCTATTTCAAAAAAAATATTTAATAAATAAGTAAGAATATTTTGTGTTAATTTAAAGACTTAACTTACTTAGTTTTTGAGTTATCTTGCTGACGGACGGACGGACAAAGCTTAACCGACTTAGAATTTGATTCTGATCCGATCCATGCCTTTCAAGGTATATCTAGCTAGCTTATTTCGAGGTGTTACAAACGGAGGAGCAATTTTAATATACGCGATCCTTATCGTACGGGTATATAGATGCTTCAACTGCAACCAATTTGGACACATATTGCCGCAATGCCCTAATAGACCATCCAACACAAATAAGAACATCGCCAGCACAAGCAAAAATGTTCAAAGGATAAATCAAGAAAATTCAGTTCCAATAAAAATTTATGATAAGGATTTTATAGCATTTATTGATAATGGCAGTGATGCATCTCTTATGCAAAGCTCAGTGCAGCAAAAAATTGGCGTGTAAATAAATAAAAACGAGCGCACTACATCAAGAGGATTTGGAAATAATACGTATTCAACATTGGGTACTTGCGAAGTGGAAATCAAAGTCAAGTCAAAACTGTACAAAGTTAGGTTCAAAGTTGTTCCTGACTGATCCTATGACTGATAATATTATTCTGGGACAGAATTTTTTACAATATGTTACATTAATTATCGACCAAGGTAAAGTAGCTATAGATGAAAGCAAAGCAACCCCAGAATCAACCAGAAGAATTAAAGTTCACGAAAATTTAAAATTTAAAATGTTTGTAACATCAATATCGAGGTCTTACAGGAAGCTGGTAAAGAAATAAACATAAAGTCAAAAAATGCAGAAACAACCAAAACAGTACTGGATTTGGTCGCCATGTACGAACCAAATAAAACCATAAATTCGTGTGTGCAGATGAAGATAGTGCTGCAAGACGATATTACGGTTTATCAAGGAGCTGGGAAATTAAAAATTTAAAATAATAATAAACATTATTTATTGAAACATATGATGCAGAGAGAAATGAAATACGCAACAAAGTACGAGAAAATATCCTAAAAATTCAAGACCAAAATCGGAGAAATTACAAAAAAAAAGAAAAGTAGCAAGAAAATATAAAATACGCGACTTAGTAACAATACAATTAACACAATTTGTAAACGGATTAAAAATGTACCCAAAATTCCTAGGCCCATACGAAGTTTTAAAAGTAAAGCGTCACGATCGATATGAAATTGCTAAAGTGGGAGAGCACGAAGGGCCTAACACTACTGTCATCGCTGCCGATTTTATGAAGCCATGGATCACTGATGAATCAGATGCCTACAGCAGCACTTTTCCATATTCGTCTGGGTCAGAAAATGAGCAGGATGGGCGAGTGTAGTATTATTAAATGGTGAAACCTACAAATGTAACCACACTTCTTCACATTAGTAACAACTAAATGCAAAACATTACCTGAATATCCAGATTCAGCCAGCAGTCAACCCATCCAGTCGTCCATCACATTTTTTTTTTATCTTATTATTATAGCTTTATATATATAATAATTTAATTAAATTATATAATTTAATAATTTCTTTTTTCAAAGAATAAACATTTTCTTTACCTTTGCTTTGTTTATTTTTTTTATTTAATGATCAACACTTTTCAAACTTTGTAATTTCAGTACATTCTATTAGTACAATTTGCAATTTGATTTCAAGTTTGTCTGAAATTCGATTCTCGGTTTAAACTAGAAAGTTCGCGAATTATTCCCAATCTGAAATTTAATCAATCATTAGGTTAGACACAATGGCTAAAGCGTTATAGTTTCTAATATTCAACGTATTTAAATCTGCTTCGACCATTTCCAGCCAACTGCTTTTTGGTCTTCCTCTCGCTTGATTACTTTGTTCGCGCTGAAAGCAAATTTTTTTTAGGACTGTTTCAATCGGTATGCGGATGATGTGACTTAACCACCTTGTTCTCTGCGATTTTATTAAGCGAATGATGGTTTTATGTTGTAACAATGTATCGCGTTCATGATTAAACCTTGCCCTATATGCGTTGGTATCAATTCTTACTGGCCCATATATTCTCCTTAGAATTTTGCTCTCAAAAATTGAAAGCATTTTACAGTGTGCTACTTTTCATTTCCATACTTCACATCCGTAGATAAGAATTGGTCTTATAAGTGTTATAAGTGTTATTTTATGCTTTTTATAGACCTTGTAAAAAGCTTAGATTTTAGAAGTTTTGGATGGATGGATTCGTTCTTTATTGAGGGGTCGTTTGCATTCGAGAATAGGACACAGGAGAGTAGGAGAACAGGACCTCATCTATATCCGGGTCAATATTTGCAGTGGCTTCAACAAGTTTAGTAAATACTTCTTTTAAGACGTTGTTATTACGCGCGAGTATTACTATGTTATCTGCATATGTGCATATCTGGAATGATTTAATAAAAATAGTGGTCCCTGGATCAATTTCTTTAATTGCATAATGTAACATAATATTAAAAATTAATGTTGACAGCGCATCGCCTTGTTTTACACCAGAATCAATATTAAACGGGTTAGTAAGTTTACCTTGAACAAGTACTTTCGCTTTGGTATTTTTCAGCGTGATGCAGGCTAGTCTTATCAGTTTTTCAGGAATACCCAGCCTCTGTATTACTTCAACTATTTTGCCCCTGTTGATTCTGTCAAAAGCTTGTTTGAAATCTATAAATAAGCAGTGAATATCTCTTGAGTATTCTTGTGATTTTTCAAATATTTAACTTAACGCGAAACATTAGTCTATTGTAGATTTGTTTTTCTGAACCCGCATTGATATTCACCTATAATTTTCTTTCGCTATTTCAGACATCCTATCATATAATACATTAGTGAATATTTTGTATAATTGCCGCAGATATCTCCTTTTTTATGTACTGGGAAGTTTATACAACCTAACCAAGCTTCGGGAATGCTCTCAGTATTCTACATGTAAAGTATGAGTTCATGAATTTTGTAGTGCAAGTCATCACCTCCATATTTAATTAGTTCAGGTACAATCGAGTCTTCACCGCTAGCTTTCCCATTTTTCAACTTTCCAATTGCTATTTGGATTTCTACTCTTGTTGGTTGGTTTATTATGTTCTCTACTGTTTGTAATGGTAGTGTGTTCATGTTCCTTTATCTGGTTTGTTTAAGGTTTCCAGAAAGTGTTCGCGCCATCTTTCTAAAATTTTGTCTTCTTCCGTTATCATTTCCCCTTCTTTATTTTTGCATATATTCATTCTTGGCTGGAGTGCAGTTATTTGATATTTTATCCCTTGATAAAATCGTCTTGCCTAGTTCTTTGAGCTTTCTTCTAACACTAGGATTTTATTCTTGAGATCTTCTTCTTTTTTTCTTCATTAACCTTTTTGCCTCTCTTCTTTTATTTTCATAGTCTAATCGACTATTTCTTGTGTTATAAGCTAATTGTTTCTTCCATGCTTCGTTTTTTATCTCATTGATTCACTTACATTCTGAGTCATACCAACTATTATTGCTTCCTGGTTTCGTTCCAATGAGCTCAGTAGCTGTATCCTTAATCACCTGATGTATACGCTTCCAGTTTTCTGAGGGATTTTTGTTCATAGAAATGTTTTCAACTTTACGAGATATACTTTTTTGATAGTAGATAGGTAGGCACTTGGGCCAGACAGGTCAGTAGGTCAAGGTCACCCGTAAGTAGGTCAAGGCCACCCGGAAGGCCAGACAGGGAGTATGTCAAGGTCATTTTAAAAGTAAGTCAGACTGGCGGCGATCGTCAGTTGTTTATAAAGATTGTATACATGGTTTAAGTAATAGGTATGCAGGAAAATAGTAGGAAAAAAAATGCTTTTTCATACAATGTAAAGAGAAAAAAAAAATGTACCTATACGTTTCTTTAAAATTAAATAAAAAGTGCAAACTGGTTTTTTACATCTTAGATAAAGAATCAACAAAATTAATGCAATTTTGAGATGCATTTTTTTTTCTTTTGTTCTTGTTTTTTCTTTTTTTTATGAAGTATTTAAAGAAGAGGAAATAAAAACCATTAATTAATTGCGAGTACCACCGTATAAGATTTTATTGTTAAGTAAGAATGTTAACAAAAATATGAATAAAAAGAAAACAAACAGGAAATCAAAAATATCTAACATGTGGTTTAAGTAATAGGCGTGAATGGAAATAGTAAGAAAAAATGGGTTTTTATAAAATGTAAAGAGAAAAATTTAAACAAATTAAGTGTACCTATGCGAATTTTTAAAATTAAAAGAAAAAAGTGCAAAGCTGGTTTTTAAATCTGAATCAACCTTGACCAAATTGATATTTTGAGATGAATTTTTTTCTTTTCTTTTTTGTTCTGATGAAATATTTAAAGAAGAGGAAAGAAAAAATTATTAGTATTTTTAGATTTTATTGATATGTAAGAATGTAGAATAAAAAAAGATGTATTCTTATGTTGTGTTAAAAAAAAAATAAAAAAAATTTATTTATGTGTTTGAAATAATTTTTTATTTGAAAATATTTTACAATTTTATAGAAATCTGTGCTGTCTTAATCTAATATTTTTTCTTTTAAAAGATACATTTATACATTATAACAATTTTTAACAGCACATCTGAAATTGTTGTTTAATAAGTGTATAGGACAATTTGATTTAAAGTTATCAATCTTTTGTAATGACGGCAAGTTTCTGCTTAAATCTTCTATTTTATCACTGTCAATGTACTTTTGAAGGAATAGTTTTTTTTTGCTCTCCTTTAACATAAATTTTTTCAGCTGACTCTAAATAGTGTTTTAATATAAATTTTACATCTAAATATTCAACTAGACCGTTATTCCATTTAAGTCCATTTATTTTATTTTCGCAATACTGGTTATTATATTTCATAACCGGACTAATTTCCTCTGAGGGGTACGGTGCTTTGAAATGATAGACAGTTGGAATTAAACTTCCTTTTTCAAGTATGGCTAATTCTTTTAGGAAATATTGCTTTTCATTTCCTTGTAAAAATTTTGGGTCAACTATGAGAACTCGTTTAACCATGTCGACGGTTTGTGTAAGAATACTCATTAGAATAAATAAATTTACATTTATATTCACTTCGGCAAAAGAGCTTTTCATATAAATATAGGTTAACAGTGCTATTTTTAACTAATACAACTATGCTATTTCATCCATTTACAATGATGGTAGCGGGGCCATTATGCTGTGGTAAAACCACTTTTATTCATAATTTAATAAAGTATAAAAAAGAAAATATACAACCACATATTAATAGAATTATTTGGTGTAATCCAGACAAAAATGCCGTTCCAAAATATTTAAAAGATGTGGAATATAGTAACACTATTCCGGATTTTAATGACAATCAAGAACCTTTGTTAATTATTATCGATGATATGATGTTAAATTCCCATGATAAGTATGTATGTGATTTATTTACTTTATCACACCATAGAAATTTATCTGTAATATTTGTAACACAAAATGTTTTTCACCAGGGTAAATTTTCAAGAGATATTTCGCTTAACTGTAAATATCTAGTACTTTTCAAAAATCTAAGAGATAAATCGCAGATATTACCTGTAGCTCGCCAAATATATCCCAATCAAATCAAAACATTTGAAAAAGTATATAATGAAGTGACGTCAGAACCATACTGGTATATATTAATAGATCTTACTCAAGACGTTAATGATATATTTCGATTAAGAAGTGATATATTTGGAAAAGGTTTGTGTTTTTGTACAAGAGATCAATTAGAACAATTTGGCAAAGAATATGAAACGTTTGAAGGTCAACCGTCATATATTGCACCTATTAAAAAGCTCTAAACCGAAATTTCAGAAAGTAATTATAAAACATTGTGGCCCTGAAGTAATCAAAACATTTTGTGAAATTGCTTTAAATATTTTAAAAGGTAATTGTAATCTAAGTAAAAAATCAACAACCCAATTACGAAAGTATAAAAAGGAATTGAGATCCCTCATTTGCCACCAAAAATCTATAAATAGTAAAAGAAAAATCATTATTCAACGTGGTGGATTTTTACCTACACTTCTTGGTGCAGTACTATCAGGGATAATCGGAAATTTTATAAAATTAATAATACAACGTTTAACAAAATGATTATACTAAAATCCGAGATTTATGAGAAAATGAAACAAAATGCAGACTTTGAATTAAATGAGTTGAATAAAAATATGAAAAAAATATTGTTAAATAAATATCTAACAGACACTCAAAAATAGTATTTATACAGACAAAATCTATTTAAAATAAGAAACAAAAATAGAGTACTTCCTAGAAATAAAGAGGAGAAAATAAAAATTACGAAAACAAAAGGTACTCAAACTCGTGCCAAACCAATGTATATAGATCCGGAAGCTCAATCGCATTTTCCTGAATATAAGAATGTAGGAATACAAGTTGTTCCTGAAGAAGAAGAAGTATATGAAGAAGAAGCTGATGACGAAGTATTTGATGATGAAATTCAGGAAAATATTTTAACAAAAGCATTGTCAGCTGCTTCAGTTGGAGAACGTCTTAGAAAAAGAAAATCGGTTAGAAATCAAAATGTTCAAATTTTTGAAACTGATACAGGAGACATTATAACTGTTCCTTTAGATAGCCCAAGCCCACCAACGAAAAAAAAAACTATAAATAGCAAAGAGTTAAATAATTCATCAAGACGTGTTTTAAGGTCAGCAGTAGGTAATACTCAAACAAAACTTAATTTTCCAATTCGTAAGAATAAATTCGCAAGCTCATGGACAACATACAAGTAAATGATGAATTTTATGTCACTTTAATCAGTGATTCATCTATGAACTATTATCCAGAAAATTAATTATCATCTTTTACAAATAAAATGAATAAATACATGTGTGATTCAAGGTGGAAAGTCGGTATTTCAGAAATGTATGTTAATGATTTCGTTCCAAATGTGTATGGTGAAGAATGGGAAAAAAGTACTCAAATATTTATTAAAGGTATGCAGAAAGATGTGATAGGAGTTGGAACATCATATATTCCATACATAGAAAAACAAATGATATGCGACTGGAAAGTTTTTCTACTACCAACACTAATTCAAAATATACGCCCACTTAATAGGTTTACAAGAAAAGAAGTTGAACGACAGTTGATTTGGGGAATTTTTATTTTTATAAACGATGAAGTTCATTATGCACAACCAATAAAAGCTGAAGAGATGCCTAAAAATTTAAGTTACACCACAATATGTGTTACTAAGCCTAAAATAGATATAAAAATAAGAGCAAATTACGCTTATACCCTCGAAGGACTTTTGACAACATGTTTCAATCAAGTATCTTTTAAAGTTACAGATTTTAAAAAATATAAATCACGTGTAATAGAAGCTTTCAAAACTTTTATAGATAGTGTACAATTGATTCCCATTAGTAAACCAGATATGTTTTTTATATACACAGATATAATTGAACCGCAAAAAATAGGTGATAAAGATATAAGGTGTTTAAGATCTGTTAACATACAAAATTCTTTCACTGATACTGTAAAAGAATTCAGTAATATTCAATATTGCAATGTGGAGAAATT
Source organism: Poecilobothrus nobilitatus (assembly GCA_947095535.1). NCBI lineage: Eukaryota > Metazoa > Arthropoda > Insecta > Diptera > Dolichopodidae > Poecilobothrus > Poecilobothrus nobilitatus. The sequence continues at coordinate 158,776,846 of OX352772.1, read as the reverse complement.
ATTTAATAACATTTCATTACTTTTATGTGATAAATATGGATACAAAATAAACTTTTCCAATAGTTCAATTCCAACAAAAATTGTATTACATTTTAAAAAAGTATAAATAAAAGCGATTTTACAAAACTATATATTATTTTATTTTATTCATTATGGAGAGAGCGTACTACAAATATTATTTAGTTCAATCAGGAAAAGGTCTTGAGGATATTGGTCCTTTGTTACACTCAATTGTACCTTACCAAAGGGGACGAGGGTTGGGAGCTTTTTCGGTGGTCTTTTTAGATATTTAAAACCAATATTTACGTCTGGAGCTAATATATTAAAAAAAGAGGTTATTAACTTTGGTATTAATGCATTATCTTGCCACAGGTGCAAATGTAAAAGAAGTGGTTCAAGATCGAAGTAAAGAGATAATGAAAAATGTAAGATGAGGTGCAGTTCGGAAACTCAATGAAATGTATGGACAAGGCAAAAGAAAACGAAGAAAACCTATAAAAAGACCTCTCATTAATAATTTAAATTATTTTACGTCGAAGCGACGCAAAGTTAATAACAAAAAAAAACAAAAACATATTTTTGAATAATTATGATTGAATGTATGAAATCAGAGCTTGATATTTCTAAAACACAGGCTATTCAGTCAAGTATTTTACGATCTGAAGAAGTTTCCTATAACCCTATGGCTTCTTTAGATAATCCATCTTTCATAGAATTTGTTTCACTAGGGCACGGTAATACATATAGAGACTTGTCTTCGACATATCTAAAATTAAAAGTACAAATCTTAAAAAAAGATGGAACTCAATTGAATAAAGATAAAAAAAATGATGGATAAGATAATATTGGATTGGATTGGATCTCATAAACAATGTCGATGTTTGAGTTATCCTAACATTAGAAAAACCAGATTTTTACCTCTTTGCAGATGATACTGATGAATCTCAACTGAACATTTTAGAAACCACTTTATTTATGAGACATGTAACAATTAATCCTAGTGTGCTATTAGCACATAATGCTGTATTGGAAAAAACTAATGCCAAATACAATTACAAACGTGTAGAGGTAAAAACTTTTACCGATAGTTCATCAATATCACTTGATAATGTTTTTATTGGACAGTTGCCAAACACAATAATTTTTTGCATAACAGAAAATACAGGTTACTCTGGAAAAAGGTCAAAAAACCCATACAATTTTAAACATTTTGATATTTCACAATTTGTGCTAAACGTAAATGGTGTTCAAATACCTAATTCAGCAATTGAAACCAGTTTTTCAGATGAAAATAATTGCTATACAAGAGCATACAGTACACTTTTTTCAGGAACTGGAATTTACCATAATGATAAAGGTCATCAGATAACAAAAACCATGTTTAGTAATGGGTTTTTCATTCTAGCTTTTGATTTAACTCCAGATGCATCAGGAAATGAAGTGTGTCAAGGTCTACTAAATCAAGGTACAGTTAGAATTGAGGTAAGGCTATCAAAACCACTTACATTTACACTGACTGCTATTGTTTATGGAGAATTTGATGCAAGTTTACAAATTGATAAAAACCGAAATATATTCTCAAACCTATAAATAGCATACATAAAAGTAAATTTGAATACTTGACAAAATGTCACTGTCTTGTGCACTTCTGGATGTAACATTTTGTAGTGATGATAATAATACCTTGTTTGCGAAAGATATTTGTATAGTTGGTTTTAAAGAATCTTGTAAAAAGTTTGTAAAAGAGCTCAAGTATAAATTTTCAACTAGTGATTTTATAAATGATAATTTTGATAATTACTCTTTTGGAACTATGTACAACGATAAAATAAATAAAGAGCTCTGTCAAATACTAGAAAAATTTGATGTTATTATAACAAATAAAAAAATCAAAAAAGAGTTTTTATCAAATTATATAAAAGAAACAACTAAAGTATATGACTTGAGTCAATTTGATTGATGAATATCCTAGAGATAAGTGACGTATTAGGACATAACAAACACACACGTAAATTTTTTAAAGGAGTTTTTGCTCTGGATCAACTCCCCAGAATAATTGAAAAACAAACTTTTTTAATTGTAAACACTGATAAATCAAAAGATCCGGGAACACTTTGGTTAGCTATTTTTAAGCCAGATTTTTGGTAGAAAACCAGATAAATTCGAAATTTTAAGTTACTTAAAAAACCAATGTATAATTTTTAAAAAGAAACAGTTACAAAGTAACTATTCAGATGTTTGTGGGCAATATTGTTGTGTTTATACGTGGTATAGATGTTGCGGTTATAGTATGAACGTTTTTTAAAAAAATTGAATAAAGGAAATCAACTAGAAAACGATAAGTATATTTTAAGTACCTTTCAAAATGTATTTGGAAAATATAACTCATTACAAATTTGTGTTCCTAAAATGTATAAATAAAAAAAACAATATAAACAGGTTTTAGTAAAATTAAAGGAATGGAAGCACCAGGTCAGAACACAAATTTATTGCTAAGTTACACATATTTTCTAAATAAGAGTCATACATATGTGTCGAACAACAAGTATTTAGGTTAGAAAGAGAAATTTATGTACCAATACAACGTTTTAATGTACAATGTAATTATTCAAGGTTATTTTTTGAAATTCCTGTAATTTTAAAGGAACAAATCTGTAATATACTACATAAAACAAACAAAATAAATCACAACAAATAATATAAAAATTTTTATTTTTTATTTATATGTTCTAGATAGAGAAATATTTTTCTGTACACCTTTCATTAGATTATTTAATTAAAATTATTTAGGATTATTAAATCATTGAAATAATCAAGATCTCCCTGCTGATTATTTATGTCCCAAATTTCATTAAATAGAACTGCTTCCTCATCTTCCTCAATTTCTTCTTCCACTTCCACTTCTTCTTCTTCGTCTTCTAATTCAACTATCTGGAACGGTGGTATAAATTCCTCAGTTTCTGCTAAATCTTCGTCGTCCATGGTGGACGTAATTTCATTTTCTTGTATCTGACCTTGTGTATTTACATCATCTACAGTTTCTTTAAATGGAAATGATGTGGAATCATGCAGCATTTCAGCAAGTTGTTAAGCAGTCATAATGGAAATGAATTAAATTTGAAAATAAAAGTTGAGTTTTATACTCATGTAGAAAAGTATAAAAGCAAATTAAACTCAATTAGATGATTAGTTTAAACCATGCTTTGGTCTATCATTTTATTTATAATAATTATTATAACATTACCTTTAACATTTTTAAAACAAAATGTCAAGAGCTCAAATAGTGACTGAAATTCATAGACAGGCAAGACGTAAATTTCTTAGAAGAAAATTGAAACAGGAAGGTCTAAATGACACGTGGCAAATCGATTTAGTCGAAATGATACCATATGGAAAATTTAATAATGGTTATAAATATATGCTGACGGTCATTGATACTTTTTCCAAATATGCCTATGCTGAACCTGTGAAAACAAAAAATGCTGAAAATGTTTTAAATGCCTTAAAAACAATTATTGTTAGAGCTAAAGTTATACCAAAAAATATTCACTCTAATGAAGGCAAGGAATTTTTTAATAAACAATTTCAAAATTATATGAAAGAAAAATCAATCAATCATTATCACACATTTAGCGAATTAAAAGCATCAATTGTTGAACGATTTAACCGTACATTGAAAAATTCTATGTGGAAAAAATTTAGTTTAAAAGGGAATTATAAATGGTTACCTATTATACAATCATTAATAAGAGAATATAATTCAACAAAATATAGCACAACAAAACTTCCTCCTGAAAAAATTACAAAGAAAAACGAAAAAAATATACTGCGGAATGTATATACTGAGCCTAAAATTTTTCAAAAAAGTAAATATAAAACTGGAAATTTTGTAAGAATAAGTAAATATAAAGGTCATTTCGAAAAAGGTTATCAACCGAATTGGTCAACTCAAGTATTTAAGATTGATAAAATCAATAATACTTATCCTGTTACATATCAATTATCGGACTATACTGATACGCCAATTTCTGGTGGTTTTTATCAAGCTGAGCTTACACCTGTAAAATACCCAGATACTTATCTTGTAGAAAAAATTCTGAAAAAGCAAGGAAATAGAGTTTTTGTTAAATGGCTAGGTTTTGATGACACACATAATACTTGGATAAATTCAACAAATATTGTTTAATATCTGTAAAATAAAACTCTAATAAGCACCTGAAAATAAAACTTGAAAACATTTCAAAAATGAAATAAAATCTCTGAAAAATGAAAATAAAATTAAAACAGTAGAAAATTTCTTTGAAATAAACTTTTTTTTATTAAATAAAATTTTTTATATAAAATTAGTCTAAAACTATTACTGATTTGTGGCGAATTCAAAATCACCACGTTCTTCTTTTAAATTTAATTGGCTTTCGTCATTTATGAGGAAATATTCATTTTTTTCAATTTCCTCACGGAAATCGTTATCTTCAAATACCCCAACTTTTTGATGCGGTATAAATATAATATTATTTAGGGTCTCGAAGACCCATTTTTCACCGTAAACGGTTTTTAACTTTTTAATTTTATTTATTTTATAGAGCCTACTTGGCTCCATATCTTTAACTTTTAAAAAATTTTTTTTTTTAAATTAAATAATTCCGCCAGTTTTCTTTTTCTGATGGGATTTGATAATGCCTTACCCTGATAATCTTTTTGTTGCTGTAGTTGCTGTTGTTGTAGTTGCTGTTGCTGCGGTTGTTGCTGTTGTTGTGGTTGTTGATGTTGTTGTTGATATGATGCTGTTGATGTAGTTGTTGTTGTTTTTTTTCAACATTCTTACATAACAATAAAATCTTATACGGTGATACTAGGAATTTTTTTCTTTCCTCTTCTTTAAATACTTCACAGAAAAACAGATAACAAGAAGAAATAAAAGCATCTTAAAATTGCATCAATTTTGTCAAGGTTGAATCTTTATGTAACATTTAAAAACCAGTTTGCACTTTTTCTTTTATTACTCCTCCGTTTGTAACACCTCGAAATAAGCGAGCTTCAAAGGTATGGATCGGATCAGAAAAAAATTCTAAGACTTTTGAGCCATGTCCGTCCGTCCGTCCGTCCGTCACCACGCTAACTCAAAAACTAAGAAAGCTAGAATCTTGAAATTTACACAAAATATTCTGGGAGTAATTTGTAGGTTCCCTATTTTTTTTGGTTGAGTTTGGACCAAGCCTTAGGGTAGCTCTCGAACACCTAACTTTTAGATCCCCACATTTTTTTTGCAATAGAGCTATGAAATTTTAACTACTGATAGATCTCACAAAAATATTAATTTTATTTTTAATAACTTTTTTTTGTAGCCCCACCCGTTATGGAGCTACAGCTCCCCAAAAGTTCAAAAAAGCTCTATATTTAAATTGTTATAGCACAAGTTGTATAAGGTATATCTTCATTTTGAAAACACCAAACGATTACTACTTTTATTAGCTTTAAAAATATATATACAATAAATATATATTTGTGGCATACGGTGTCTTAATTTACCGTTATGTGAAACTCAAATTTTGCAAAATCCTTCAACCCTTCTATCTTCTAAACGGTTTAAGTTGGAAACTTGAAATTTTGACAGAAGTTAGATTTTTGAAAATAATGAGTCAAAGTATGAGTCATTTCAAAAAATTTTTTTGTATCACTTCCCGTTTAGGAGCTGTAAGGGGTCAAAAACTCAAAATTTCCTATTTTTAAACACCTGTAACTTGAACACCTGTTAAGATTTTTTTGAAGTAATACATAAAAATTAAAGCTTTAACATTATACTCTTATTTTTGTTAACAACTTTTTTTAATAATATAGGGTTACTTTATAATTGACGAAAGTGTTACTTGATTTTTTCAAATTTTCTAACAAATTTCTTTAACAAATTTTTTGCATTTTGTTTTACTCGATAATTTGAAATTGTTGAAGATATAATGCGTAGTACAAAAAACTGTAAATAAATAAACAACATAACGGTTGCTTGAAGAATTTTTATTTATATGATATTGATATATATACATACTTATATAATATCATGTTTATTTACATATCGTATATGTCACTAGTGAATGAATGATAAGAGTATAGATGTATATTATATAGCGCCGTATTTACATACATATATGTATTTTATTGTACCTATAAGAAATTATCCTGTCAATGGAATATAATATAATATAATATAAATATAATATAATATAATATTTAAAATTATATTTATTATTTTGTACTAAGTAAATTTAATATACATTTACCGCTTAGTATTAAATGGTACTATAGAATATTTGAAAAAGTTTTGGATTGATAATCGTTATGTGGAAGGCTAGAATTTGCTTTTGAAGAATGTACATATAAACATATAGTTTGAATATATGTACAACCCATAGTACTAAAAATTATAAAATTCAGCCAAATTATTTTAAAATACTAAAATATTAAAAAAATAATATTGTAAGCAGAGTGACAGGCTGTGAACATACTAACGGTTCGTACGGGTATCTAAGAGTTGACAAAGGCAACTGTATTCTTCCTCGTTTTCTTGAACACAGAATAAATCTGTTTTATTTTTATATTCTTGTTTTCAAAATAGGTGACAAATGCAATTAACCTGGCTTGAATTTTTTTCTTTTTTTATTCTTCACAGATTATGCAACATACAATGAACTTAAGCAACATGTTAGTCGTTAAGTACTTCCACAGCTTTAATTTCCTGGTTGTCTTCTTTCCATTCATATTTTTTTTGAACATTCTTACAAACAAAAAATATCTTACACGACACACCGACAATAATCATTAGTTTTTTTCTTTTATCTTCTTTAAATAGTTAAAGTAGAAAAAAAAAAAAAAAAAAAACAACACAAATAGTTAGGTACATCTAAAAACGCATAATTTTTTTTCAATGGTTTGATCATTATGTAGACAGAAAAACAGGTTTGCACTTTTTCTTTATGAATTTTAAAGATGCGTTGTACCTTTTAAAATTGTTCTGTCTTGTACGTTTAAACTTTTTTTGTGTATTTCCTATTACATTCATTAACCATTTTTTTGTTTCTACTTTTCATATGCGCCTATTACTTAAGCCAAGTATACATCAATAAGAAGTAGACCTGTACCACGTTAGATATTTTTGATTTCTTGTTTTTTTTTCAACATTCTTACATAACAATTAATTAATGGTTTTTCTTTCCTCTTCTTTAAATACTTCATAAAAAGAACGATAGAAAAAAACAACAAACAACAACATCTTAAAATTTGCAAGCATAAAAAAAATATTTTTTCTTACTATTTCCATGTTTACCTATTCCTTAAAACAAGTATACAATCCTTATAAACAACAACAAGTATTTTGTTTACCAGTACGTGATCTATTTGATTCGCTCCTCACTGGCCTGGTACCTTCCATGTTTGTTTGTGGATTCTCTTGTGCTGAAATGAAACACTACTTATTCATAGATTGTTTTCTGAAGAGAAGCTTATTAGAAGCATACCGTTTTCGCTTGTTTCTGAGTGTAATGATTGCAATCCTGCTATATTTATACCCGTACGATAGGATCGGGTATAATAAAATTACTCCTCCGTTTGTAACACCTCGAAATAAGCGAGCTAGATATACCTTCAAAGGTATGGATCGGATCAGAAAAAAATTCTAAGATTTTTTAGCCATGTCCGTCCGTCCGTCCGTCAGCACGCTAACTCAAAAACTAAGAAAGCTAGAATCTTGAAATTTACACAAAATATTCTGGGAGTAATTTGTAGGTTCCCTATTTTTTTTCGTTGCGTTTGGACCAAAACTTAGGGTAGCTCTCGAACACCTAACTTTTAGATCCCCACATTTTTTTTTAAATAGAGCTATGAAATTTTAACTGCTGATAGATCTCACAAAAATATTAATTTTATTTTTAATAACTTTTTTTTGTAGCCCCACCCGTTACGGAGCTACAGATCCCCAAAGGTTCAAAAAAGCTCTATATTTAAATTGTTATAGCACAAATTGTATAAGGTATATCTTCATTTTGAAAACGCCAAACGATTACCACTTTTATTAGCTTTAAAAGTATATATACAATAAATATATATTTGTGGCATACGATGTCTTAATTTACCGTTATGCGAAACTAAAATTTTGCAAAATCCTTTAACCCTTCTATCTTCTAAACGGTTTAAGTTGGAAACTTGAAGTTAGATCTTTGAAAATAAGTACGAGTCATTTCAGAAATTTTTTTTGTATCACCCCCCGTTTAGGAGCTGTAGGGGGTCAAAAACTGAAAATTTTCTATTTTTAAACACCTGTTAAAATTTTGTTGAAGTAATACACAAAAATTAAAGCTTCAACATTATACTCTTACTTCTGTTAACAACTTTTTTTAATAATATAGGGTTACTTTATAATTGACGAAAGTGTTACTTGATTTTTTCAAATTTTCTAACAAATTTCTTCAATAAATTTTTTGCATTTGTTTTACTCGATAATTTGAAATTGTTGAGAATATAATGCGTAGTACAAAAAAATGTAAATAAATAAACAACATAACGGTTGCTTGAAGAATTTTTATTTATATGATATTGATATACATACTTATATAATATCATGTTTATTTACATATCGTATATGCCACTAGTGAGTGAATGGTAAGAGTATATATGTATATTATATAGTGCCGTATTTACATACATATATAGTACAATAAAACTTATAGAAATTATTCTGTCAATGGACTATTTAAATATAATATAATATAATATTTAAAATTATATTTACTGTTTTGTACTTAGTAAATTTAATATACATTTACCGCTTAGTATTAAATGGTACTATAGAATATTTGAAAAAGTTTTGGATTGATAATCGTTATGTGGAAGGTTAGAATCTGCTTTTGAAGAATGTACATATAAACATATAGTTTGAATATATGTACAACCCATAGTACTAGAAATTATAAAATTCACCCAAATTATTTTAAAATACTAAAATATTAAAAAAATAATATTGTAAACAGAGTGACAGGCTGTGAACATACTAACGGTTCGTACGGGTATCTAAGAGTTGAGAAAGTCAACTGTATTCTTCCTCGTTTTAACCAAATTTTCTTTGCCTTAAACTTTTCTTTAGATTATTAAAATAAAAACTTCAAGTTTAAAATTATAAAATACAAATATATTTATTTTTTGTATTAACTAATTTTATTTAATTCAATTTAATTTTTTATACCCTACACATTAAGTATAGGGTACATTAATTTTGGTGTGGTGTTTGTAACCACCAAAAGGATCGAGTTAGGTATAGACATGTATATATATTCTGAATCAGGATCACCTCAGGAGTCGATTTAGCGATGTCCGTCTGTCCGTCCGTCCGTCCGTACGCACGATAACTCAAAAAATAATGATGCTATCTTGATGAAATTTATACTGTAGGTTAACAATGACTAAGGTAAGGCGAGGATTGTAAATGGGCGAAATCGGACCATGCGTTCGAGTACCTTCCATACAACTCCCAAAACCGAATACGCATATCTTCGAAATTAATAAAGATAGAAACTTAAAATTTTGTACGAGGATGTGTTTTCCTGAATCCCTGATATGCTTAAAATTTGAGATGAATTGGATTGGTTGTTCGGGTACCTCCCATACAAATCTCAAAACCGAACAAGCATATATTCGAAATTAATAAAGATAGAAACTTCAAATTTGGTACTAGGGTGTGGTGTCCTGAATCCCTTATTTGTTGAAAATTTGAAATGAATTGGAGGGGCTGTTCGGGTACCTCCCATACAAATCTCAAAACCGAACAAGCATATATTCGAAATTAATAAAGATAGAAACTTCAAATTTGGTACTAGGGTGTTGTGTCCTGAATCCCTTATTTGTTGAAAATTTGAAATGAATTGGAGGGGCTGTTCGGGTACCTCCCACACAACTCCCAAAACCGAACATGCATATCTTCGAAATTAATAAAGATAGGAACTTCAAATTTGGTACTAGGGTGTTGTTTCTTGAATCCCTCATTTGTCCAAAATTTAAGATGAATTAGAATGGTTGTTCGGGTACCTCCCATACAACTCCCAAAACCGAACAAGCATATCTTCGAAATTAATAAAGATAGAAACTTCAAATTTGGTACTAGGGTGTTGTTTCCTGAATCCCTCATTTGTCCAAAATTTAAGATGAATTAGAATGGTTGTTCGGGTATCTGCTACACAACTCCCAAGACTAAACAAGCATATCTTCGAAATTAATAAATATATAAACTTAAAATTTGATATAAGAATATTCTACCCTGTTGATGTCTCTAAAATTTGAGATGAATTCGGGTGGTGGTCCGCGTGCCTTCACACACTTCCCAAGATCTAAGAAGCTTATTTTCGAATTTAATAAAGATAGAAATCTGAAATTTTGTACAAAGATTGTAAAAGCATTTATTTTTTTAGCTTAGTTATATTAAATACTTAACTAAAACGAGGAAGAATACAGTTGCCTTTGTCAACTCTTAAATACCCGTACGAACCGTTAGTATGTTCACAGCCACTCTGCCTACAATATTACTTTTTTAATATTTTAGTATTTTAAAATAATTTGGGTGCATTTTATAATTTCTAGAACTTATGGGTTGTACATATATATTCTATAGTACCATTTAATACTAAGCGGTAAATGTATATTAAATTTACTTAGTACAAAATAATAAATATAATTTTAAATATTATATTATATTATATTTAAATATTCCACTGACAGAATAATTTCTTATAAGTACAATAAAATACATATATTTATATAAATACGGCGCTATATAATATACATCTATACTCTTATCATTCATTCACTAGTGACATATACGATATGTAAATAAACATGATATTATATAAGTATGTATACATATCAATATCATATAAGTAAATAAAAATTCTTCAAGCAACCGTTATGTTGTTTATTTATTTACATTTTTTTGTACTACGCATTATATCCTCAACAATTTCAAATTATCGAGTAAAACAAATGGAAACGAAGAAGAATACAGTTGCCTTTGTCAACTCTTAGATACCCGTACGAACCGTTAGTATGTTCACAGCCTGTCACTCTGCTTACAATATTATTTTTTTAATATTTTAGTATTTTAAAATAATTTGGCTGAATTTTATAATTTTTAGTACTATGGGTTGTACATATATTCAAACTATATGTTTATATGTACATTCTTCAAAAGCAAATTCTAACCTTCCACATAACGATTATCAATCCAAAACTTTTTCAAATATTCTATAGTACCATTTAATACTAAGCGGTAAATGTATATTAAATTTACTTAGTACAAAATAATAAATATAATTTTAAATATTATATTATATTATATTTAAATATTCCATTGACAGGATAATTTCTTATAGGTACAATAAAATACATATATGTATGTAAATACGGCGCTATATAATATACATCTATACTCTTATCATTCATTCACTAGTGACATATACGATATGTAAATAAACATGATATTATATAAGTATGTATATATATCAATATCATATAAATAAAAATTCTTCAAGCAACTGTTATGTTGTTTATTTATTTACAGTTTTTTGTACTACGCATTATATCTTCAACAATTTCAAATTATCGAGTAAAACAAAATGCAAAAAATTTGTTAAAGAAATTTGTTAGAAAATTTGAAAAAATCAAGTAACACTTTCGTCAATTATAAAGTAACCCTATATTATTAAAAAAAGTTGTTAACAAAAATAAGAGTATAATGTTAAAGCTTTAATTTTTATGTATTACTTCAAAAAAATTTTAACAGGTGTTCAAGTTACAGGTGTTTAAAAATAGGAAATTTTGAGTTTTTGACCCCTTACAGCTCCTAAACGGGAAGTTATACAAAAAAATTTTTTGAAATGACTCATACTTTGACTCATTATTTTCAAAAATCTAACTTCTGTCAAAATTTCAAGTTTCCAACTTAAACCGTTTAGAAGATAGAAGGGTTGAAGGATTTTGCAAAATTTGAGTTTCACATAACGGTAAATTAAGACACCGTATGCCACAAATATATATTTATTGTATATATACTTTTAAAGCTAATAAAAGTAGTAATCTAAAAAAAGTAGTTTGGTGTTTTCAAAATGAAGATATACCTTATACAACTTGTGCTATAACAATTTAAATATAGAGCTTTTTTGAACCTTTGGGGAGCTGTAGCTCCGTAACGGGTGGGGCTACAAAAAAAAGTTATTAAAAATAAAATTAATATTTTTGTGAGATCTATCAGTAGTTAAAATTTCATAGCTCTATTGCAAAAAAAATGTGGGGATCTAAAAGTTATGTGTTCGAGAGCTACCCTAAGGCTTGGTCCAAACTCAACCAAAACAAATAGGGAACCTACAAATTACTTCCAGAATATTTTGTGTAAATTTCAAGATTCTAGCTTTCTTAGTTTTTGAGTTAGCGTGCTGACGGACGGACGGACGGACGGACATGGCTCAAAAGTCTTAGAATTTTTTTCTGATCCGATCCATACCTTTGAAGGTGTATCTAGCTCGCTTATTTCGAGGTGTTACAAACGGAGGAGTAATTTTATTATACCCGATCCTATCGTATGGGTATAAAAATTTGTTGAAGAAATTTGTTAGAAAATTTGAAAAAATCAAGTAACACTTTCGTCAATTATAAAGTAACGCTATATTATTTAAAAAAGTTGTTAACAGAAATAAGAGTATAAAGTTGAAGCTTTAATTTTTGTGTATTACTTCAAAAAAATTTTAACAGGTGTTCAAGTTACAGGTGTTTAAAAATAGGAAATTTTGAGTTTTTGACCCCTTACAGCTCCTAAACGGGGGATGATACAAAAAAAATTTCTGAAATGACTCATACTTATTTATTTATAGCGTGCTGACGGACGGACGGACGGACATGGCTCAAAAGTCTTAGAATTTTTTTCTGATCCGATCCATACCTTTGAAGTTATATCTAGCTCGCTTATTTCGAGGTGTTACAAACGGAGGAGTAATTTTATTATACCTGATCCTATCGTACGGGTATAATAACTTATGGATTTTTAATTTAATTTGAATTTTTTAGGTGTAGGGTATAAATAAGTCGGTTACATCGACTTACTGTTACTTTTACTTGTTTTTTTTTACTTCTATATAAAGTATGTATGTATGATGTTATGATGTTGTTTATTCGCAAGCCAAACCAGAACTTGTTTTTAAAATACCAAAAATGCATTATATTTTGTTTTTAGCGAATTACATATGATTAGTTAATTAAGAGAATAATTTAAAAAAAACTGTGTTTTCAAAATTGATATACTAGGAATATTTGAAATGGTCTAGTTAATCGAAATATTAAATTTAAAGTACAATTTGAAAATATTAATTAATGATGAAATTTTAATTTAAAATACAATTTGACAATATTATTCATCAATAATTATGTAAATTATTTATTTGAATTTAAGTTTAATTTATAATTAATTATAATAAAAAAATTGATAATATGAATTATTTAAATTATATATAATTATAATTTCAAGCCAATAAATTAGCTTATCTATTTGTTGGCTGAACACCATGATATTACAACACCATATCACAAGGCCATTGGTTAGATAAAGTGTCTCCTTGAACACCATGTGTAATTAATTTGCGCTTCTACAATTCGATTAAGGGTTTCATTTTCATCATCTTCGAAAATACTTCAAATCTTAACATCGCACAAAATTGTTAGCATATTTCCAAAAAAAATTTAAAAAATCTGCCTATTAGTTTCACTCTGTCCGCTCATCCGTTTGTTTACAAAACTTCTACATCGTTAAAGATAAAAAATATTTTAACCATGGGTATGACTCATAAAAAAATTAAAGTTGTGCAACAATTTTTTCATGTAGCCATCCATTAGGGAGCTATAGCCTCTCAAACTATGAGAAAGCCCTATTTTTAAATGCGTATATCTCATATTTTGCTCAACATTTTGTCAATTTGAAAACGCCATTCGACAGAAATTTTGTTTACCTTTGTGAATCAATATCAAAGTTATAAGAAATTTTAAAATATTGATGCAAGTTACAATTCGAAACAGTTTGTATTGTCTCTTGCAAATGTGCGTTTTTAAAAACCGTTGGTTTACATTCTGCCATGTTTGATTTTAAAGTCACGCTGTGTTTACGCTAACATCCCAAGTTATAAAAATATATCACTTGAAAGGTATTTTAATGGACTAACCGCGCGTAAGATATTTGACTTTAGTATAGTTTTAGCCCTAAAAGTTACAAAGCAATTTCGCGCAATTTTTTCCTAAATATTAGAGAATTTAAGATTCTTTAGGAAAAAATTCTGAAAAGGAATAAATAAATATTAGCGAATTAAAGCTTTTTTACATTATGATGTGTATAAATGTATGATGGAATTAGCCTCCATTATGGAAATTTAAAGTAAAAAGTTTGGCGCAAAACTTTCTATAAGTTGACACATCTATGTATAGAACATTATATTTGGTAATATCAAATAAATTTATTTATTTATTCTTTATTTATTTGATGTTTTTTTTTCCTTATTTCATATCAAAAACTTAAAGCTATAAATAATTTAAAGATTTTTTTTAATTCAATTATTATTTGTTTAATTCAAAAGATACATATCATTACATAAATGTCCTTTTTTTTTTAAATAAAATTAGAAAACACAATAACTATTTATATAAAATATTATTTAAACAAATACAAATATTTTCTCTAATGAAAAAATATTTCTTTTCTCTATTTGCAAACGAAATAATTAAGAACATTCTATCGTATCAAAACAAATGTCTAATGTCCTTGTTAAGAAGTAGTTTTTTTTAAAAGATAAAATGAATTATTTTTTATCATTTTTCAAAAAATATTTTGGCTAAACGTGCTACCATTAACGTTACACTTTTTTCTTAATAAATATTAAATTTATTAAAATATTTGATACAGATATGATAACATTACGAGATAAAATTACTACTTATTTTTTTTTTATATAACGAGGATTTTATGTGATTGGTAAATGTGATTGGTAAATTGGTAAAAAATTCTAGTACGCTGAACCAGTATTGCGCAAACAAATTAGGGTTTTTCCGAATGGTGAATAAAAAAATTATTGCTTTACAACAACCAAAAAAAAATCAATGCGATTATTGGTGCTTTTTGGAACCTGATTTTTAATCGGTAGGCGATTATAATATATATATTATTGGTAAAAATAAAGTTCATCGATAAAAATTTCGTGACAAGCAGCACGGTAAGAGAGAGAAATAATAAATGCAGGATCTACAAACCGTCAAGGTTTGATCTATGCTACAAGCTTCTGCTTTATATTATAAAACTAAACTTTGTTGTAACAACTTTACAGTATATAATATAAATTTGCTTTATTCAAGATGTTATTGCTTTGCTATGCATTTAATGCTGATTTAAATGCTTCTACTTTTGCGTCGTGCTTAGCAGACTTTCTGCAAGATGTATACCAAGAGGATAAGACAACCAATAATATGTAGCGTTGGATGTGGCTATCAAAATAAAAATTATGTTTTACTGAATCTTCAGCGTCGGAAAGGTACTATAGTGCAAAAGTTTTTAGAAAGCGGACATATGCAGAATGGAAACAAAGGTAATAAAATTGCCACAAGATAGCGAAATTCAAATCAAGTTATCTTTTGAATCTAAATTTATCAATTTTCCGCTACCGATATTTCAGAAATTAGGGTATTGGGTATCTCAGAAATTAATAAGGCTGAAGATTTCAAGCAAAACAGCACGGCGGTCTTTAAGACAAAATACTAAAAATCAACTCATCTCCAGGAATTTAATAATATGATACCTAAAGAATTATTTTTATTCGGCGGATAAAGTGATGAACTATATTTAAAAATCAATATTTTGTTTTACTAGTTTTAGATAAATAAATTAATTTCATTTTATTATTTTTATTTGACTTAATTATTTTCTTCTAGTTTGGAAGTTGATGGCTGAATTTATGAATCACTAATATTTAAAATGTTTATTATTTTTATTTTTTCTTAATTAAATATAAAAGTTTGAATTTTGGAAATTAAACTAAATTAATGACTAAAATAAAAAATTTAAATTAAAGCAAGTAAATGTAACAGTAAGTCGATGCAACCGACTTATTAATGCCCTACTCATCAAAAATACAAATTAAATTAAAAATGCATAAGTTATTTTAGGTAGATATTTAATATAAACTAAAACCATACAAGCTTTTACTAGCTTTGTATAGAGCATCCTTGTACAAAATTGCAAGGGTCTATCTTTATTAGTTTCAACTCGAATTTTATAGCATAAAACAGGCATTATTTAACACCCTTGTACAAAAATTTCAAGTTCCTATCTTTATTAATTTCAAAGATATTCTTGTTAGGCCTTGGGAGGCGTGTGTCAGCCACCGAAACTGCCACTTCAATTCATCCCCAATTTCAAGGCCATAGAGGAAGATTACACGACGCTTTTGTACCAATTTTAAAAGTTCTTTATTTGTTTTAGAGTTATGCTCGTTTGTTTTGCGCTCTTTCGGAAGCTTGCAAATTCCAAACCCATGAACCAATTTTCGCAGTTGCAATCTTTCGTAACTCTTTTGTACGTACTTCTTTCGTAATAGGTAACCTACTATATAAATTTGATCAAGATAGCTTTAATTGTTGTTGAGCTATCGTGCCAAAGCACAGGCAGACGGACTCAGGATCTAACACTGGTTAAGAATATTTATACCTGTTCATATCTAACTTGCTTCCTTTTGGTGGTAACAAACACCATACCAAAGTTAATACACCCTTTAATTTAGGTGTAGGTTATAAAAAGTGGTAAAAATTTTATTTTCGAGAAATGTGATTGAACGTAAACTACGAAATTTTCCAAAATGTATCTTTGTGAGAAAACCCATCTCTTTTGAAAACTGTTGTAGTTACTTTTCTCTAAAATTATTATTTTTTTATGCTCTTTATTCCCGTATGAGATCCTCGTACATATATATTTTGTTAAAATTTGTACTCTGTTTGACTCAAGATTATGGATCGGTTCAGAATTGAAAAGTTAGTCAATTTACCTTTGTCCTTCCGTCAATCAGCACGATAAATCGAAAACTAAGACAGCTAGAACTGTTAAATGTACGCAACATTTTAAAATTATTATTTATTTTACATATATATTACAAGGTATTAAATATTAGAAATTTGCTTCGTGACATAGGAATTAGAAAACTCTTGTCTTGAAAATGAATTTGAGAGTTGAGTTAGCGTTATTAATTATGGAGTTGCATTGACCCTTGAAATCTAACCTTCTATCGAGGAAATCTAACGTACTATCAAGAATTAGTTCAAAATCAGAAGTACGATCAGCTGTTTTACAAGATTGATCGTTGAAACCCTTGTCATAATTGATTCTTTAATTCGCTCATAATCTTGAAAGGTCATAAGTAGGAATTTACTAACATTTAGATTGAGATTGTGTTTGCTACACCATAAGTCAAATTGATTGAGATCATGTTACAAATATCACAACCACGAGTGTAGGTTATAGTTTTGCAGATTTTGGTATCAGCAAAACTAAGAAGATGTCTTTTTTCAAGCAAATAAAATTTAATTTTTCATTTCTAAAAATGTATTTAAAAAATTATGCTCCAACTACTTTTTTACTAAAACGAGGAAGAATGCAGTAGAGTAGACTGTGTCAACTCTGGGATACCCGTATGAACGTAATATATCCGGTTTCTATACAACTTGATCATCTTTTAAAAACATTCAGATGTTTTAGTACCGAACTACACAGATATATTTATGTAAATTGTGGAGTTGTATGACAGCTTGCCAAATCTATTGCTCCTAGATTCATTAAGTTCCAACAAATGCAAGAAGCCTGAATCGGCTGCTTTAGGCCAATCAAATTTTACAAAAGTTTTTGGCATGAAACTCGACACTTTTTCACTAAATTTCAAATAGCTTCAATATACACTGAACCCGAACCCGTCGCACCACAACAACTAGATTTTGCAGAAGTTGTTTCCATAAAACTTGATCAGCATTGGCAAAATTTCAGATACCTAGATTGAATAGACACTGGGTTATTTCCATTTAAAGAAAGAGGTTGTGTGGCAGCTACTGGAACCCGACTGCCGAAAATCCTGGAGTTAAATAGCAAAACTAACAATTTCGCAAAAGTGACGTAAAAAAATTTCAGCCTCCTAGATCCTTTATTTTTTGAGTTATCGTGCGGACGGACACTGAGTTATTTTCATTTAAAAAGAGAAGTTGTATGGCAGCTACCCGAACCCGTCGCATCATCGCAACCAAATTTTACAGAAGTTGTTACCATAAAACTTGATCATCATTCGCAAAATTTCAGATACCTAGATTGGATAGACACTGGGTTATTTCCATTTAAAGAAAGAAGTTGTATGGCAGCTACTCGAACACGGCGGCCGAAAATGCTGCAGTTAAATAGCAAAACTAACAATTTCGCAAAAGTGACGTAAAAAAATTTCAGCCTCCTAGATCCTTTATTTTTTGAGTTATCGTGCGGACGGACACTGAGTTATTTTCATTTAATAAGAGAACTTTTATGGCAGCTCCCCAACCCGGCACACCACCACAACCAAATTTTGCAAAAGTTGTTGCCATAAAACTTGATCATCATTTGCAAGATTTCAGACGCCCAGCTTCATTAACTTCCAAGAGGTGCAAGAAGCCTGAACCGGCTGCTCTAGACCAACCACATTTTACAAAAGTTGTTGGCATGTAACTCGACACTTCTTTACTAAATTTCAGATTCCTAACTTCAATAGACACTGAGTTATTCTTATTTAAACGGATAAGTTGTATGGCAGCTACCCGAACCCGCCGTACCAACACAACCAAATTTACAGAAGTTGTTGCCATAAAACTTGATGATCATTTGCAAAATTTCAGAAACCTAGCTTGAATAGATACTGAGTTATTTCTATTTAAAGAAAGAAGTTGTATGGCAGCTACGCGAACCCGCTGACCGAAAATGTTGGATTTAAATAGAAAAACTAACAATTTTGCAAAAGTGACGTAAAAAAAATTTCAGCCTCCTAGCTCCTTTATTTTTTGAGTTATCGTGCGGACGGACGGACGGACGTACATGGCTTAATCGACTCAGAATTAGATTCTGAGCCGAACCATACCTTTGACACTATATCTAGCTCGACACCTTTAAGGTGTCACAAACGTAATGGTAAATTTATTATACCCTTGAACATAGTTCATACGGGTATAAAAAGATTTTTTAAAACTATTTCACTAAAACAAGTACATATCGTCGCCTCAGAAAATCATTGTTGTATGTGAAATTTTTTTAATTTTTGTTTATTAACGGTTTTTTAAGTTTTTTTTTTGTTCTCTTTCTAATGGTATTGTCCGTTTTTCGCTATCTTTTACTGTTTTAAAGATATCTATTATGACTTTTGATGTATGTATCAGTTTCTGATCAATATGAGTATGCTTTTTGTTGTGTGTGACAAAATTTTGTTGGATACAAAAACATGAAAAAAGTGTCAGTAAATTATTGTTGCATGTTATCTTTTTTGCAGCACAAAGTGTTTATTTATTTATTTTTTATAACACATTAGTACTACAATTGCATATTTAATATGATTTATTATTGTATGTGTTCAGTTTCGTATGTATACAATACATTTATATTATATTTTATAATATCCTGGTAGAAAATCAGACTAGTTCCGCACTAGTTAAAGAACTGATTACAGAGAATCAGTAAATGTATTACCTAACCTATTACAATAATGATAATTTAGATTTGCAAAATATTTTTTCGCTCCTAAAAAGGTTTCGAAATAACTTTTATTAAAGCCGAAGTTAAATGTATAAAATTTGACTAGAATTTGAATAAGTACGATAAATTTAAAATAACTTACTGTTAAATTTGGAACGAAACTTGCTGCGGTAGGTCGGTCAATGTAATTGCAAGTGCCTTAATAAAAATTTTAAATAATGTTGTCAAGGATAATCCAGAAATATGCAAAATAATTCTATGCAGTTATTTCTGCACTAAGTAACTAAATCCATAAAATAAAATAAATCCATTGGAAAAAACAAAAACGGAGGTTGCTTTTGTGTCTTTTAGTTTTTCTCATTTAATACGACAACATTCCACATACAATTGTTGTATATTATACATAACCAAACCAAATTTATGTAAATTCTAACATACAACAAATGTTGTTTGAGTAAAAACGGATTAGAAAATTTAATGATTTCTTTATTCCCATAGCAATAGAGGTATTAAATTCAAAAACATTCTTCCGTACGGTTTTAGCACTATACCTCTTTAAAACTTCAAAGTTGATTTACCACAAACTAATGTTTTGCTACATACAACAATAATTTTCTGAGGCGACGATATTCCTTTTTATCATTTTTTGAGAGTGTTAAAATGGTTGTGATATGAAATGCTAAAACAAATGTGCAAAATATGTGTGTCGGAACATATATTTAAAACTTCAAATTGAAACATGAAATTTAGGTATGTTAAAAGAAAATTGCAAAATCGGTATATTTCGATGAATAAACGAAAAGGGACAACAACATGAGAATTTTTTGTAAAAACGTAAAAAGCAGAAAAACTCTTTAAGGAAATAAATTTGTTTCCCTTTTTTCCCTTAATTTCAAACGAAATCTCAACAAATGTTAGAATGTCATGGCATGTTATTATTGTATCTACGTTGTGTAAGCCTAGACAACTTGAAAGCGGAATTGATGTGGAACAATATCGGTGGCGAAGGAAAATAAACTTTCTTTTAATTTTTTTATTTTATTTAGTTCCAATTTGGAACAAATACTTCAAATAGGGAAAAAATTTATATTTCATAATAAATATTCATCTCTTGGTAATAAATTTTGTAATAAACCACATTTTTTTTTTTGACAGCACACGTTTTTATCAACTTATATTTGATTTCTGGATATCTACTATATGTAAAACGTTGACGGGTCAACAAATATATTTTATTCAATTTCATATATTTAGTTGTCAAAAATGCATTACAATTTAAAAAAAATAAACAAGTTTTTAGATTTGTTTATGTAACAGTAACTAATAGCGAACTCATTATTAATTTAAATTGTAGATTAAAACGAGGAAGAATACAGTTGCCTTTGTCAACTCTTAGATACCCGTACGAACCGTTAGTATGTTCATAGCCTGTCACTCTGCTTACAATATTATTTTTTTAATATTTTAGTATTTTAAAATAATTTGGGTGAATTTTATAATTTCTAGAACTAAATTATATGTTTATACATTCTTCAAAAGCAGATTTTAACCTTCCACCCTATATTATTAAAAAAAAGTTGTTAACAGAAATAAGAGTTTAATTTTTGCGTATTATTTCAAAAAAAATTTTAACAGGTTTTCAAGTTACAGGTGTTTAAAAATAGGAAATTTTCAGTTTTTGACCCCTTACAGCTCCTAAACGGGGGGTGATACAAATTTCTGAAATGACTCATACTTATTTTCATCTAACTATCTGTCAAAATTTCAAGTTTCCAACTTAAACCGTTTAGCAGATAGAAGGGTTAAAGGATTTTGCAAAATTTTAGTTTCGCATAACGGTAAATTAAGACACCAAAATTAGTTTCGCATAACGGTAAATTAGGGTATTGGGTATCTCAGAAATTAATAAGGCTGAAGATTTCAAGCAAAACAGCACGGCGGTCTTTAAGACAAAATACTAAAAATCAACTCATCTCCAGGAATTTAATAATATGATACCTAAAGAATTATTTTTATTCGGCGGATAAAGTGATGAACTATATTTAAAAATCAATATTTTGTTTTACTAGTTTTAGATAAATAAATTAATTTCATTTTATTATTTTTATTTGACTTAATTATTTTCTTCTAGTTTGGAAGTTGATGGCTGAATTTATGAATCACTAATATTTAAAATGTTTATTATTTTTATTTTTTCTTAATTAAATATAAAAGTTTGAATTTTGGAAATTAAACTAAATTAATGACTAAAATAAAAAATTTAAATTAAAGCAAGTAAATGTAACAGTAAGTCGATGCAACCGACTTATTAATGCCCTACTCATCAAAAATACAAATTAAATTAAAAATGCATAAGTTATTTTAGGTAGATATTTAATATAAACTAAAACCATACAAGCTTTTACTAGCTTTGTATAGAGCATCCTTGTACAAAATTGCAAGGGTCTATCTTTACTAGTTTCAACTCGAATTTTATAGCATAAAACAGGCATTATTTAACACCCTTGTACAAAAATTTCAAGTTCCTATCTTTATTAATTTCAAAGATATTCTTGTTAGGCCTTGGGAGGCGTGTGTCAGCCACCGAAACTGCCACTTCAATTCATCCCCAATTTCAAGGCCATAGAGGAAGATTACATGACGCTTTTGTACCAATTTTAAAAGTTCTTTATTTGTTTTAGAGTTATGCTCGTTTGTTTTGCGCTCTTTCGGAAGCTTGCAAATTCCAAACCCATGAACCAATTTTCGCAGTTGCAATCTTTCGTAACTCTTTTGTACGTACTTCTTTCGTAATAGGTAACCTACTATATAAATTTGATCAAGATAGCTTTAATTGTTGTTGAGCTATCGTGCCAAAGCACAGGCAGACGGACTCAGGATCTAACACTGGTTAAGAATATTTATACCTGTTCATATCTAACTTGCTTCCTTTTGGTGGTAACAAACACCATACCAAAGTTAATACACCCTTTAATTTAGGTGTAGGTTATAAAAAGTGGTAAAAATTTTATTTTCGAGAAATGTGATTGAACGTAAACTACGAAATTTTCCAAAATGTATCTTTGTGAGAAAACCCATCTCTTTTAAAAACTGTTGTAGTTACTTTTCTCTAAAATTATTATTTTTTTATGCTCTTTATTCCCGTATGAGATCCTCGTACATATATATTTTGTTAAAATTTGTACTTTGTTTGACTCAAGATTATGGATAGGTTCAGAATTGAAAAGTTAGTCAATTTACCTTTGTCCTTCCGTCAATCAGCACGATAAATCGAAAACTAAGACAGCTAGAACTGTTAAATGTACGCAACATTTTAAAATTATTATTTATTTTACATATATATTACAAGGTATTAAATATTAGAAATTTGCTTCGTGACATAGGAATTAGAAAACTCTTGTCTTGAAAATGAATTTGAGAGTTGAGTTAGCGTTATTAATTATGGAGTTGCATTGACCCTTGAAATCTAACCTTCTATCGAGGAAATCTAACGTACTATCAAGAATTAGTTCAAAATCAGAAGTACGATCAGCTGTTTTAAAAGATTGATCGTTGAAACCCTTGTCATAATTGATTCTTTAATTCGCTCATAATCTTGAAAGGTCATAAGTAGGAATTTACTAACATTTAGATTGAGATTGTGTTTGCTACACCATAAGTCAAATTGATTGAGACCATGCTACAAATATCACAACCACGAGTGTAGGTTATAGTTTTGCAGATTTTGGTATCAGCAAAACTAAGAAGATGTCTTTTTTCAAGCAAATAAAATTTAATTTTTCATTTCTAAAAATGTATTTAAAAAATTATGCTCCAACTACTTTTTTACTAAAACGAGGAAGAATGCAGTAGAGTAGACTGTGTCAACTCTGGGATACCCGTATGAACGTAATATATCCGGTTTCTATACAACTTGATCATCTTTTAAAAACATTCAGATGTTTTAGTACCGAACTACACAGATATATTTATGTAAATTGTGGAGTTGTATGACAGCTTGCCAAATCTATTGCTCCTAGATTCATTAAGTTCCAACAAATGCAAGAAGCCTGAATCGGCTGCTTTAGGCCAATCAAATTTTACAAAAGTTTTTGGCATGACACTCGACACTTTTTCACTAAATTTCAAATAGCTTCAATATACACTGAACCCGAACCCGTCGCACCACAACAACTAAATTTTGCAGAAGTTGTTTCCATAAAACTTGATCAGCATTGGCAAAATTTCAGATACCTAGATTGAATAGACACTGGGTTATTTCCATTTAAAGAAAGAGGTTGTGTGGCAGCTACTCGAACCCGACTGCCGAAAATCCTGGAGTTAAATAGCAAAACTAACAATTTCGCAAAAGTGACGTAAAAAAATTTCAGCCTCCTAGATCCTTTATTTTTTGAGTTATCGTGCGGACGGACACTGAGTTATTTTCATTTAAAAAGAGAAGTTGTATGGCAGCTACCCGAACCCGTCGCATCATCGCAACCAAATTTTACAGAAGTTGTTACCATAAAACTTGATCATCATTCGCAAAATTTCAGATACCTAGATTGGATAGACACTGGGTTATTTCCATTTAAAGAAAGAAGTTGTATGGCAGCTACTCGAACACGGCGGCCGAAAATGCTGCAGTTAAATAGCAAAACTAACAATTTCGCAAAAGTGACGTAAAAAAATTTCAGCCTCCTAGATCCTTTATTTTTTGAGTTATCGTGCGGACGGACACTGAGTTATTTTCATTTAATAAGAGAACTTTTATGGCAGCTCCCCAACCCGTCACACCACCAGAACCAAATTTTGCAAAAGTTGTTGCCATAAAACTTGATCATCATTTGCAAGATTTCAGACGCCCAGCTTCATTAACTTCCAAGAGGTGCAAGAAGCCTGAACCGGCTGCTCTAGACCAACCACATTTTACAAAAGTTGTTGGCATGTAACTCGACACTTCTTTACTAAATTTCAGATTCCTAACTTCAATAGACACTGAGTTATTCTTATTTAAACGGATAAGTTGTATGGCAGCTACCCGAACCCGCCGTACCAACACAACCAAATTTACAGAAGTTGTTGCCATAAAACTTGATGATCATTTGCAAAATTTCAGAAACCTAGCTTGAATAGATACTGAGTTATTTCTATTTAAAGAAAGAAGTTGTATGGCAGCTACTCGAACCCGCTGACCGAAAATGTTGGATTTAAATAGAAAAACTAACAATTTTGCAAAAGTGACGTAAAAAAAATTTCAGCCTCCTAGCTCCTTTATTTTTTGAGTTATCGTGCGGAGGGACGGACGGACGTACATGGCTTAATCGACTCAGAATTAGATTCTGAGCCGAACCATACCTTTGACACTATATCTAGCTCGACACCTTTAAGGTGTCACAAACGTAATGGTAAATTTATTATACCCTTGAACATAGTTCATACGGGTATAAAAAGATTTTTTAAAACTATTTCACTAAAACAAGTACATATCGTCGCCTCAGAAAATCATTGTTGTATGTGAAATTTTTTTAATTTTTGTTTATTAACGGTTTTTTAAGTTTTTTTTTTGTTCTCTTTCTAATGGTATTGTCCGTTTTTCGCTATCTTTTACTGTTTTAAAGATATCTATTATGACTTTTGATGTATGTATCAGTTTCTGATCAATATGAGTATGCTTTTTGTTGTGTGTGACAAAATTTTGTTGGATACAAAAACATAAAAAAAGTGTCAGTAAATTATTGTTGCATGTTATCTTTTTTGCAGCACAAAGTGTTTATTTATTTATTTTTTATAACACATTAGTACTACAATTGCATATTTAATATGATTTATTATTGTATGTGTTCAGTTTCGTATGTATACAATACATTTATATTATATTTTATAATATCCTGGTAGAAAATCAGACTAGTTCCGCACTAGTTAAAGAACTGATTACAGAGAATCAGTAAATGTATTACCTAACCTATTACAATAATGATAATTTAGATTTGCAAAATATTTTTTCGCTCCTAAAAAGGTTTCGAAATAACTTTTATTAAAGCCGAAGTTAAATGTATAAAATTTGACTAGAATTTGAATAAGTACGATAAATTTAAAATAACTTACTGTTAAATTTGGAACGAAACTTGCTGCGGTAGGTCGGTCAATGTAATTGCAAGTGCCTTAATAAAAATTTTAAATAATGTTGTCAAGGATAATCCAGAAATATGCAAAATAATTCTATGCAGTTATTTCTGCACTAAGTAACTAAATCCATAAAATAAAATAAATCCATTGGAAAAAACAAAAACGGAGGTTGCTTTTGTGTCTTTTAGTTTTTCTCATTTAATACGACAACATTCCACATACAATTGTTGTATATTATACATAACCAAACCAAATTTATGTAAATTCTAACATACAACAAATGTTGTTTGAGTAAAAACGGATTAGAAAATTTAATGATTTCTTTATTCCCATAGCAATAGAGGTATTAAATTCAAAAACATTCTTCCGTACGGTTTTAGCACTATACCTCTTTAAAACTTCAAAGTTGATTTACCACAAACTAATGTTTTGCTACATACAACAATAATTTTCTGAGGCGACGATATTCCTTTTTATCATTTTTTGAGAGTGTTAAAATGGTTGTGATATGAAATGCTAAAACAAATGTGCAAAATATGTGTGTCGGAACATATATTTAAAACTTCAAATTGAAACATGAAATTTAGGTATGTTAAAAGAAAATTGCAAAATCGGTATATTTCGATGAATAAACGAAAAGGGACAACAACATGAGAATTTTTTGTAAAAACGTAAAAAGCAGAAAAACTCTTTAAGGAAATAAATTTGTTTCCCTTTTTTCCCTTAATTTCAAACGAAATCTCAACAAATGTTAGAATGTCATGGCATGTTATTATTGTATCTACGTTGTGTAAGCCTAGACAACTTGAAAGCGGAATTGATGTGGAACAATATCGGTGGCGAAGGAAAATAAACTTTCTTTTAATTTTTTTATTTTATTTAGTTCCAATTTGGAACAAATACTTCAAATAGGGAAAAAATTTATATTTCATAATAAATATTCATCTCTTGGTAATAAATTTTGTAATAAACCACATTTTTTTTTTTGACAGCACACGTTTTTATCAACTTATATTTGATTTCTGGATATCTACTATATGTAAAACGTTGACGGGTCAACAAATATATTTTATTCAATTTCATATATTTAGTTGTCAAAAATGCATTACAATTTTAAAAAAATAAACAAGTTTTTAGATTTGTTTATGTAACAGTAACTAATAGCGAACTCATTATTAATTTAAATTGTAGATTAAAACGAGGAAGAATACAGTTGCCTTTGTCAACTCTTAGATACCCGTACGAACCGTTAGTATGTTCACAGCCTGTCACTCTGCTTACAATATTATTTTTTTAATATTTTAGTATTTTAAAATAATTTGGGTGAATTTTATAATTTCTAGAACTAAATTATATGTTTATGCATTCTTCAAAAGCAGATTTTAACCTTCCACCCTATATTATTAAAAAAAAGTTGTTAACAGAAATAAGAGTTTAATTTTTGTGTATTATTTCAAAAAAAATTTTAACAGGTTTTCAAGTTACAGGTGTTTAAAAATAGGAAATTTTCAGTTTTTGACCCCTTACAGCTCCTAAACGGGGGGTGATACAAATTTCTGAAATGACTCATACTTATTTTCATCTAACTATCTGTCAAAATTTCAAGTTTCCAACTTAAACCGTTTAGCAGATAGAAGGGTTAAAGGATTTTGCAAAATTTTAGTTTCGCATAACGGTAAATTAAGACACCGTATGCCACATATATATATTTATTGTATATATATTTTTAATGCTAATAAAAGTAGTAATCGTTTGGCGTTAGTAATCTTGTGCTATAACAATTTAAATATAGAGCTTTTTTGAACCTTTGGGGATCTGTAGCTCCGTAACGGGTGGGGCTACAAAAAAAAGTTATTAAAAATAAAATTAATATTTTTGTGAGATCTATCAGCAGTTAAAATTTCATAGCTCTATTTAAAAAAAAATGTGGGGATCTAAAAGTTAGGTGTTCGAGAGCTACCCTAAGTTTTGGTCCAAACTCAACCAAAAAAAATAGGGAACCTACAAATTACTCCCAGAATATTTTGTGTAAATTTCAAGATTCTAGCTTTCTTAGTTTTTGAGTTAGCGTGCTGACGGACGGACGGACGGACGGACGGACATGGCTCAAAAGTCTTAGAATTTTTTTCTGATCCGATCCATACCTTTGAAGGTATACCTAGCTCGCTTATTTCGAGGGGTTAGAAACGGAGGAGTAATTTTATTATACCCGATCCTATCGTACGGGTATAAAAATCTTAACCGGTATATAAATAAAAAAAAATAACCGGTACAAAGAAGGCAAACCGATTTTATATAATTTTAGTCTTTTTGTTTTCCATTATTTAAATAACGAGTAAATTTTCAAAGTTATACCGCCCAATCCAAAATCTGTTAAATAATAAATTACAAACTTTGGGAAAAGGTATTATAATAAAATACTTCATTTCAAAGACACTTTTAACAATAAATTTTACCCCACAAAACAAAGGATAATCGTTTAAAAACTCTTCTTTTTAATCTATATCCTTTTCGTCTTGTTAATAATTCTAAAGAAATATCAACTACACAAAGTGGAATATCCAATAGTAGTTAGATGTGTATTTGTAAATATTACAAATAGCCTAATTTTATTTCAGGGAAAACTTTGACACCAGTAAAATAATAATAAAAATAATGCTAATAGTAATAATCTTACTTATCATAATAATCTAAATAATCATAATAATCTTAATAATAATAATAATAATTTTAATAATAATAAAAATAGCTAATGGTAATAATGATGGTAATAATAGTAATGGTAATAATAATAGTAATATAAATAAAAATAGTAATATAAATAATAATAATACAAATAATAATACAAATAATAATAATAATAATAATAATAATAAAAATAATAATAATAATAATAATAATAGTAATAATAATAATAATAATAATGATAATAATAATAATATAAATAATAATAATTCCAAAAAATATTCTTTTGATCTTTATTTCTTTTTCCATCTACTTATTCATAGCTTAACCTAAATAATACTTATAGAAAACTAAATTCAAAATTAATAACTAATAACATAGTTCGAAATTCAAATGAAATTTTTCGAAATTCGATTAAAATTTTTTCCTTTGTTTTTTTTTGCCTTTCTTGTTTGTTTCTTTTTCCTTTTTTTTTTTACTTAATTAATATAACAAAATTAAAAATAATTAGAATTATCAAATGGAAAAACAAAAAAAAAACTCTATATAATCATTCTGTTGCAAAGAAAGCAAGTGGCGAATGATCAGAAAAGATACTTATAATTAATCATTTAACAAAATTTATGTGTTAGAATGGTGCAAAATATTTATTTATTTTATATTAATTTTTATTTATTATTTTTATATTAATATTCCTTTTTTTTTTTTTTATTAAACCAATATAATTAGTGCAAATTTAAGAGTAAAGTTAAGTCAAGTTAAGATACATTATTCTGCATGAAGCATACATAAAAATTATTAATTACTCTAAAATCTTCAACAAATTATCAATCTCTACATAGCTTTTCTCTAAAAGCCAAATCTTAGTTAATTTTAAAAAAACTGATAAGTTGCCAGAGTTCCTTATAGAAGCCGGAAATTTATTAAAAATTCGAGGAGCAATTATTTTATAAAAATGTGACAAATTTTTTAAAACGTGGTACTAAAACTAAGTTGCAATTGTTAATTCTTAAGTTATAGCTGGTATTAGTGCACCTACCATCAAGGTAACCAGACTCAATATAAAACACTTTAAGTGTTTAAATAAGGAATAAATTTCTTATTGGAAGAATTTTTAATTCATTAAACAAAGGAACACACGATTTTAATCGCCCTTTTTTACAAATTAATCTAATTGATTGTTTTTGGGACTTCAAAAGTAGTAGAATCTTATTATTATGAGTACCACCCCAACATACTATACAATATTGAAGCTTCGATTGAAATAAGGCGTAATTGATCATAGATGAAACTTTCCTTGAACTGTACAAACTGACTTGAAATAGTTGTCTAATAACTTTATTAAAATACTCTTTCAAATGTGAATTATGTTTAGACCAGTTAAAGTTCGAATCAATAATAACACCAAGCTATTTAAATTCAGCCACTTTTTCTATAAAGAAGCAATTGGATGAGTAATTGGAATCGTCAGCTTCAGAGATCGAAATTAGCGGATATTTACCACAACTAAGGTTATGATAATAAAATGCATACCCTTCATCAGAAGAACCATATAACCTAAAATTCATAAATTTAACTTTACTACTGATAGCTAATTTATGTTTATAAAACCAGTGCCTCAAAAAATCAATATCAGATTTAGCAATTTCTACTAATTGATTTTGAGTACTACATGAATAAGTAAAGATTGCGTCATCTGCAAAAGCTGTAAGATTACCTTTAAATTTTTGTAAAAATAGGGAATTTATATTAATTAAGAAAAGTATAGGTCCAAGAACAGAATCTTGCGGAACACTTCTATCAATACCTTACTAAAGTTGATATTAATTTTAACTCTTTGTTTCCTATTTGATAATAAAGACTGAAACCAAAAATACCTAAAACTACAAAAGCCAAATTGTACAATTTACGTAATAAAATATCGTGATCAACTAAGTCAAATGCTTTAGTGATATCTATAAATAATGCAGAGGCCATTTTACTCTTAATAAGGACCTCATAAATTTCACCACAGAACTTCAACAATGCACCCTCAGTAGATTTACCTTTCAAAAAACCAAATTGATTATCACTAAAAAATTTAGTTTTAAATAAAAATTTAAGAATTCTGCTTTTGATTGTTTTTCAAAGATTTTTGAGGAGGTAGATAATAGCGAAATGGGCCTATAATTATTCAAATCTCGCAAGTTAGCTTTTTTATGTAACGGTATAACAGTAGACACAGTTGTTAAACATATGAGCTAAAACATTGACTACAAAATATGAGATTTTTTTCAATTCGTTATTAGATATTCTATCCGAAGTTCTCGACTTAGAATTTTTCAACTTCATAATTGTAGAATATAACTCAAACGCAGTAATTGGCTCATGAAAAAAACTATCAGTCTGAAAAGGTCCACTTGGAACAACTGTATTAAGTATATTAGAAGAATATTCTTCAAAATAAAATTGCCTATTAATATTAGTAAAAAAATAATTAAAGGGATTAACTACTTTTTCAGGGTCAGAAATTAGGATGTTATCAATTTCTAACAAATATTCTACATAAATATTCTACTACATTTAGCGTTATTTAAAAGATTCCCATTCTTTTTTTGTATTACCTTTACAGGATTCAAATCTATGTTCTTAAAAGTTATCTTTACATTTTATAACGTCAATTTTGATTTCTTTACATAACTTATCATAGTATTTATTCAAACGATTTATATTAGAATGCTATTTTTTTACCATAATTAATTTATTACGTCTTTTAATTTTATTAAGAAGAGCTTGCGTCATCCAATGTTTCAAAGCTTGTTTTTTAGCTACTCTAACTGAACTAGTGGAACAAGTACTTATATGATGAGACAGAATTTGAATAATTTTTTTGAAAGCTAATGAAGGATCATTAAGTGAATAAACTTCAACCCAAAACTCTAAACTTAAACAATCATTTAATTTCCCTAAATCGATACGTTCGCAAGAATATTTAATCTGCTTTTTAATCAAATTTGGAGATGATTGACTAAACCTTAAACCAGTCATAACATGATCGATAATTCTAATATCGTTAATGAAATTTTGAAACTCAATATTACAATTTTTCTGAGATCTAATGAAAATATGATCAATACAGGCCTTTGTAAAAGTAGTTATACGAGTAGGTTCATTAATTAAAGAGAGAAACCCTAAAGAAGCCATTAATAATTTATATTCATCAACATCATTAGAAGTACTTAAAAGATCAATATTTAAGTCACCTAGTATTACGCTATTCTTAATTTTAATATTAGCTAAATATTCAGAAAATTCAGACAAAATTTTGTTTGTACTACATACATGCAATCTATATACACAAAAAAAACAAAATTTCATTCTTCCAATATCAAATACTACCTTTATAATATCCGCACTACATAAATTAACATATGCGACTTTACATTTCAAATCATTTTTCACAAGTACACCTACATATTAATTAACATATGCGACTTTACATTTCAAATCATTTTTCACAAATACACCTACACCACCAGCAGAATTGTTATTACACGTAGCAAAAAAAATTGTAATCTGAATTTATAGCAAAATTATTTTTTTCATAATCATAAATCCAGATTTCACTTAAAAAAATTAATTCAGGAAATTTAGAAAGAGACGATGAATATGCTGATAAAGAGTCAAGTTTCTTACGCATACTTCTGATATTTTGATGCATAAACACAAAAATCATTCAATGTATCATTATCTTGACTACAACTCAAAAAATTCAAATTATTATTAAAGTTATTATGATTAAAATTATTAATTAAAGAAGGAATTTCAATATTAAGAAAAGAAAGAAGTTCAACAAAATTTACTACATTATTTGACATTATAGTTATTCATGTACTTTTAAATAAATTTTTATTTTAAACCTTTAAGATCATCAAATGATTTTATTTTTAAAACCGTATCTCGTTCTTTCTTCCTCAATAAAATAGATCAATTTCTCACCCATAAATATTTAAATGTTAATTGTTGTTTAACCTTCTTGTTTTTTTCAGTAACTTACGCATAGATTCAGTAAGACTATCATTAGTGTAGATACGTATGCTTCCATCACCAAAAGCTGCAGAATTCAATTTTCCCTTCAACGTATATTTTTTATTCATTATTTTTTCCTTAGTTTTAAACGAAGAGAATTTAACTGCAATAATGCTATTTTGTTTAAGTCCATTTGAGGAAGAAGAATTATTAATAGCTGAGTGTACTCAATAGATTATTGATTCCTTTAAAGATTTTTTGTAAACTAATTGTCTCTAATTCTTCGCTCTGTCTTCTTGTCTTCTTATTCAATTTAACTAAATGTAATAAAAAAGAGAATATTAACTACCAGCATCAGAAAATGCATAGTAATACGTGAACTATATTAATTAAATATAAATTATATTAACGCAAAAGCAAAAATTAATAATTTTTAAAGCCGATAAAATACCTCGGGCAACGCCGGGTACTCTGCTAGTCTAATATATAAAGCAGAAATTCTGTTTCTTTGTTTGTGCCCTTTTCACATAAAAACCACCAGTCCAACTGCAACCATATTTTGCAGGAACATATCTACGACCCCGGAAAGTGTTATAGACTATATCACGTTTAGGTTCATTAATTCATTCTGCCCGAGAGCCATTTAAAGCTTTTTCGTTTTTTCGTTGTCCTGCCTAAACGGTTCGATAGCTTGAGTTAAAAATTAGTACAAATGTTCTTCTTAGCTTTGGGCGGGTACCGAAGAATTTGGATGCAATATGTTATCCAGGTTCGGTCCTGCGGGCTTCCAAAAAAATTTTTGTTTTGCGATTTATGTCCAATTTTCCATGGTGGTTTTTCTCGTCTGAAAAAAAGCCTGTCACACATTTTATGAACTTCAGGTAACCCGTTTAGGTACGAGAGCCGAACGAAGTTCATTAAATTTTTCTGTTGTCCTTTTAAACGGTTTAATCAATTGATTTGAAAATTCCCAAAATTATTGATCTTTAGCGGAAAAGCTCACTAGGTTAATTTGATTACGATCCATTGACCCGTTTCGGCACCAGGAGTCACTGAAGTTTTGTAATTTACTTAGTCGTCGCACTTAAAGTGTTTGACCAATTGAGTTAAAAATTTATCAAAGTGTAGGTCTTTACCACAGGAGCTCACTGAGTTGATTTAGTTACGATCCATTAACCCGTTTCAGCACCAGGGCCCAATGGAGGTTTTTAATTTCTTTGTTGTCGTGCTTAAACGGTTTTACCAATTCAGTTGAAAATTTACAAAAGTGTAGATCTTCACCCCAGAACATCATTCAGTTGAATTGATTACGATCCATTAACCTGTTGCGGCACCAGAACCCAATGAAATATTTAATTTCTTTGCGTTCGAGCTTAAACGGTTTTACCAATTGTGTTGAAAATTTACAAAAGTATAGGTCTTCACTCCAGAACATCACTAAGTTGATTTAGTTACGATCGCTTAACCTGTTTTGGCACCAGGTAGGCATTTAATTTCTCTGTTGTCGTGCTTAAACGGTTTTACCAATTCAGTTGAAAATTTAAAAAATTTAGGTCTTCACTCCAGAACATCATTAGTTGATTTGATTACGATCCATTGACCCGTTTCGGCACCAGGGTCCTATGAAATTTTTTAATTTCTTCGTTGTCGCGCTTAACGGTTTTACCAAGTGAGTTGAAAATTTAAAATAGTGTAGCTCTTTACCACAGGAGCTCCCTGAGTGTGTTTGGTAACGATTCATTAACCCGTTTTGGCACCAGGGTTCAATGAATTTATTCAATTTCTCTGTTGTCGCGCTTAAATGGTTTAACAAAATTTTATTGTTGTTGTGCTTAAACGATTTGACCAATTGAAAATTTGCGCAAGTATTGCACTTTGGCACACAAACTCATTCAATCAAAGTAGTAATAATATGTACGTTCTAGAACTGTCAAATGACGTCACATCAAATTTGTCAGTTAAGGTATTATGTAATAGAGATTGGGGGTGGTATAATGGAATTGAATTTTCGTTTCTGAAAGTGAACGAAAACGATAGTCTCAGCGGAGAACTTGGGTTGGGTGCAGAACTGAGGCTAGAAGCTGGGGCTAAAAGCTGGGGCTAGAAGCTGGAATATGAATAAAAATAAAAATACTTGAAGTTTTGCTTTTCGTTAACCGATATCAATGTGAATATGTGATGATCTCACACATATGGAATTGCTCTACAATTTTGAATAAATATTGACATCTCTTGTATTCATTAAAAGTATTCATATTTCCAAGCTTAACATAATGTAATCAAAATATTTAGGTGTCTCTATCCTATAATTTACAGGAAATAAGAAATTTAAAAATGAATTGTGTTTGCGATAAGAAAATTTTATTTTTCAATGAAAAAAAGTTGCGGTTTTTATATTACAGTGCATAACAAATAAAAATTAGAGTATAAGAAAAAAACAAAAAATTTTAATTTTTGAATGAAAAAATGTTGCGGTTTTAAGAATATAAGGTATAAAAAAATTGTTTATATCATAAAATGTTGTGATACATATTTTATTATACTTATTATTAATAAAATTAAAAAATGGTGTCAAAGAATCCCGCACACATTTGAATGAGATTATATGATGATATGGATGAATAGAATTTGAATAAATAAAAGGTGTTGTTTGAAAAACTTATTATTAATTGTTTATTATTAAATTAAAATTGTTGTTCTTATTAAAAATTTAAAAAAAAGAAAAGAAAATGAAACGATCTGGTAGTAAAACCTTCAGTGACTCAGATATTAAGTTCTGTGAAACCTGTAAAAAAGATATACCATTGAAAGAATGGCTATATCATATAAGAACATTTTTACATAAAACAAATAGTGGTGATTATATTGAAGCAAATCTAAAAAGTGTTAAAAGCTGTTTCAATGAACGAATAGAAACATTTATATTGGAAAATAATGATGAAAGTGTTTTGTTACCAGAACAATTTTTACATAGTTTAAAGGATAAAATAATTAAATTATTAGAAAATTCTTTGAAAAAACATAATTCTTTCAAATTTAACTTTGAATTATTTATTGAATATATAAAATATTTGAAAACGGATAATAATAATTTGGATGACTTAGATGATTTTAATTTATCAATAAAGTCTTTCAATACGAAGATGGAAATTATACTACAACCAACCGAAATATTAGAAAAGTTAGATAAATTATTGCAGGGCCTTGTTGTTAAAAGTGAAAAATTTCAAGAAAGGGATAGTGGTTGGGCTCTACTTCGAATAATACATTTAGAAGTCAACATTAATCAATACAAATCTATACGAGGATCACAATATCTTCCGTTACCAAAATTTTTGAAGACTAAAAAAGCTTGTATTAACGTAATGAACGCTGATGAGTATTGTTTTAAATGGAGTATAATATCAGCTCTGTACAAGGGTTCTGGTAGATAGGAACAAACACAAACATATGGGATTGCTGATATACAATCGAATAAAATACAACTACAAAATATTATACTAAATTTTGATGTTTTAGAATTTCCTATGAAAGTTGCTGATATAAAAAAATTTGAACAATTAAATACCACAATTAGTATCAATGTTTTTGGTTTTGAAAAACAAGAAACATCTCAAAATACATTCTACAAAATTGTAGGTCCATTTCATTGTACAAAAGAAGAGAAACTTCATCATATTAATTTGATATTAATACAAGAGGATCAGAGAACACATTATGTTTGGATTAAAAATATTTCTCGACTATTACACTCGCAAATTACAAAGAATAATAGAAAATTAATATTTTGCAATCATTGCTTAATTCATTTCAATAATGAGACAAATTTAAAACTACATAAAAGTGAGTGCAACAATGTAGTTACAAATCTTTCAACAGCTGAAAAAGCAACATTAAAATTTGAAAACTACAACAAAAAAATGGATGTAGCATTTGTCGTGTATGCAGACTTTGAATGCATTCTTCAAGATATAACAACATTTTTACCAGATTCATCTACATCAACAACAACAAACGTTCAAGAACATATTCGATGTGCAATGGCATATTACATCAAATCATGTTTAGATCAAAACTCTAATATATTTAGGATGTATACTGGAACTGATTGCATAAATATTTTTTTGAAGAAATTAATAGAAGATGTGAAACAAATTTATAGTAAGTATTATAAAAATATTATTACAATGAAAATTCTTACAGATGAAGAAAGAATAATTCATTTAGAAACTAGAAATTGTCATATTTGTAATGAAATGTTAGATGAAAATAGGGTTGCAGACCATTGTCATTTAACCGGAATATATCGAGTACCAGCACATTCATTTTGTAATTTGCAATATCAGTTACCAAATTTCATTCCAATATTTTAAAAAATAAATGTTATTAAAATTAATGTTATTCCTATGAATAAGGAAAAGTATATTTCTTTATCAAAATGGATTGAGGTTGATGAAGGGGAATCTATAGAGTTGAGGTTCTTAGATTCATTTCGGTTTATGTCATCAAGCTTAGATGCATTAGTTTCTCAATTACCATTTGATAATTTAGTAATATTAAAGAAAATGTATCCAAACGAAAACAAATTTAATTTAGTGAATTTAGTGATTTAGTGAAGGGGATATTTCTTTATGAATATTTAAATTCTTTTGAAAAATTGTATCAAACAGAGTTATCTTGTCAAAGAAGTTTTGATAATAAATTTTCGAAAACAACAATTTCAGATAAAGACTATCAACATGCAAAGACTGTTTGGGAAACATTTGAATGCAAATACTTTAAAGACTATTTAGAAATATATTTAAAAACAGATGTTATTCTATTAGCAGATGTATTCGATAATACGTTACCTGGTTTTAGTTGGGATGCTATGCTCAAACATACAAAAGTAGAACTTCAGTTACTAACTGATATTAATATGTATAATTTTTTCAAAAGGGGTATTAGAGATGGAATTTCACAGTGTTCATTACGTCATTCTAAAGCAAATAATAAATATTTAAGTAATTTTGATAGAACAAAACCTTCAAATTTTATAACATATTTAGATGTTAACAATCTGTATGGGTTTGCAATGTCTAAATTCTTACCTATATCTAATTTCTAAAGGTGTGATAAAATAGAAAATATCGATTTTTTGAATATACCTTCTGATTCAAATATAAGTTACATTTTAGAAGTAGATTTAGAATATCCTGTTGATAAACATGATGATCACAACGATCTTCCATTTTGTCCAGAAAATAAAAAACATTCAAAAATGAAAAGTATAAAGCTAATTACCAGTTTAGAAGAAAAAAAGAAATATATTATCCATTATACAAACCTTCAACAATGTGTAAAACATGGATTAATATTAAAAAAGATTCACCGAGCTTTGAGCTTTAACCAAGATTGTTGGTTGAAAAGTTATATAGATTTAAATAACTATCACCGAATACTAGCAAAAAATAATTTTGAAAAAAATACATTCAAATTGTTAAATAATGCGATTTATGGAAAAACTATTGAAAATATAGATAAGCGAAAAAATATTAAAATTGTAACATGTTGGGAAAGTCAGGGAAAAAGTTTGGGGGCAAGAGCTTTGATATCTAAACCACAGTTTCACAGTTTAGCTAAATTTACAAGTGATATGGTTGCAATTCAGTTGAATAGAACTAGTGTATACTATAATAAGCTTTATATGTAGGTTTTTCTGTATTAGAAATTTCAAAACACAAAATGTATGATTTTCACTATGATTATATTAAACCAAAATTTAATAAAAATGTTAAATTGAATTATATGGATACTGACTCATTTATATATACCATTACAACATTAGATTTTTACGAAGATATTAAACCTGACATAGAAAAGTTTTATGATACATCAGAATATTCAATTGATAATTCTTATAAAATTCCTCTGAAAAATAAAAAGGTTCTAGGTATGATGAAGGATGAATGCAATGGTAGTGTAATTAAAGAATTAATTGGATTAAAAGCGAAAATGTATTCGATTGATATTGAAAATGAAAATGTTATAGTTAAAGCAAAAGGTATCAAAAGAAATGTTGTAAAATTATTCACTTTAGATGATTACAGAGAATGTTTATATAAAATAAAACTTTTTAAAAGTAATATGTTAATTTTTAGAAGTAAGATTCATAATTTGTATACACAAAATTTAAATAAAACTTCATTATGTTACCACGATGATAAAAGATATGTTTTAGATGATAATGTACGCACATTGGCTTGGGGTCATTTTGCAATAAAATAAAAAAACAAAATTAAATAATTTTAAGATAAATTCAATTATTGTTTTATTAAGTTTTATATATATTTTTCTTTTAACAATTTAGAAAGGTTTTATTTTTGGATAATACCAAATATTATTTGAAACTCCAGGTTTGCTGAGCCAAGGTCCACAATTCTTATGCAGGATAATTTCATTTATTGTTAATCCTCCTGTTTTGTTTACATCGGACCATCCAATGCAATGAAATTTAATGTTATGCCAATCTGCATTAAACATTACGTACTCTTCAAAATTAAAGTTTTTCGAATTGAACCACGTCGCTAATGCCATTGCCTTGAGGGATTTGGGATTTTCAGCTTTAGTAGTATTGCTCATATTGAAAATATTTTGAATAAAACTGAATTTGTTTAGAGAAAATATATTCTTTATATACCATAATAAGTTATCAATTATAAGTAACAATATTAAGTTTTTAACATTTTTGAAACTTATTAGCACCATAAAACCACATACATTTCCAAAAAAAAAAAAATAAAAAATAAAAGAACTAAAAATTGTATTAAAAATTGATTCAAGATAACTTAGAAAACATAGACCATTTAATTAATATAACACATATTAAATTTTTCACATTTTTGAGGAATGTTGGCACCATAAAAACACATACATCCCCAAAAAAATTAAAAAACCTGTGTTAAAAATTGAATCAAGATAACTTAGAAAGCATAAACCATTTAATTAATATAAAACTTTAAAGTACTTTTAAGTCTTGAAATTAGTATAATCAAAATTCATGACACAGAACATAAAACCGCAAACATTTTTATTTAGAATGACTTAGAAATTTTTAACTTTTGTCTTGAATTCTGTTAAAAATTTGGGTTATCACATGGAGTCCTAAAAAATCTACAGAACATAAAACCGCAAACATTTTTATTAAAAATGACTTAGAAATTTTAGCTTTCTTCTTAATTTTTTTTTTTTTTTTTTTTTTTTTTTTAAATTTGTGTTATCACATCGAGTCCTAAAAATTCTATTGCATAGTTATAATGATTTAAAAAAATTCATCTAAAAATTTTCAAATAAATAGAAGCTAAAATTTCTTAAGATCTCATTCATTTATAAACAACTAAACTGTTAACTAACTGAATATAAATAAACATAAAAATACAAAATGGAACAACCTTCAAGAAAAAAAATAAAATTTAGTACAGGAGAAGATGACATTCTAAACAACATTATGATCGATATCGATCAAGAGACGAGAAACGACGAGCAAAATATTCTACAGGAATTTTTGACAGACATCAACAAAAAAACAAAATTCATTTCGATGTCCGAATTGCTACAAAACGAAGAATATGAAGTTCTACATTTGCAGGAGGCGATCTCGAAGTTCGCCAAAAATAAGAAAGACCAAACAAGGTGTGTAGTAGTTCACACACTAAATTTTTTTATCTATTTGCCAAAGTACTAGTCCACAAATTGTAGAAATCTTAAACCGGAAAATTTCAAATAACGACATTAAATATTTTTT
Organism: Poecilobothrus nobilitatus; assembly: GCA_947095535.1. Taxonomy (NCBI): domain Eukaryota; kingdom Metazoa; phylum Arthropoda; class Insecta; order Diptera; family Dolichopodidae; genus Poecilobothrus; species Poecilobothrus nobilitatus. The sequence goes on along the minus strand of OX352772.1, from coordinate 158,736,458 downwards.
TAAAATCTCTGAGAAGAAAGATAAATTTTTAATCATAGATTTTAAATGTGAAAATTTATAAGTAAAAAAAAAAATAAAGATATAAGAAAAATTAAACAATTCATTTTTTTATTTTTTAATTTCTAAAATTTACAGATTTTCCAAATCTAAATAAGTAGTAATTTCTAAGATTTTCAGATTTTCCAAACCTACATAAATAAGAAAAAGAGTTTTATTTATATGGAGATACCAGTTCTACACCGTCCATTGACTTAAAATTTTTTATATAATATCTTTTTAGATTCATACTACTGTAAAGTTTATCTTGTTGATAAATTGCTAAATAGCTATTTGAATAAACGAAAAATAAAAAATTTAAATAAAAAAATTTTTCTTTTTTATATTTTTGTTTTTTCTTGTTCTTTATTATCCATAATGATTGTAAGAACCAAACTTTGTATCAGAGTGTGATGAACTTGGTGACCCAATGATTTTCAAAAGAAACAAATATTTTGACTGATACGGTTTTTACTTCAAAACTGGTTTAAATACTTTTAAAATGTTTAAGTCAGCGCTTTTTTACTAATGATTTTAAAATGTAAACATTTTGAAGAGCACAGAATCCAAAATGATTAAATATACATTTTTTATACTGATTTTCATAGAGCTTTTTTAATGTTTTTAAACTTGTTGATACTTGTTCATCTAAGTTTATAACATTATTTCGCTTGAAAAAACTTTGAATAATTTTTTGTTTTTCATCCCCTTTAACGTAAACTATAGTTTGATAATCTATATATGATTTTAAAAAATTGATTACATTACAGAAATGAGATGATCCATTGTTCCAAGCAAATCCATGATGATTTTTTGTTAACCATTTATTTATTTTTGTATTATTATTTATAATATGCTATCCATAAGGAGCTTTTATAATAAAATGCTGAATTTCACAGTTTGATGATAAGCATGCAATTTCTTTTATAATAAATTTATTTTGGTTATGCCGAAAACCTTAAATATCAATTACAATGTATTTCATATTTATAAATAATTTATAAATATGTAATTAGAACTGATCATTTAAATAATTTTGTTAACTTCCCCTGTTAATGGTTTAAATTCCACTAAACGATCATGTAAAATAAGACAATAAGCTGTAATATTGTCTGGAATTTTTTTTAAAGTCTTTAATTCAATTTTGACATCAACTGGACCCATTTTAAAATTATCATCTTGATAACGAGTATCAATTATGAAGATTGGAGAATCATCTTTAAAGTTGTCCCATGAAAGTAAAGGTTCTGATATTGAGTTATTATAATAGAAGCTTCTAAAATTCGAATATGCTTCCTATGCTAATGCATAAAGATTTTTACCAAAATCTAAATTCATATCTTCATATGGATATGATTTAGAATTTAAGTATACTTTTATATTTTCAATATCACAATAATTAAATTTTGATGGATCTTCCTCAAGTTTATTTTGTTTATCAGTTTGTAAAGCAAAAATAATAAACCGAGGTTTTTCAAGTTGTGAAGCTGTTTTAACGTTCCAAATATGATGTGTAGTTCCTGCTGGTAATGTAGGATACTCATGTAATTCCCAATTTCTAAAAGCAATTTTCATAACCGAACTATTTTCAATACTTTTGTTAAATTTAATTTAAGATTATCAGCTAAGTTAATATGTTGAACCTTCCAAAATATTTTTGTAATAAGAATTTTCAGTTTTTCAATAGCAGCATTAGTAGCATTACATAATAATGAATTATCATTTAATCGAGAGCAAGTTAATATCAGTTCATGTTTTGCATTTGGAATAATATTTTTATAATCTTCTGCAAATCCTAATAATCTCTTTAAGGGTATACAAAAATTGAAATAAAGTCCTTTCATTTTAATTGATTCATTAGGTGACCAACTTGCATTATATAAAGCGGTACTTTCATTTTGATTGAGTGAAATATAATTTTTTAATGTTGAAGTTATACCAACATTAAGATTATGATCAATTTCTTTACCATTAAGTTCATAACGAATTTCATCAAATAGAAATGGTATAGCATTATTAACTAGTTTAGTATGTGTAACAGCTGATCCATCATGTTTTGATGCATATCCTTCTATATAAATTAGACTTGTTGAAGGTAATATATTTAAATTCTGATTTTGTATTTGTATTTTAATGATATCACTTAATTCAAGTGTATGGTGAATATGAATACCATTGAGCGCTAGTTATAGTTTCATTAAAAACAGGATCATTAAAAAGCTCCATTTTAATTTGCTTTTAGTAAATACCCAAGAGATTTTATAGTAATACCAAAGAGATATTCTTTGTTCTCAAATGATAATCGTTTTTTACATTCTAAATGTTGGTAGCCACCTCTTATTCCTTTGAATAACTTTGATTGATTAAACTGTTGTTTCTTACTCTGTGAAGGTATATAGAATTGATGAGATTGATTTTGATTAAATGTTAGCATTTTGAGGCTTTAAATGCAATCTAATTGTTATTGTTTCTCCACGAAAATTAACTAAATTACCGTTCTGGTCAAGCAGTTTTATAGTAATAGAACTTATCTGATTAACGGTTACTGGTAAATAAATTACATTATTAGGAACTTCAATTATTTTATATCCAGGACTAACGTTAATAGAGAATTCATGTAAAATGTGAGCTTCTGCTCCATTAATATAAGTTCCGGAAATAATATTACATTCCACTCTTATTATGTTTATTTTATTAATATCAACAAAAAGATCTGAAGTATGCCATTTGTTTGACAATAATCTTTTTCTGCTAAAACCTAATAACCTACCAATAGTATCTTCTCTTTCTATATCAATTTCCTTGTCAGCAAAAATTTCACATTTTAATGTATTATTATTAGGTCTTATAATTAACTTCTCATTGTCTGTTTTAACAATATTCAATTTTTTTCTGAGAAATGCTTCAATATCTTCAATTTCATATGAACCTGTGGGAAGAATGATGGATTTATTATCAATTATTTTCCTCATCTATATTTTCCACATCTATATTTGGTATTGAATTATTGTTTGAAAATCTACTAAACCACATGTATATTCTTCCCACTTTAGGTCTATAGGAGGAAAATAATTAGTGGTTAATATGGAACAGTTTCCGTTTAAAGTTAATGTTATTGACATGTCTTTGATTGAAATAATGAGATATTTCGTAAATCTATTCTGCTTTTATAGATTTTCAAGGCTAATACATCATCATCATCATAATAAATGTATACCTATATAATATTTCTAATTCTAATTTTTCTTTAAATTTCTTGTATTACAACTAAATTCTAAGTATTCTTTATCAGATAGTTTTATGTTTTTTTTTATTCAAATAGAAAGAAAGAAATAACCTTGAACTTGAACAAAATTATTAATGTAGGTTAGTTTTAATAAAGCTGGACTAATAATAAAAAAAATTATTTCTGTTTTATTATGTTTTATTTACTGATAATTTTGCTTTATTTTTTAACAATATGAAATAAAAATTCTAAACATAAATGACCACAATTATATGTATTAAAGTTTTGATATTTATTATAATTATATACAAGCTTATCACCTAAATATTTAATTACTTCCAATGGTGGACGTAAATTCCCAAAACTATCAAAATAGTGCGTTATTTCTGCATTTTTAAAATAAGCTACCCATTGTGTTCCATTTGCAATAGAATTATCTAAATTTATTATACCACATTCAAATTTCCAAGGCTTTTTTGCAGGTAAATTGTCTCTTATAAAAACCGCTCCAAAATGTTTCAAGTATTTTTTACCAAATTTTTCTAAATCATAATTTGTAAGTGGTCTTTTGGATAGCTTATTTAATGGTTTTTTGGGTTCAAATAAAGACCCAACCCTTTTTTATATGGTTTTAAGTGTAATCCATTACCCCCTTTTAATGCTACTGCTTCCATCATTTTATTATGACGTTCACTTTCTTTTAACTGATTTTGCGCACTTTTACCATCATTTACAGCCTTAGCTATTCCTGCAGCGCCACCTGTAAGTGCTCCAACAGCTGATAAGCCTGCAAATATTGGAATTAAAAGTAAAACACCACCAATTTTAGGCACTGGAATAATTCGAGGTGTATCAATTGCATTTTTTTGTCCTTTTGTAAGTTTTCGAGCTGCATGCAAAGCAATTTTTATAATATTTCCATCATTCATGGGCTTTTTTAAAGCCGGAACTGCTGTTTTTGCTTCTTTTATAACATTTTTCAATTGTTTTTTTCTGTTGTTTTGTTGTTTTTGTTTTTTTACAGTTTTCTTTTTCAACCCCATACCGAATTTAACTTTAGCTTTCATAGCGTTTGTAACTAAAAGAGCATTCGCTTTTTCTCCTAAACCAGAATCTTTAGCTCTAACTCTTTGTCAAGCTCTTTCTGCAAGTATCTTGTCAGCTATATGACGTTTATTTTGATCAGTATTTTGAGAATATGCTATGTTATGATCACGACAAGCCCCATCTAAAGTATTAATTCCTTTATCACCTCGAGCTAATCGTTTTTCCAGCTTTGTTCGAGGTCCACAATAATTATAATCAGGTAAATGAGCTTCAAATGGCAATTTATTTATTAAAGAATTAACATCTCCTCTTCCTTTAACAGATTTTTTATGACTATTTGAATATTTATTATTGTCAGGCATGATTTGTAGTTTAGTTTAAGGAAGTTAATCAAATACTAAACACCTTTCAAAAGGACCCACTAATATCATTTAAAATAACGATTCTTCTACTAGTTTAAAGATGAAATTTATAAAAGTAGATAACCCGTTAAAAGTAAAAAATGTTGATCAAAATTCTAAGAAAACAATAAAAAAACATGGAGTATTCTTTTTTTTTTTTCTTTAGCATAAAGACAATTTAACTTTTGTTTTCCCGTCCTAAATAGAGCAAGATAAAAGTTTAATTTATTTCTAGTATTGTACATATGTATATCAATATTCCTATTCAGTACAAAATTATGTTTAATCAAATTATTTATAATCTTGAAGGCTAATAAATATGTTTCCCTTTTACAAATGAAGTCTAAGCTTGGATATTGTGCTGAATATAGTTCATTGGTAGGATGCAGTATAGGATAATTGTGAATTATCTTTATGGCTTTCTTATGAAGTATATTAAGCCTTATTAAGTGGCATTTAGTGGTTCTACACCAAATAGGATTTAGGTATATAATATTGGAATAGATATATGAAGAAAAAATTATATGTAGTGTTTTATTGTCTAAAAATCTTTTTAATCTGTTTAGAATGAATATGCATGGAGTAATTTTCTTACAGAGAAAATGAAGATGATCATTCCATTTAAGCGTACTATCAATTACTAAATCTAGATAATTAAAATTTTTTACAATTTCAATTTTATGGTTATTATATAGGAATGTAGTATCTTGAAAAAGTTTGTTTTCAAACACGAGTATTTTAGTTTTTTTTAAGTTTATTGCTAGCCTGTTTTTCATTAATCAATTATCTATTATTTTTAGATCATCTATAATCGCATATTTTAATTTTATTTGGCTGTTTTCCGAGTATTTTAGTCCCGCATCGTCTGCATATAGTTGTAATTTTCCTTTTAGATTGAGGCGTGCCAAATCATTAATATATATTTTAAATAGGTCGGGTCCTAAAATAGATCCCTGAGGAACACCTTTTATAGTTACTCTAGTACTACTACAGGTATTCCCTATTTTTACCCTTTGTGACCGACCAATTAAGTACGTTTTGAAAAAATTAATTAACTGCCAAGTAAACCCCATATTTTTTAGCTTAAGAAGTAGAATATCGTAATCCACGCAATCAAAAGCTTTTTGCAAGTCGATAAATGTACATGCGGTATATTTTCCCTCATCCATGCTCCTAGATATAAAATCTGTAAGTGCAAGGCATGCCGCAGTGGTGTTCGAGTTTTTTTCGGAGCCGAATTGTTCTGAATATAGCAGACCATTTTGCGTAATAAAATGGTTTAACCTATTTTTAATAATTTTTTCAAATATTTTTGAGAAGGTACTCAGGGACTGTTACTACAGCAGGTATATATCGGTATATATACTACAGGTATATATCGGTGTTACTACAGCTATTTTTAAAGATTCCGGAAAGATAAATGTCTCAAATGAAATATTAATGAATTTAGTTAGAGTAGGTATAAGTTTATCAGAAAATTTTTTGACAAATTTAGACGAGGTTTTATCATACCCGGTTGCTGAATAAAACCTACGATAAAACGAGGATATCGCGGCTTCCACCTCTTCAGCTGTAGTTGGACTAAGTTCAAATGGAGAATAGATAGTGTACATGAAGTTGTTGAAAAAATTTTGATCAACGGTTTCATCCGGAATTTCCAAATTATTTGTTATATTAATAAAGAAATCGTTCATATATTCACAAATGGTCTACTGATCAGAAATAATTTCATTATTATGCTCCAGGATTTTGATTTGGTTTTCTGGATTATTAGGTTTATTATTAAACATAATGTTTTTGTATAGCTCCCACAGTTTTTTGCTGTCATTTGGATTTTTTGCTATTTCTTCGTTACAATATCTAGCTTTAGCTTTTTGAATTAAGATTTTAACTTTGTCTCTATAAGAATTATAAAGGTCAGAGATCTTAGCATCCTCTGGATATTTCCTTTTGTACTTCATGAAAGAATAGCGGATTTTCATCATCTTAAGAATTTCATCGCTCATCCACTCTTTTTTTTTACGTCTATTATTCGGAGTTCTAGTTGTATATTTGCTTATTAGTAATGTTAGGTTATGAACAAAAATATCGAAGGTCTCAAAAAAATGAATATTGTCCCAGAACGAGTCATTAGATAATCTGTGATAATTCAGAACTGTCTTAAAATTTTCTACGTTTTCTCTGATCGGGCTTAGGTTAATACTAACTAAGATCAATTGGTGGTCAGATAAGGAAGTATCAGTAATATGAAAGTTGTATTCGTATTTAAAATTATCGGTTATGAAATGGTCGATTATTGTTTTTGTTGTTTTACCTATCCTAGTTGCAAAAGCTTCCATTATTTTATTCCCTATGATAAAACCATTGGTTAGTAAAGTGTTAGAATAGTTCACTACGTCTCTGTTTTTCTTTTCTAGTAGATTAATATTAAAATCGCCGAAGATCCATGAATTTTTAAACCTCGATGTATATTCATCTATTTTATCGATCAAGAAATCTATGTTTGAATAAGGCGCCCTATATACAGATATAATATTTATACCATGACGTAATATTTTTACAACTAGTACATTACAATTATCAAATTCTTCTTCAAAAATAATGCTAGAACTAAGACAGTCATTTACAAAAATCGCAACACCTCCATACGAGTTTTGCCTATTGGAAAAGTGAGCTGTATAGTCTGGAATATTGAAAAACTTATTTTCACTTTTGCTAATCCAGATTTCTGTAAGCACAATAATGTCCATATCTGCGTCAAAGGAATTAACTAATAATTCTAAATCGTACACCTTATTCCTAATACTTTGAATATTTAAGTAAATAATATTTAGTTTGTTTTTAAATTTTGACACAATACTATTATTCAATACTGTAGAGTATTTAATATTTAAACTACTATTGATATCAATCATTACTCTTGAAAATAAATAGTATTAATATATAATTATAAGTAGGATATAAAATGTTAAAATATTTCTTATAAAAATAGCCTAATAAATTGTTCATGTCTACAAAAAATTGTACTATAAAATTCATTTTAAAATTAATAATATATTCATTCTTATCTATCTCTGTTCCTGTTATTAATGTTGCTTTAAAAATTTGTCTAAGTGAACTACAATATATATTATGCGTAAAATAGAAAGAGCTGAATAGAGAAATCATTTTTATGTCATTACTAAATTTGGTAGTACTGATATTTCTGTGATCAGTCTCTTTTTGGTAGCTATTAGTAATATTTTCTTTTCTTATTTGTTCTGACATTGTTGCTTGTTTGATTAGTGAATTTTTTTTTTTTTTTTTTCTTTTTTGTTATAACGAAAAAATTAACAATTAAAATTAACAATTAAAATTAGCAATATTAAAGATTGTAAATTAAAAATTATTAAAGCAATACATATACAAAAATATAAGTTAATAATTAAAAAATTAGTTTTTTGTTGTAGAAAAAAAATTTTTAGATTTAAGTGTGCTATTATTTTTAATATAATATTAAAATTAATGTTAATGTAGCAAAAATGATAATATGTATAATATATAACTATATATATATAATATAAATATAAAATTGAAAAGAAAAAATAAATTAATTGCAAAAAGAATACAAAAATTGTTTGCTTCATTTTTACCATGTGCTTATGTGAATAAGGTCTTTTGTTGGTTTTTTTTATTTCTTTTGTGCTTTTGTTTAGTTTAATGCAACATTGGAATATACTTATAAAAATGGAGTAAATTATGCCTTTAACTATTGCAATAGTTTTTTCTGATTTGATTTTGAATTGACGAAAAATATTAAGAAAATTGTTATTAAAAAAATTGTTATTGTAAGAACGTGTGCTTGTGTAAATAATTAAATGTATATGATAGGTTATAGTTATTCTTTTTTTATCATAGTCATAAGTGATGTTGTAAAAATTATTAAGAAATATTTTAAATATTAAAATTATAAAGCTAGAGAAATTTAGTGTAAAAAATATATTATTTAAGTTTAAATTTAAATTTAATGGTGATACAAAAAGTGTTAAATGTCGAAGAAAGCAAAGTAAATAAATTAAATTCGTAAAAAAAAAATTGAATATGTAATTTTCTAAAAAATAGAAAATTTATATTTTCTATTTGTTTATGAATGTTTATATGAATATATATATTTTTCTTTTTGTTTTTGCAGGATAGTTTGTTAATAAAATTATAAAAAAACTGCCGATAAGAACATATGAAAATATTTAAATGTATAAAACAGGTTATTGTTATATTTCTTATCATACTATTACTAATTACAAATTGGAAATGTATTTTTAATATGTGTTATATCAGTGAATGATAAAATTTTATATATCTTACTGCGTTCGGATTGGTGAAGGTGAATTTGCCCATATTTCACCCATAGAAACTGCATGTTGTGTAGGATTTTTATTTTTTAGCTTCACTGTACAATCTACTCTGAAACTGGGAGAAATGATGCTGGAAGAATATTTCTCTGTTTCCATTCGATTCGAGGTTAACTTCAGTTGTAAATAAATGTTTGTAATTTTTTTTTTTTTCCATAAGTTCATTTTTTTTTATTTTGAGATGTTAACTCCACTACATATAAAATATTTTTTGAATTATTTGCATTACTATTGATTGTTGTTGGTGTAATTTTACTAATCTTTGATATATCTTCTTTTTGAATATTAGCGCCATTTTTTTTTTGCAATAGTAAGCATGGCATCAGTCGGGTTTGGAATATCAGCTGGTAAACCAGCCAATACTATATTATTAATATTTTTATTTTGCTGTGGCTGATCTGCAATATATTCAAGTTTGTTTATTTTTATTTCTAGGTAGTTAATTTTTTCCTCGACCGTAGTTAATCTCTTTTTTAAACATCTGTTTTCCTCGATCACACTGAGATTCTGTTTTATTAGTTCATCCATATAATTTTGAGACTTTCGAATATCAACAACTACAGTACCTAACGTTTTCAGGAATAATGCCACCTTATTGATATCGCAGTTGCTCAGATCAAACGCTAAAAGTTCATCAATATTTACCTCTCTTCTATCATAATTTGTACCGCTTTCATCATAGTTAGAAGCTGCTCCACCGTTTTCAGAATTAGTTTCTTCGTCAAGTATCACATATGATTCATTGGCTGAGGGGCAAGTTTTGCATCGCCAAAGTAATTTGGTACTTCTTATGTTTTCAAATAAATCTTCAGATACGTCAGCGCATCTGATTTGGAAAGCCCTCCACAGGACCCACTGCAACAAACAGCTTTACTATTAACATCTATGAAGCACTCCTTTATCGCAAGTGCTACATTTAACCATTTTTTTTTTTTTTCTTTTTCCAATTTATTCAGTATAAGCGCGCCAATTGTTATAGGAATGAAAAAAATAATTTTCATATACTATAAATTTAAATGGTATTTTTTGTTTTGTTTTATTTTATTTTTTCCTTTTTTTTTGTTTTTTTTATATTTATTTAAATTATTTTATTTTTGTGTTTTACTTATTTTTAAAAAAAAATTTAAAAAAAAAAATTAAAATAAAAAATTTAATAAGGAGCGTAAAAATTTTACATCTAGTCAATTTGACAATTTGACTCTTTCCAAATAGTATAAGAGTCTTAATAGTTGGGCCGTCAAATTGTGGTAAAACAAATGTTATGATGAGTATGCTGCTAGATCTAAAAGGGCTTAAATTTCAAAATATATATATTTACTCAAAATCATTTCATCAACCTAAATATGAATATTTAAAAAAACTAATAAAGTCAATCAAAGGAATGGGATATAATGAATTTTCAAATAATGTTGATGTAGTTAATACATCAGACTCTCAACCAAACTCAATATTTATATTTGATGACGTAGCTTGCGATAAGCAAGATAACATAAGAGCCTATTTTTGTATGGGGCGTCATCAAGGAGTAGATAGCTTCTATTTATGTCAATCCTATACAAAAATTCCAAAGCATTTAGTTAGAGATAATGCAAACTTTTTGCTTATATTCAAGCAAGATGATTTAAATTTAAAACATATATATAACGATCATGTAAATTCTGATATGTCTTACATTGATTTTAAAAAATTGAGTGCATGCTGCTGGAATGATAATTATGGTTTTCTATTAATTGATAAAGATAGCAGTTTAAACAATGGTCGCTATAGAAAAAATTTTGATACAGTTGCTAAATTTTAGTAATCAAGAGAATAGGTCCGTCAGCAGGTAACAGTTAGTAACTGTACAGGTCTTTTAGCAGTTAGCAGTTAGCAACAGAGCAGTTAAGTTGATAATTTGCAGTTAATAATTAACCAGATCAGTCAATATTTAAAAATGGATGAACAACTTATGAAAAATTTAATTAAAACTCGAAAAAGTTTAAAAAAAAAATTTCACTCTTTAAAAGTTGCAAAGCTATCAGAAGATCATAATCGAGAAGAAGCATTTACTCCAATTATAAAACCATTGAAAGAATTAACGAATGTTGTTAAACAACAACAACAATTTTCAGGTAACTTTATCAAACCTGAAATTAAATCGCCTGATGATGATGATAACAACACTAGATCAATGACTTCATTCACGCAGGAAACTAAAACACCTAGCAACAAAAGTAATTCTTACAGTAAATTTAAAACTTCAACACCGAATACTATAAAATTTAAAACACCATCTATAATTGATAATTTCAGTGATGAATCATCAATTTCACAATTTCCTGTTTTTAACAAGTCAGAACTTGATAAGTCATATGGCCCCTATTTTGATGCGTCATTAAATGTTCGAAATCTGGGGAATGCTAATTTCAAAATAGATGAAATTAGTAAAAATATATTAATTGATAATGAAGTTTTTGAAGGAACTAATGGTCTATATGAATTAATATTTTTAAAAAAACCTATAAACCTGAAAGTGATTTAAGTACATACCATCAAATACTTAACAAAATAAATGCACATAGAAGAAATTGTAATCATTTAGAACAAATAAAAGGGAATAAAGGTTTTAAAGATAAGAATATATTAAGAAAATTACATGAACATGACTACAACACTAGACATATAAAAACTGGTTCAAGTTATTCAAAAAAAAATTTTACTAACTTTTTACTTAAATCTTTTTCACCAAGAACTCAATTAAATTTTACAAATCAATCAAATCAATATATTTATTGGGATGATCCTAATGAGTTAGTTGATAGATTAAGGCCTTTAATTGCATCAGAAACAGCTGGTAACAATAATCATAACAATGAAATTGTATCTATAATTGAAGAATTGAGAGAAGCAAATATAATTCAATAACATTTTACATTAGCAATCAGTAAAAATCAGAATGCCGCTAGATAAGTTTGGACGTAGTATGACTTCATCTACTTCTAGAAAATTACATACTCAAGGTCCTCCCGGTATAGGTTTCAAATTAACTTCCGAAGGAATTTATGATTTAAATAACAAAATTTTATCAAATGTTCAAGAACCAGTTAACGGAAGTGATGCAGCAACGCAAACATTTGTGAATAACCAAATTTTCTTTCACAAAGAATTAATAAAAAACTACATAGAAGAAATGTTTGAACATACAGAGACAGCAATATCTATAGAACTTAAATTAGCAGAAGAAAAATTAAGAATTTTAGAAGAAAAATGCAAGATAATTAAGAGATAATTTTTTTTAGTATTTTAAAATAATTTGGGTGAATTTTATAATTTCTAGTACTATGAGTTGTACATATATTCAAACTATATGTTTATTTATATGTTCATTCTTGAAAAGCAGATTCTAACCTTCCACATAACGATTATCAATCCAAAACTTTTTCAAATATTCTATAGTACCATTTAATACTAAGCGGTAAATGTATATTAAATTTACTTAGTACAAAATAATAAATATAATTTTAAATATTATATTATATTATATTTAAATATTCCAATGACAGAATAATTTCTTATAAGTACAATAAAATACATATATGTATGTAAATACGGCGCTATATAATACACATCTATACTCTTATCATTCATTCACTAGTGACATATACGATATGTAAATAAACATGATATTATATAAGTATGTTTGTATATGAATATCATATAAATAAAAATTCTTCAAGCAACCGTTATGTTGTTTATTTATTTACATTTTTTTGTACTACTCATTATATCCTCAACAATTTCAAATTATCGAGTAAAACAAATGCAAAAAATTTGTTGAAGAAATTTGTTAGAAAATTTGAAAAAATCAAGTAACACTTTCGTCAATTATAAAGTAACCCTATATTATTAAAAAAAGTTGTTAACAAAAATAAGAGTATAATGTTGAAGGTTTAATTTTTGTTTATTACTTTAAACAAATTTTAACAGGTGTTCAAGTTACAGGTGTTTCAAAATAGGAAATTTTCAGTTTTTGACCCCGTACAGCTCCTAAACGGGGGGTATGCCACCGTATGCCACAAATATATATTTATTGTATATATACTTTTAAAGATAATAAAATTAGTAATCGTTTAGCGTTTTCAAAATGAAGATATACCTTATACAACTTGTGCTATAACAATTTAAATATAGAGCTTTTTTGAACCTTTGGGGATCTGTAGCTCCGTAACGGGTGGGGCTACAAAAAAAAGTTATTAAAAATAAAATTAATATTTTTGTGAGATCTATCAGCAGTTAAAATTTCATAGCTCTATTTAAAAAAAAATGTGGGGATCTAAAAGTTAGGTGTTCGAGAGCTACCCTAAGGCTTGGTCCAAACTCAACCAAAAAAAATAGGGAACCTACAAATTACTCCCAGAATATTTTGTGTAAATTTCAAGATTCTAGCTTTCTTAGTTTTTGAGTTAGCGTGCTGACGGACGGACATGGCTCAAACGTCTTAGAATTTTTTTCTGATCCGATCCATACCTTTGAAGGTATATCTAGCTCGCTTATTTCGAGGTGTTACAAACGGAGGATTAATTTTATTATACCCGATCCTATCGTACGGGTATAAAAACCAATCGGATTTATTAATGCACGACTACAAAACGCTGAAGCTAAAGCGCAATCAGCATTAGATTTAATTAATAATTCAAAGAATTAATTGCGGTTAGTTTTCATTTAACTTCCAAAATGGATATACATCAAATCGGGTATTCTTTAAACAAATTTTTAAACAAGTATGAGGATATTTTACTAGAAGAGCATTATGAAGAGTTAAAAAGACATTTCAAATTTTTGAAATTATTTCAAAATTCTATTCAAATTGAAACAAAAGAATATGGATATCATTGAGATATATGTCCACATTCACTAGAGGATACCACAAGTCTACCTGATACTTGAACTTGCTTTTCTGCAGAAATTTATATGTTAAAATGTACAAAATTGATGGAATTATATAGAAGAATAGAAAAAAAATAAAAAAATTTCTAATTTTGTTATATTATATATATGTAAATAAATAAAGAATATATTTTGTTGTATTGAAAATTTATTTTTGTTTTATTTAAAATGAGGAAGAATACAGTTGCCTTTGTCAACTCTTAGATACCCGTACGAACCGTTAGTATGTTCGCAGCCTGTCACTCTGCTTACAATATTATTTTTTAAATACTTTAGTATTTTAAAATAATTTGGGTGAATTTTATAATTTCTAGAACTATGGCTTGTACATATATTCAAACTATATGTTTATATGTACATTCTTTAAAAGCAGATTCTAACCTTCCACATAACGATTATCAATCCAAAACTTTTTCAAATATTCTATAGTACCATTTAATACTAAGCGGTAAATGTATATTAAATTTACTTAGTACAAAATAATAAATATAATTTTAAATATTATATTATATTATATTTAAATATTCCAATGACAGAATAATTTCTTATAAGTACAATAAAATACATATATGTATGTAAATACGGCGCTATATAATACACATCTATACTCTTATCATTCATTCACTAGTGACATATACGATATGTAAATAAACATGATATTATATAAGTATGTATGTATATGAATATCATATAAATAAAAATTCTTCAAGCAACCGTTATGTTGTTTATTTATTTACATTTTTTTGTACTACTCATTATATCCTCAACAATTTCAAATTATCGAGTAAAACAAATGCAAAAAATTTGTTGAAGAAATTTGTTAGAAAATTTGAAAAAAGCAAGTAACACTTTCGTCAATTACAATGGAACCCTATATTATTAAAAAAAGTTGTTAACAAAAATAAGAGTATAATGTTGAAGGTTTAATTTTTGTGTATTACTTTAAAAAAATTTTAACAGGTGTTCAAGTTACAGGTGTTTAAAAATAGGAAATTTTCAGTTTTTGACCCCTAAACACTTACAGCTCCTAAATGGGGGGTGATACAAAAAAAATTTCTGAAATGACTCATACTTATTTTCAAAGATCTAACTTCTGTCAAATTTCAAATTTCCAACTTAAACCGTTTAGAAGATAGAAGGGTTGAAGGATTTTGCAAAATTTGAGTTTCACATAACGGTAAATTAAGACACCGTATCCCACAAATATATATTTATTGTATATACACTTTTAAAGCTAATAAAAGTAGTAATCGTTTGGCGTTTTCAAAATGAAGATATACCTTATACAACTTGTGCTCTATACAATTTAAATATAGAGCTTTTTTGAACCTTTGGGGAGCTGTAGCTCCGTAACGGGTGGGGCTACAAAAAAAAGTTATTAAAATAAAATTAATATTTTTGTGAGATCTATCAGTATTTAAAATTTCATAGCTCTATTGCAAAAAAAATGTGAGGATCTAAAAGTTAGGTGTTAGAGAGCTACCCTAAGGCTTGGTCCAAACTCAACCAAAAAAAATAGGGAACCCACAAATTACTCCCAGAATATTCTGTGTAAATTTCAAGATTCTAGCTTTCTTAGTTTTTGAGTTAGCGTGCTGACGGACGGACGGACATGGCTCAAAAGTCTTAGAATTTTTTTCTGATCCGATCCATACCTTTGAAGGTATATCTAGCTCGCTTATTTCGAGGTTGTACAAACGGAGGAGTAATTTTATTATACCCGATCCTATCGTACGGGTATAATGAGTAAAAGAGAGGTTGTCGATGAATTGCATAAGCCAGCTCAGAGGAATTTTAAACGACGTAAAGTTATAATTAAGGGACTTGATGATCTGTGGCAAGCTGATTTAGTAGAAATGGGGTCATATTCTAAAGAGAATAAAGGTTTTAAATTTTTATTAACTGTGATTGATACTTTCTCCAAATATGCATGGGCGATCCCTATAAAAAGAAAAACTTCAGAGAACGTTTCACAAGCAATGCAAAATATTTTTGATACTTCTAAAAGACAACCACAAAATTTACAAACCGATGACGGGAAAGAATATTTTAATAAAATATTCAAAAAATTGTTGGATAAATATCAAATAAATCATTATTCAACATTTAGCACATTAAAAGCATCTATTGTAGAACGTTTTAATCGAACTGTGAAAGAAAAGATGTGGAAAGAGTTCAGTTTTAATGGTAATTACAAATGGATTAAGTTAATTAGAAAACTTGTTGAGCTATATAACAACACTAAACATCGAACAATTAAAAAATGTCCATCAGAGGTTAATAAACATAATGCCAATAATTTACTTAAAACTGTATACAATCATATAAAAATATCTCCGTCGAGCAAATTTAAAATTGCTGATTCAGTTCGAATAAGCAAATATAAACATGTTTTTGAGAAAGGTTATACTCCAAATTGGACAACGGAAGTATTTAAAATAAGAAAAGTTCAAATCACTAACCCTGTCACATATTTACTTGAAAATTATCAAGATCAAGCCATACAAGGGGGGTTCTATGAATATGAATTGTTAAAAACTGAAAAAAAACATGTGTTTTTGATTGAAAAAATTCTTAAAACTAGAGATAATAAAATTTTTGTTAAATGGTTAGGATTTTCTTCTAATCATAATTCATGGATTAATAAAAAAGATTTATTATAAAAATATTATATTTCATTTAATTTTTTTTACAATTATTTTAATATATTGTTTTATTTTGATAAATTAAGAAATTTCCATTTGATATGATATTTTTTGTTTTATGGATCGCAAATCAAGTATAGTGTAGTCTGATTTATAATCTGCATCTATAATAGGAACTGTTTCCACCTCTCCATTACTTAAAATTCTATCTGCTAATATTTCGCGATATTCTAAGCATTTAATTGCGAGAGCCTTTTGCTTAAAATTGCTATCATATTCACATCTTATATGGATATCTTTATTATTATCATATTCCAATTGAAAATGTCTGTAAAATATATGTTCGCTATTTATAATTCCACTAATATTACGTTCTTTTAAAATTAATTCCTGCCTAAAAGCCTCAATAGCTTCATCTATAGAAACATATTGAGGTACTGAATCAGCTTTATCTCTAAGTAATTGATCATCTACTCCCAAAATAGTTATTGATGCTACTGTTGTTGTTGCTTTGTTTAATTCTGGTGAAATTACATGTTTTAATAGCTGGAATTTACATTTCACGGATAAATTTACTTTCACGGTCTCATTATTTGGAAGTAGTATATTAAAATAAGTGCTCCCAAACGCTGATTCATCTAATCTAGCGAAAATTGTAAGCAAATTTAAAGAAAAAAATTATAAAGGGTGTTCAAAATTGAGGTATCATTTTGAATTTGCCGCCATTTTTTTTCTACCTGCAATTTTTATACGAGGTTTCTTTAGGTATATTCTAAATACATTCCGGTTAGTTAATATGGAACGTTATTAACGAAGGAACAACCTGTTTTTGTTATTACAAAATTTTTTGAAAATGGTAAAAGTTTTCAAGATGTAATGAGGAAATTTCGAACAAAATTTGGTAGAGAAAATGCTCCAACAAATCGTGCCATCAAGCTGATGGTTGATAAATTTCTAGAAACTGGATCTGTTCTTGAAAACAGAGGCAACATTTATCAACGTAGTGGCCGTATCGAAATATCGAAAATATTAAAAAAATAAAAAACTTTGTAGTATATTTTTGATTTTCTTTTTATATATTTTAATAAAAGGAATCCTCTGTTCATTTTCAACATCATTTTAGTTATAAAAATTTTTTTCATTTTAAAGAGGCAAATTTTTTTTTTTTGATTCTTTTTCTATTTATTTCTAATTTATAAATATAATTAATTAGAAAATCTTTCATTAAAAATTTGTTTCCGATGATTACTATCTAGAATCTTACATATAATATCATTGGTATTTTGAATTCTTTGTTTGAATCTATAGCGATCCAGTGCTATGAATTCCCAATATTTTTGTCGAGCTAATTTATACGCGGTATTCCATTTGTATAATATATGTATCTGCGGTTTTAAATTGAACTTAACTCCCTTTTTAATCTTCTTTTCATCACTCTCGTCCTCTTCAGAAGAATCTAAAATATTATCTTCCTGCTCCTCGATTTCTTCAGAAGAATCTGAAACATCCAACCACTCGAATAAATCTATAACCTCTTTCTTACTCATCTTAAATATAAATAATCTTTTTAAAAAAAGGAATCTCCTTTGACGTCATTTTAGATTTATATTTTAAAATTTATGTAGGCGTATTACATACAACACACAAAAATTTTTTTAATTTTTTAATTTTCAAGTAAATTTTAAAAATGTTGAAGATCTCATTATTATTTCTAATACAGTATGTATTTCTTATCAATTAGTATGGTGGTTTTTTCAATTTTTTGTTTTTTTCAACATACTAATATTCAAGTTCAAGAAACCATAGAAAATTTGTATTATATTGTATGTAGATAAGAAATTCTATTTTTTTACAATTCATTTTTCATTTTTCTTATCATATATTTAATTTCAAATTCAACAAACCACATTTTTTTTAATCTCTCACAACTATAAGACTATCAGTTAAAAAATAAACTATAAAAAATTTTTTTCAGTTTCCAAAAACTTTGTACTTGTTTTCAGCAACTTTTTACGGACACCTGCTATAACTTCGTACAATTCACTTATAACTTGTAGAAGTACTCGTGTATGAAAAATTTTTGTTTTGAATAGAAGAAATGTCAATATTTATTCAAAGTTGTAGAGCAATTACATATGTGTCTAGCCCCAGCTTCTAGCTTCAGTTCTGCATCCAACCCAAGTTCTCCGCTGAGACCATCGTTTTCATTCACTTTCAGAAACGAAAATTCAATTCCATTATACCACCCCCAATTTCTATTACATAATACCTTAACTGTCGAATTTGATGTGACGTCATTTGACAGTCCTAGAACGTACATATTATTACTGCTAATAAATTAAAAAGCAATTTTGTTTCTAATTTGTATCTAATTTGTCAGAATGAATTTATGGTTCTAAATAAAGCCTGTCACAAAATGTTTGTTAACGTTTGTTAACCCATTTCCGCACAAGCACTTATTAAAAATATTTTGCCTAATTATTTGTATTGTTATTATTATTAGAAAAATATTTCCAAAACTCTTTACTTTTATCTATACTGTTTTTAATATTCCATAAAAACTTTTCAATGCAAACTTCTCATATAGAACAGTAATTAAAGTAGCCTTATTAAGTATCTTAGTAATACTGTGTTTAAGTCTTAACAACACAACATTTTCGGCCGTTGTAAGAAAACAGAAACAATCTCCTTAGATAATCATCATGTCATCATTCAGAGACGCATTACTTACATGTGACCTTTACATGTTGTCTAATAAGGTGCATGTATATAACATATTTCCTATAAAATATCATTGAAATATGTACATATAGTATGTATAATATCCGTATATTTAAAATACTATAAACATAATCAATTAAATTAGAAAACATATTCACATTTCTGTACAGTGTTTAATCAAAAATGAGTATATACATATTTAAAAAATTGAAAACCTTACATTCTTATCCATACACAATTTTTACACATAGTTTTAACCATTTAATTTAAAAACATAATTAGAAAAAGTAAAAGTAAAAAAAATTTGGTTGATTTATAAAGGTAAAACACAATAATGTAGTTTTTATATTAAAAATATGTTAAACAGAACATGTGATGTATGCATTTAAAAAGAAGTTTTTTCAAAATTTGAAGAGCTGTCGGTGCTGTATTATCTCTAACGGTGGGGGTACATAAAACAAATTGTTCTACAACATTACTCTTTTAAGAGACCTATTCATAGTTAATCTTTCATTGCACATTATTAAACAGTATATAGGTTTTGTAAACAGACGGATTGACAAAGTGAACCTAATAGCAAATTTTTCAAAATGTGCTTAAAAGGATTTACTGAAATTCTGAGAAACATGCAGTGACATTACTTACGAAAAAAATGTATTACATTATGGTCTTTTATCACCCCCCGGTCTTTTAAATTCAATTTTATGTTTCAGTATTAATGAATATATTGTAAAAATTCACTTCGCCGTAATCCTGTACTCAATAGATTATTGAATCTTTTAAAGATTTTTTGTAGACGAATTGTCTTTAATTTTTCGCTCTGTTTATTCAATCTAACTAAATGTAATAAAAAATAGAATATTAACTACCAGCATCTGAAAATGTATAGTAATACTTGAACTATATTAATTAAATATAAATTATATTAACGCAAAAATTAATAATTTTTGTTTCATAAAGCCGATAAAATACTCCGGGCAACGCCGGGTACTCTAATATATAGTCTAATATATAAAGCAGAAATTCTGTTTATTTGTTCGTGCCCTTATCACGTAAAAATCACCCGTCCAATTGAAAATAAGTTTTGCAGGAACATATCTACGACCCCGGAAAGTGTTCTAGGCTATATCGCGTTTCGGTTCTTTATCCACTTGTGGCCCGAGAGCTATTTAAAGCTTTTTTATTTTTTCGTTGCCCTGCCTAAACGGTTCAATTGATTCAGTTAAAAATTTGTACAACTGTTCTTCTTAGCTTTGGACGGGTATTAAAGAAATTTGAATCCAATAACTAAACCGGGTTCGGTCCTGCGGGCTTCCAAAAAATTTGTTGTTTCCAATTTATGTTCAATTTTATATGATGGGTTTCTGGTCTGAAAAAAAGCCTGTCACACATTTTTATGAAGTTCCGGTAACCCGTTTGGGCATGAGAGCCGAACGAAGTACATTAAATTTTTCTGTTGTCCTGCTTAACGGTTTAATCAATTGATTTGAAAATTCGCAAAGTTATTGCTCTTTAGCAGAAAAGCTCACTAGGTTAATTTGGTTTAGCTACATTAACCCGTTGCGGCACCAGGGGTCAGTGAAGTTTTTTAATTGCTTTGTTGTCGCGCTTAAACGGTTTTACCAATTGTGTTGCAAATTTACAATAGTGTAACTCTTCACCCCAGAACTTCACTAAGTGACTTGGTTACGATCCCTTAATCTGTTTTGGCACCAGGGCCCAATAAAGTTTTTTAATTTCTTTGTTGTCGCGCTTAAATGGTTTTAACAATTGAGTTGAAAATTTACAAAAGTGTAGCTCTTTTTCACAGGAGCTCACTGAGTTGATTTGGTTACGATTCATTAACCCGTTTCGGCATCAGGGCCCAATGAAGTTTTTAATTTCTTTGTTGTCGCGCTTAAACGGTTTTACCAACTGAGTTGCAAATTTACAAAAGTGTAGCTTTTTACCACAGGAGCTCACTGAGTTGATTTGGTTACAATCCGTTAACCCAGATACCAGATTTCGGTACCAGATACTAATGAAGGTTTTTAATTACTTTGTTGACACGCTTAAACGGTTTTACCAATTGAGTTGAAAATTTACAAAAGTGTAGCTCTTAACCCCAGAACATAACTTAGTTGATTTGGTTACGATCCCTTGATATGTTTTGGCACCAGGGGCCAATGAAATTTTTTAATTTCTTTGTTGTCGCGCTTAAATGGTTTAACAAATTGAGTTGAAAATTTACAAAAGTTTAGGTCTTCATCTTAGAACATCATTAAGTTGATTTGATTACGATCCATTAACCCGTTGCGGCATCAGGGCCCAATGAAGTTTTTAATTTCTTTGTTGTCGTGCTTAAACGGTTTTACCAATTGAGTTGAAAATTTACAAAATGGTAGGTCTTTATAACAAAACCTATCTGAGTTGGGTGCAATAACTTACCCGGGTTCGGAACGGCAAGCTTCCAAAAAATTTGTTGTTTCCGATTTATGTCCAATTTTCTATGGTGGTTTTCTGATCTAAAAAAAAGCCTATCACACATTTGTATGAAGTTTCGGTAACCCGTCTGGGCACGTGAGCCGAACGAAGTTCATTAAATTTTTCTGTTGTCCTGCTTAAACGGTTTATCCAATTGATTTGAAAATTCGCAAAATTATTGCTCTTTAGCAGAAAAGCTCACTAAGTTAATTTGGTTACGATCCATTCACCCGCTTCTGCGCCAGGGCTCTATAAAGGTTTCAAATTTCTTTGTTGTCGCGCTGAAACGGTTTTACCAATTGAGTTGAATATTTACAAAATTCTGGGTCTTCACCCCAGAACATTACTCAGTCGATTTGGTTACGATCCATTAACCCGTTAGGGCACCAGGACCCAATGAAATTTTTTAATTTCCTTTTTGTCGCGCTTAAACGGTTTTACCTATTGAGTGGAAAATTTACAAAAGTGTGGGTCTTTATTTTGTTAGAGTTACTGATTTATATCTTATTTTGCTTACTTGTTTTAGAATGTTAATTAATTGCTATTTATACCCGTACGATAGGATCGGATATAATAAAATTACTCTTTCGTTTGTAACACCTCGAAATAAGCGAGCTAGATATACCTTCAAAGGTATGGATCCGATCAGAAAAAAATTCTAAGACTTTTGAGCCATGTCCGTCCGTCCGTCCGTCCGTCAGCACGCTAACTCAAAAACTAAGAAAGCTAGAATCTTGAAATTTACACAAAATATTTTGGGAGTAATTTGTAGGTTCCCTATTTTTTTTGGTTGAGTTTGGACCAAGCCTTAGGGTAGCTCTCGAACACCTAACTTTTAGATCCCCACATTTTTTTTGCAATAGAGCTATGAAATTTTAACTACTGATAGATCTCACAAAAATATTAATTTTATTTTTAATAACTCTTTTTTGTAGCCCCACCCGTTACGGAGCTACAGCTCCCCAAAGGTTCAAAAAAGTTCTATATTTAAATTGTTATAGCACAAGTATAAGGTATATCTTCATTTTGAAAACACCAAACGATTACTACTTTTATTAGCTTTAAAAGTATATATACAATAAATATGTATTTGTGGCATACGGTGTCTTAATTTACCGTTATGCGAACTTAAATTTTGCAAAATCCTTTAACCCTTCTATCTTCTAAAAGGTTTAAGTTGGAAACTTGAAATTTTGACAGAAGTTAGATCTCTCAAAATAAGTATGAGTCATTTCAGAAATTTTTTTTGTATCACCCCCCGTTTAGGAGCTATAAGGACTCAAAAACTGAAAATTTCCTATTTTTAAACACCTGTAACTTGAACACCTGTTAGAATTTTTTTGAAGTAATACACAAAAATTAAAGTTTCAACATCATACTCTTATTTCTGTTAACAACTTTTTTTAATAATATAGGGTTACTTTATAATTTAGGGTTACTTGATTTTTTCAAATTTTCTAACAAATTTCTTCAACAAATTTTTTGCATTTGTTTTATTCGATAATTTGAAATTGTTGAGGATATAATGCGTAGTACATAAAAATGTAAATAAATATACAACATAACGGTTGCTTGAAGAATTTTTATTTATATGATATTGATATACATACATACTTATATAATATCATGTTTATTTACATATCGTATATGTCACTAGTGAATGAATGATAAGAGTATATATGTGTATTATATAGCGCAGTATTTACATACATATATGTATTTTATTGTACTTATAAGAAATTATTCTGTCAATGGAATATTTAAATATAATATAATATAATATTTAAAATTATCTTTACTGTTTTGTACTTAGTAAATTTAATATACATTTACCGCTTAGTATTAAATGGTACTATAGAATATTTGAAAAAGTTTTGGATTGATAATCGTTATGTGAAAGGTTAGAATCTGCTTTCGAAGAATGTACATATAAACATATAGTTTGAATATATGTACAACCCATAGTTCTAGAAATTATAAAATTCACCCAAATTATTTTAAAATACTAAAATATTAAAAAAATAATATTGTGAGCAGAGTGGCAGGCTGTTAACATACTAACAGTTCGTACGGGTATCTAAGAGTTGACAAAGTCAACTGTATTCTTCCTCGTTTTTTTATAAAAACAAACTAATATTTATGTTAATAAAACTAGATTTAATAGTAAATATAATTGCATAAATATAGATAGATTTTTTATTCAATAATACCAAGACAAGGCAAGAATGTAGTTAAAAATTTCAAAGTTTCTGTATTTTTATTATTTTTTTTATAACAAAACAAAATGATTTTTACATGATTTTGCATATTTTATAACTTTTATTTACCACACTACAGGAAAAAGTATCGTTCAAAATTATTGATTCAGCAAAATATTTTGAAATATTAATATTTTTATTTTATTTCTTTCATAAGCTTTAAAAATCCAATTATTATAATATAATCGTTATCATATTATCCAGCCAATGATGTAGTTGTTTAGACACCGAACTTTAATACGAAAGGTCTCGGATTCAAACCTCGGTCATATAGATTAATAAAAAATAATAGACATTTTTCTTATAATATATTATTAGTAGAATATAATTAAATTAAAAACAAGTAAAAGAAACAGTAAGTCGATGCAATCGATTTATTGATACCCTACACCTGAATAATTCGAATTAAATTACAAATATTTTCTTCAACTCGAATTTAAAGTACGTAAAAGAGGCATGCTTCAACACTCTTGTACAAAATTTCAAGTTTCTATCTTTATTATTTTCTTGTCTTGTCCTAATCTCTATAAATTTCGAGCTTGACAGGCGTGTGTCAGGCGCCCTAATTGCCACGACAATTCATCTCAAATTTCAGGGACATAGAGGAAACATTACTACACTTGTACCAATTTTAAAGGTTTAATCTCTATTGGTTTTGGAAGTATACTCGTTTGCTCTTGGCGAATTCGGAGGCTTCCAAAATCCGAACAGATGGTATAAATCATCTCAAATGTCAGTTTTCAAATTGCAAATAAAAGGAAACATAATAGAACAGTCTTGTACCAAATATAAGGTTCTGTCTTTATTGATTTTGGAGATATGTTCGTTTGTTTTCGGGCAGAACGTCGAGCACAAAAATTTGGCTTTTGGAATATTTATTTAAATGGAAATGGGTTCATCACTCATTATGGAATTATATAAAAAAAATAATAATTTTCTTATTTTTTCTGCTGCAAATAAATTGCATAAAAAAGCCGTTCCTCGCAGTATGTTGGCTTCAGTTCTAGCACAACCTACATTTTTTTTAAAAATGTTTATTTATTTCAGATTTTAATCAAGCAAATTACAATATGTTATACTTATTCTAGTTTAAGCTAAAATAAACAACAAAAGTAAAAACAAATTAATTAATAAGTTATTATTAAGTGTTAACAACAACAAAATTTTAATTTAATTAAGAATTCATAGGCCAAAAGGTAATTCAAAAAGTTCAATTCTACAAAATAGAATAGACTATTTTTTTTAAAGATTGTTTTGTTAGTGGAAGTTTAATATGGGGCTATATGTGTTACAATGAGCCATACTTCTATTAATTGGTTTATGCTTACCATAATTAACCTGTTGGGGCACCAGGACCCAATGAAATTTTTTGATTTCCTTTCTGTGGCGCTTAAACGGTTTTATCTATTGAGTTGAAAATTTACAAAAGTGTGGGTCTTCACCCCAAAACATCATTCAGTTGACTTGGTTACGATCCATTCCCCAGTTTCGGTACCAGGGCCTAATGAAATGTTTCAATTTCCTTGTTGCCGCGTTGAAACGGTTTTACCAATTGAGTTGAAAATTTACAAAAGTGTAGCTCTTTACCATAGGAGCTCACTGAGTTTATTTGGTTACGATTCATTAACCCGTTTCGGCAGTAGGGCTCAATGAAGTTTTTTAATTTCTTTGTTGTCGCGCTTAAACGGTTTTACCAATTGAGTTGAAAATTTACAAAAGTGTAGGTCTTTATAACAAAAGTTTTGTGAGTTGATTTGGTTACGATACATTAACAATGCTGAAACGGGTTTAGACCATGAAGTTTCTCATTTTTTTGTTGTTGTGCTTAAACGATTTGACCAATTGAAAATTTGCAAAAGTATTGCACTTTGGCACAAAAACTCATTCTATAAATTTTGTTGTGATACATTAACACCTTTTGACACTATAGACTGTCAAAAAAAATTTTGTTTCTAATTTGTGTCTAATTTGGCAGGATGAATTTACGGTTCTAAATAAAGCCTGTGACAAAATGCTTGTTAACGTTTGTTAACCCATTTCCGCAAGAACACTTATTAAAAATATTTTGCCTAATTTTTTGTATTGTTAAAACTATTATTAATAATATATTTCTAACACTCTTTACTGTTATCTATACTGTTTTCAATATTCCATAAAAACTTTTCAATGCAAACTTCTAATATCGAACAGTAATTAAGGAAGACTTATTAAGCATCTTAAGAATACTGTGTTTAAGTCTTAACAACATAATATTTTCGGCCGTTGTAAAAAAACAGAAACAATCTCCTACTTAGACAATCATCATGTCATTATTCAGAAATGTATTACTTACATGTGGCTTTCACATGTGGTCTTCTTATAAAAGATGGATGTGTATAACATATTTCCCATAAAATATCATTGAAATATGTACATATAGTATGTATAATTACCGTATATTTAAAAATACTATAAACATAATCAATTAAATTAGAAACATATTCACATTTCTGTACAGTATTTAATCAAAAATGAGTACATATATATTGAAAGAACTGAGAACCTTACATTCTTATCCATACACAATTTTTACACATATTTTTAGCCAATCAATTTGAAAACATAATTAGGAAAAGTAAACGTAAAAAAATTCTGGTTGATTTATAAAAGTAAAACACAATCATGTAGTTTTTATATTAAAAATAAACGTGAAATGTATGCATTTAAAAACAAATTTTAAAAACTGTTGGTTTACCACAGAACATCGCTCGATTTATTCACCCCAGTAGCACTTCACCCCAGAACATCACTCGATTGATTTGGTTACGATCCATTAACAAGTTTCGACACCAGGGCCCAATTAAGTTTTTTTATTTATTTTTTGTCGTGTTTAAACGGTTTTACCAATTGAGTTGAAAATTTACAAAAGTGTAGCTGTTTACCACACGAACTCACTGAGTTTATTTGGTTACGATCCATTAACCCGTTTCGGCAGTAGGACTCAATGAAGTTTTTTAATTTCTTTGTTGTCGGCCTTAAACGGTTTTACCAATTAAAACCATTACTCTGTTAAGAGACCTATTCTTAGGTAATATTTCATTGCTCTTTATTAAATAGTATATTTTTTTTTTCCTAAGGGAGGTGGGAATCTTCCAAAGACACCAAGAATTACACCTTGGTAGTGTCAGATTGTTACTGACTAAACCCACCTCCCCTTTTAGCAAATATATTGGGTGAAACCCTTACCTGCGAACGCAGTATATTGGCTAGGGAGTAGGGATAGGAAAGGATAGGAAAATGGATACGGAAACATTGAATTGGGAGTGGGACTGTAAGAAAACAATGAATCCGCCAATTATTATTATTTTGCTATCAGTGACTAAAGCCGTCACAACAGTTACAATATGTAGTAGTAGTATATATATTACTACATGAGATAATTATTGAAGGCAACCGCCACTGCCACTGTAGCGGCTGTTATTATTAGTATTAATATTCTTATTAATATTATTATTATTTTACTACAGAGTCAGCGCCATCAGTGGATTACAACGTGCAGCAGTATATATCACCTTACTTGCATGATAATTAATGCTCTGGCAGTCATTAGTTACGAGAATATGTTTAAAAACATATTACCTAAACAATTCCTACCTTTCATTCAAAAATATTTGAAATAATAAACTTTTGTGTGCCAAAAATTCGTAAAAAGATAAAAAAAATTACTGATCCTTGACTTGGTAGACAATTAAGAGCATTACGTAATGAACACACCAAAATATACTATAAAAATTAAACTTACCAAAGAGCCTAGTATTCATTTATTAAACACGTACAAATGCTTTACTTTCAATTTTAAACAAAAAGCAAGCTTAGCATACAATAATTATGTCACAGATATTAGCAATACGTTACAGATCCGTAGTAGTCTGCTGTATTCTGTAACTTATTTGACGATAGTTTTCAAAAAGTTTATCGCACGTAAGAACTTCTCTGACCTGATAAAGTACTCCAATTAAATTATCACAGATTTCTGTGTTTCTGAAAATGAAATATTTAGCTGAGCCACACTTGTTTCCCCCGTTAGTTTTTTTTATATAACTGTGATTTTTTTCGAACTCATTCGCTTTATTTCATTTTTAATTAGTCACTTTCCCAGATTCATGGAAATTCTCCAACCTAACTATCATTTATACAACGTACAGTGCACTGTGGACAATTCACTATATGCTAAATTAACTGGTGCACAAAGCACTATGTTGAAAAGAAGCTTTATAGGAGAGGAAAACAGACTACTTTTTAAAATACCTAAGAACCCCAGATAATATAAGAATGAAAAAAAAAAAAAACCGAAAAAAATAATAAGAAATACAGCAATAGCTATAATATATATATCAACACTGAAATATCGACACAAAATTTTCACAGTGAAAGCATACAGCTTCTAAAGTCTAGACGTAGAGTCTCCGCAGATTAGATTTAGAGACAGTCTCCAATGGACCTAGGTAGATTAATAAACACATTATTGCGCATTAATTATTTTAGAAATCCAATTTTTTTGTAGAAATTATTTATACATAGTTAATTGAAATGTACAACTCTCCAGTTTTTATAAACCTTTATTTATTAATACAAATTTTACAAACTATATACTTTTATTCTCCCTCTAGAATTGGTGCTTTAGCCAAATATCGTTGTGAAAGAGGATACAAAATTATTGGAGATCCTTTAGTTACCTGTAATGAAAATGGTATTTGGAGTGGAGTTATTCCTGAATGCTTATGTAAAAATTTTAAACATATTATTAAGGGATAAATTTAAAAATTATCAATTTTATATTTTAGACGTTGATTGTGGGAAACCACCTCACATTACGAATGGTAAAACAATTTTAACAACCAACGCTACATATTACGGAGCAGTTCTCCTATACGATTGTGAAGACAACTTTAAATTATCTGGAGTTTCTCGAAGAATTTGTTCCCAAGATGGTACGTGGAGTCATGAAGAGCCAGCGTGCCTTGATATTTTATGTGATAACCTGATGCCAAATAGTTTGTTGGAAATTGAGTCTATAGGACCAAGAACGGTAGGTTCTATAATGGAATATCGTTGCCCCAGAGGAAGAGTACTTATTGGTAACAATTCTCGTACTTGTATGAGAACTGGAAATTGGTCAGGAAAACCCCCTACATGCCAACGTATGAATGGTTTATTTATGTATATAAATACTTATTATAAAATTTTTCCCTTTTATAGCCGTTGAATGCGGACTTCCAGAACCAGTTCAAAATGGTAGAGTAATAGTAATTAATGAAACCACAACTTATGGTGGTTCAGCTGAATACCATTGTATTCCGAATTATATAAGATCTGGACCATTTTTACGCAAATGTTTAGATAACGGAACGTGGAGTGGTGAAGAACCAAGATGTTCAGTTTTTCAATCACAAGAATCCGAATCACATTTAAGCAGTGGAATGATATTTGGAGGATCAATTATAATTATTTTATTAATTATAATAACGGCCCTTTTTGTGTATAGAAATAAGCAACAACCAGTTAAAAACTCGGAGAATGTTCAGGCTGCTGAATCAAAAGAAGATAGAAATGCTGCAGTAGTATCATATTCAACTTTTGAATTAAATAACCGTACCGAAAGTAGCTCAAAATCAACAAAAGGTATTCTTTTTAAAACTTTAAATTTAAAAAGTAAAATGTTGACTTTATAATTATAATTTTGATGAAATATTTTAGACAATGTATATAACGATCTTGAACAATGGCACTACGATACGCCATATGAAATAAAAAATAATGACGAGGTTTATGAACCGGAACCTTATAACGGTTTGAATTCAATTACGATAAATGGTTTAGCTGTGAGATAGTATTTATTTTCAATAACAAGTAATTAATCTATTGTATATATTATGTTATGCTATATGTTATTAAAATAGAAGAAATACATGGTAAATTTTAGACAACTATAAACAATTGAAATCTGAATTTATTTTCTTTTTGATCCTACTAAATATAAGTACAGATGGTTTAACCAGATGTTTATAATAAATGATAATAAATAAAATTTAAATAATATTGGATATTTTTTTAAGTTTAATTATTTTATTTATTTTGTTGGAGTTACTGATTTATATCTTATTTACTGATTTACTGATTTTTATCTCATGTAAATAAACATGATATTATATAAGTATGTATGTATATGAATATCATATAAATAAAAATTCTTCAAGCAACCGTTATGTTGTTTATTTATTTACATTTTTTTGTACTACTCATTATATCCTCAACAATTTCAAATTATCGAGTAAAACAAATGCAAAAAATTTGTTGAAGAAATTTGTTAGAAAATTTGAAAAAAGCAAGTAACACTTTCGTCAATTACAATGGAACCCTATATTATTAAAAAAAGTTGTTAACAAAAATAAGAGTACAATGTTGAAGGTTTAATTTTTGTGTATTACTTTAAAAAAATTTTAACAGGTGTTCAAGTTACAGGTGTTTAAAAATAGGAAATTTTCAGTTTTTGACCCCTAAACACTTACAGCTCCTAAATGGGGGGTGATACAAAAAAAATTTCTGAAATGACTCATACTTATTTTCAAAGATCTAACTTCTGTCAAATTTCAAGTTTCCAACTTAAACCGTTTAGAAGATAGAAGGGTTGAAGGATTTTGCAAAATTTGAGTTTCACATAACGGTAAATTAAGACACCGTATCCCACAAATATATATTTATTGTATATACACTTTTAAAGCTAATAAAAGTAGTAATCGTTTGGCGTTTTCAAAATGAAGATATACCTTATACAATTTGTGCTCTATACAATTTAAATATAGAACTTTTTTGAACCTTTGGGGAGCTGTAGCTCCGTAACGGGTGGGGCTACAAAAAAAAGTTATTAAAATAAAATTAATATTTTTGTGAGATCTATCAGTATTTAAAATTTCATAGCTCTATTGCAAAAAAAATGTGAGGATCTAAAAGTTAGGTGTTAGAGAGCTACCCTAAGGCTTGGTCCAAACTCAACCAAAAAAAATAGGGAACCCACAAATTACTCCCAGAATATTTTGTGTAAATTTCAAGATTCTAGCTTTCTTAGTTTTTGAGTTAGCGTGCTGACGGACGGACGGACATGGCTCAAAAGTCTTAGAATTTTTTTCTGATCCGATCCATACCTTTGAAGGTATATCTAGCTCGCTTATTTCGAGGTTGTACAAACGGAGGAGTAATTTTATTATACCCGATCCTATCGTACGGGTATAATGAGTAAAAGAGAGGTTGTCGATGAATTGCATAAGCCAGCTCAGAGGAATTTTAAACGACGTAAAGTTATAATTAAGGGACTTGATGATCTGTGGCAAGCTGATTTAGTAGAAATGGGGTCATATTCTAAAGAGAATAAAGGTTTTAAATTTTTATTAACTGTGATTGATACTTTCTCCAAATATGCATGGGCGATCCCTATAAAAAGAAAAACTTCAGAGAACGTTTCACAAGCAATGCAAAATATTTTTGATACTTCTAAAAGACAACCACAAAATTTACAAACCGATGACGGGAAAGAATATTTTAATAAAATATTCAAAAAATTGTTGGATAAATATCAAATAAATCATTATTCAACATTTAGCACATTAAAAGCATCTATTGTAGAACGTTTTAATCGAACTGTGAAAGAAAAGATGTGGAAAGAGTTCAGTTTTAATGGTAATTACAAATGGATTAAGTTAATTAGAAAACTTGTTGAGCTATATAACAACACTAAACATCGAACAATTAAAAAATGTCCATCAGAGGTTAATAAACATAATGCCAATAATTTACTTAAAACTGTATACAATCATATAAAAATATCTCCGTCGAGCAAATTTAAAATTGCTGATTCAGTTCGAATAAGCAAATATAAACATGTTTTTGAGAAAGGTTATACTCCAAATTGGACAACGGAAGTATTTAAAATAAGAAAAGTTCAAATCACTAACCCTGTCACATATTTACTTGAAAATTATCAAGATCAAGCCATACAAGGGGGTTCTATGAATATGAATTGTTAAAAACTGAAAAAAAACATGTGTTTTTGATTGAAAAAATTCTTAAAACTAGAGATAATAAAATTTTTGTTAAATGGTTAGGATTTTCTTCTAATCATAATTCATGGATTAATAAAAAAGATTTATTATAAAAATATTATATTTCATTTAATTTTTTTTACAATTATTTTAATATATTGTTTTATTTTGATAAATTAAGAAATTTCCATTTGATATGATATTTTTTGTTTTATGGATCGCAAATCAAGTATAGTGTAGTCTGATTTATAATCTGCATCTATAATAGGAACTGTTTCCACCTCTCCATTACTTAAAATTCTATCTGCTAATATTTCGCGATATTCTAAACATTTAATTGCGAGAGCCTTTTGCTTAAAATTGCTATCATATTCACATCTTATATGGATATCTTTATTATTATCATATTCCAATTGAAAATGTCTGTAAAATATATGTTCGCTATTTATAATTCCACTAATATTACGTTCTTTTAAAATTAATTCCTGCCTAAAAGCCTCAATAGCTTCATCTATAGAAACATATTGAGGTACTGAATCAGCTTTATCTCTAAGTAATTGATCATCTACTCCCAAAATAGTTATTGATGCTACTGTTGTTGTTGCTTTGTTTGCTTTTGCTTGCAATGAAATTTGCTTTGCTTTAATTCTGGTGAAATTACATGTTTTAATAGCTGGAATTTACTTTTCACGGATAAATTTACTTTCACGGTCTCATTATTTGGAAGTAGTATATTAAAATAAGTGCTCCCAAACGCTGATTCATCTAATCTAGCGAAAATTGTAAGCAAATTTAAAGAAAAAAATTATAAAGGGTGTTCAAAATTGAGGTATCATTTTGAATTTGCCGCCATTTTTTTTCTACCTGGAATTTTTATACGAGGTTTCTTTAGGTATATTCTAAATACATTCCGGTTAGTTAATATGGAACGTTATTAACGAAGGAACAACCTGTTTTTGTTATTACAAAATTTTTTGAAAATGGTAAAAGTTTTCAAGATGTAATGAGGAAATTTCGAACAAAATTTGGTAGAGAAAATGCTCCAACAAATCGTGCCATCAAGCTGATGGTTGATAAATTTCTAGAAACTGGATCTGTTCTTGAAAACAGAGGCAACATTTATCAACGTAGTGGCCGTATCGAAATATCGAAAATATTAAAAAAATAAAAAACTTTGTAGTATATTTTTGATTTTCTTTTTATATATTTTAATAAAAGGAATCCTCTGTTCATTTTCAACATCATTTTAGTTATAAAAATTTTTTTCATTTTAAAGAGGCAAATTATTTTTTTTTGATTCTTTTTCTATTTATTTCTAATTTATAAATATAATTAATTAGAAAATCTTTCATTAAAAATTTGTTTCCGATGATTACTATCTAGAATCTTACATATAATATCATTGGTATTTTGAATTCTTTGTTTGAATCTATAGCGATCCAGTGCTATGAATTCCCAATATTTTTGTCGAGCTAATTTATACGCGGTATTCCATTTGTATAATATATGTATCTGCGGTTTTAAATTGAACTTAACTCCCTTTTTAATCTTCTTTTCATCACTCTCGTCCTCTTCAGAAGAATCTAAAATATTATCTTCCTGCTCCTCGATTTCTTCAGAAGAATCTGAAACATCCAACCACTCGAATAAATCTATAACCTCTTTCTTACTCATCTTAAATATAAATAATCTTTTTAAAAAAAGGAATCTCCTTTGACGTCATTTTAGATTTATATTTTAAAATTTATGTAGGCGTATTACATACAACACACAAAAATTTTTTTAATTTTTTAATTTTCAAGTAAATTTTAAAAATGTTGAAGATCTCATTATTATTTCTAATACAGTATGTATTTCTTATCAATTAGTATGGTGGTTTTTTCAATTTTTTGTTTTTTTCAACATACTAATATTCAAGTTCAAGAAACCATAGAAAATTTGTATTATATTGTATGTAGATAAGAAATTCTATTTTTTTACAATTCATTTTTCATTTTTCTTATCATATATTTAATTTCAAATTCAACAAACCACATTTTTTTTAATCTCTCACAACTATAAGACTATCAGTTAAAAAATAAACTATAAAAAATTTTTTTCAGTTTCCAAAAACTTTGTACTTGTTTTCAGCAACTTTTTACGGACACCTGCTATAACTTCGTACAATTCACTTATAACTTGTAGAAGTACTCGTGTATGAAAAATTTTTGTTTTGAATAGAAGAAATGTCAATATTTATTCAAAGTTGTAGAGCAATTACATATGTGTCTAGCCCCAGCTTCTAGCTTCAGTTCTGCATCCAACCCAAGTTCTCCGCTGAGACCATCGTTTTCATTCACTTTCAGAAACGAAAATTCAATTCCATTATACCACCCCCAATTTCTATTACATAATACCTTAACTGTCGAATTTGATGTGACGTCATTTGACAGTCCTAGAACGTACATATTATTACTGCTAATAAATTAAAAAGCAATTTTGTTTCTAATTTGTATCTAATTTGTCAGAATGAATTTATGGTTCTAAATAAAGCCTGTCACAAAATGTTTGTTAACGTTTGTTAACCCATTTCCGCACAAGCACTTATTAAAAATATTTTGCCTAATTATTTGTATTGTTATTATTATTAGAAAAATATTTCCAAAACTCTTTACTTTTATCTATACTGTTTTTAATATTCCATAAAAACTTTTCAATGCAAACTTCTCATATAGAACAGTAATTAAAGTAGCCTTATTAAGTATCTTAGTAATACTGTGTTTAAGTCTTAACAACACAACATTTTCGGCCGTTGTAAGAAAACAGAAACAATCTCCTTAGATAATCATCATGTCATCATTCAGAGACGCATTACTTACATGTGACCTTTACATGTTGTCTAATAAGGTGCATGTATATAACATATTTCCTATAAAATATCATTGAAATATGTACATATAGTATGTATAATATCCGTATATTTAAAATACTATAAACATAATCAATTAAATTAGAAAACATATTCACATTTCTGTACAGTGTTTAATCAAAAATGAGTATATACATATTTAAAAAATTGAAAACCTTACATTCTTATCCATACACAATTTTTACACATAGTTTTAACCATTTAATTTAAAAACATAATTAGAAAAAGTAAAAGTAAAAAAAATTTGGTTGATTTATAAAGGTAAAACACAATAATGTAGTTTTTATATTAAAAATATGTTAAACAGAACATGTGATGTATGCATTTAAAAAGAAGTTTTTTCAAAATTTGAAGAGCTGTCGGTGCTGTATTATCTCTAACGGTGGGGGTACATAAAACAAATTGTTCTACAACATTACTCTTTTAAGAGACCTATTCATAGTTAATCTTTCATTGCACATTATTAAACAGTATATAGGTTTTGTAAACAGACGGATTGACAAAGTGAACCTAATAGCAAATTTTTCAAAATGTGCTTAAAAGGATTTACTGAAATTCTGAGAAACATGCAGTGACATTACTTACGAAAAAAATGTATTACATTATGGTCTTTTATCACCCCCCGGTCTTTTAAATTCAATTTTATGTTTCAGTATTAATGAATATATTGTAAAAATTCACTTCGCCGTAATCCTGTACTCAATAGATTATTGAATCTTTTAAAGATTTTTTGTAGACGAATTGTCTTTAATTTTTCGCTCTGTTTATTCAATCTAACTAAATGTAATAAAAAATAGAATATTAACTACCAGCATCTGAAAATGTATAGTAATACTTGAACTATATTAATTAAATATAAATTATATTAACGCAAAAATTAATAATTTTTGTTTCATAAAGCCGATAAAATACTCCGGGCAACGCCGGGTACTCTAATATATAGTCTAATATATAAAGCAGAAATTCTGTTTATTTGTTCGTGCCCTTATCACGTAAAAATCACCCGTCCAATTGAAAATAAGTTTTGCAGGAACATATCTACGACCCCGGAAAGTGTTCTAGGCTATATCGCGTTTCGGTTCTTTATCCACTTGTGGCCCGAGAGCTATTTAAAGCTTTTTTATTTTTTCGTTGCCCTGCCTAAACGGTTCAATTGATTCAGTTAAAAATTTGTACAACTGTTCTTCTTAGCTTTGGACGGGTATTAAAGAAATTTGAATCCAATAACTAAACCGGGTTCGGTCCTGCGGGCTTCCAAAAAATTTGTTGTTTCCAATTTATGTTCAATTTTATATGATGGGTTTCTGGTCTGAAAAAAAGCCTGTCACACATTTTTATGAAGTTCCGGTAACCCGTTTGGGCATGAGAGCCGAACGAAGTACATTAAATTTTTCTGTTGTCCTGCTTAACGGTTTAATCAATTGATTTGAAAATTCGCAAAGTTATTGCTCTTTAGCAGAAAAGCTCACTAGGTTAATTTGGTTTAGCTACATTAACCCGTTGCGGCACCAGGGGTCAGTGAAGTTTTTTAATTGCTTTGTTGTCGCGCTTAAACGGTTTTACCAATTGTGTTGCAAATTTACAATAGTGTAACTCTTCACCCCAGAACTTCACTAAGTGACTTGGTTACGATCCCTTAATCTGTTTTGGCACCAGGGCCCAATAAAGTTTTTTAATTTCTTTGTTGTCGCGCTTAAATGGTTTTAACAATTGAGTTGAAAATTTACAAAAGTGTAGCTCTTTTTCACAGGAGCTCACTGAGTTGATTTGGTTACGATTCATTAACCCGTTTCGGCATCAGGGCCCAATGAAGTTTTTAATTTCTTTGTTGTCGCGCTTAAACGGTTTTACCAACTGAGTTGCAAATTTACAAAAGTGTAGCTTTTTACCACAGGAGCTCACTGAGTTGATTTGGTTACAATCCGTTAACCCAGATACCAGATTTCGGTACCAGATACCAATGAAGGTTTTTAATTACTTTGTTGACACGCTTAAACGGTTTTACCAATTGAGTTGAAAATTTACAAAAGTGTAGCTCTTAACCCCAGAACATAACTTAGTTGATTTGGTTACGATCCCTTGATATGTTTTGGCACCAGGGGCCAATGAAATTTTTTAATTTCTTTGTTGTCGCGCTTAAATGGTTTAACAAATTGAGTTGAAAATTTACAAAAGTTTAGGTCTTCATCTTAGAACATCATTAAGTTGATTTGATTACGATCCATTAACCCGTTGCGGCATCAGGGCCCAATGAAGTTTTTAATTTCTTTGTTGTCGTGCTTAAACGGTTTTACCAATTGAGTTGAAAATTTACAAAATGGTAGGTCTTTATAACAAAACCTATCTGAGTTGGGTGCAATAACTTACCCGGGTTCGGAACGGCAAGCTTCCAAAAAATTTGTTGTTTCCGATTTATGTCCAATTTTCTATGGTGGTTTTCTGATCTAAAAAAAAGCCTATCACACATTTGTATGAAGTTTCGGTAACCCGTCTGGGCACGTGAGCCGAACGAAGTTCATTAAATTTTTCTGTTGTCCTGCTTAAACGGTTTATCCAATTGATTTGAAAATTCGCAAAATTATTGCTCTTTAGCAGAAAAGCTCACTAAGTTAATTTGGTTACGATCCATTCACCCGCTTCTGCGCCAGGGCTCTATAAAGGTTTCAAATTTCTTTGTTGTCGCGCTGAAACGGTTTTACCAATTGAGTTGAATATTTACAAAATTCTGGGTCTTCACCCCAGAACATTACTCAGTCGATTTGGTTACGATCCATTAACCCGTTAGGGCACCAGGACCCAATGAAATTTTTTAATTTCCTTTTTGTCGCGCTTAAACGGTTTTACCTATTGAGTGGAAAATTTACAAAAGTGTGGGTCTTTATTTTGTTAGAGTTACTGATTTATATCTTATTTTGCTTACTTGTTTTAGAATGTTAATTAATTGCTATTTATACCCGTACGATAGGATCGGATATAATAAAATTACTCTTTCGTTTGTAACACCTCGAAATAAGCGAGCTAGATATACCTTCAAAGGTATGGATCCGATCAGAAAAAAATTCTAAGACTTTTGAGCCATGTCCGTCCGTCCGTCCGTCCGTCCGTCCGTCCGTCAGCACGCTAACTCAAAAACTAAGAAAGCTAGAATCTTGAAATTTACACAAAATATTTTGGGAGTAATTTGTAGGTTCCCTATTTTTTTTGGTTGAGTTTGGACCAAGCCTTAGGGTAGCTCTCGAACACCTAACTTTTAGATCCCCACATTTTTTTTGCAATAGAGCTATGAAATTTTAACTACTGATAGATCTCACAAAAATATTAATTTTATTTTTAATAACTCTTTTTTGTAGCCCCACCCGTTACGGAGCTACAGCTCCCCAAAGGTTCAAAAAAGTTCTATATTTAAATTGTTATAGCACAAGTATAAGGTATATCTTCATTTTGAAAACACCAAACGATTACTACTTTTATTAGCTTTAAAAGTATATATACAATAAATATGTATTTGTGGCATACGGTGTCTTAATTTACCGTTATGCGAACTTAAATTTTGCAAAATCCTTTAACCCTTCTATCTTCTAAAAGGTTTAAGTTGGAAACTTGAAATTTTGACAGAAGTTAGATCTCTCAAAATAAGTATGAGTCATTTCAGAAATTTTTTTTGTATCACCCCCCGTTTAGGAGCTATAAGGACTCAAAAACTGAAAATTTCCTATTTTTAAACACCTGTAACTTGAACACCTGTTAGAATTTTTTTGAAGTAATACACAAAAATTAAAGTTTCAACATCATACTCTTATTTCTGTTAACAACTTTTTTTAATAATATAGGGTTACTTTATAATTTAGGGTTACTTGATTTTTTCAAATTTTCTAACAAATTTCTTCAACAAATTTTTTGCATTTGTTTTATTCGATAATTTGAAATTGTTGAGGATATAATGCGTAGTACATAAAAATGTAAATAAATATACAACATAACGGTTGCTTGAAGAATTTTTATTTATATGATATTGATATACATACATACTTATATAATATCATGTTTATTTACATATCGTATATGTCACTAGTGAATGAATGATAAGAGTATATATGTGTATTATATAGCGCAGTATTTACATACATATATGTATTTTATTGTACTTATAAGAAATTATTCTGTCAATGGAATATTTAAATATAATATAATATAATATTTAAAATTATCTTTACTGTTTTGTACTTAGTAAATTTAATATACATTTACCGCTTAGTATTAAATGGTACTATAGAATATTTGAAAAAGTTTTGGATTGATAATCGTTATGTGAAAGGTTAGAATCTGCTTTCGAAGAATGTACATATAAACATATAGTTTGAATATATGTACAACCCATAGTTCTAGAAATTATAAAATTCACCCAAATTATTTTAAAATACTAAAATATTAAAAAAATAATATTGTGAGCAGAGTGGCAGGCTGTTAACATACTAACAGTTCGTACGGGTATCTAAGAGTTGACAAAGTCAACTGTATTCTTCCTCGTTTTTTTATAAAAACAAACTAATATTTATGTTAATAAAACTAGATTTAATAGTAAATATAATTGCATAAATATAGATAGATTTTTTATTCAATAATACCAAGACAAGGCAAGAATGTAGTTAAAAATTTCAAAGTTTCTGTATTTTTATTATTTTTTTTATAACAAAACAAAATGATTTTTACATGATTTTGCATATTTTATAACTTTTATTTACCACACTACAGGAAAAAGTATCGTTCAAAATTATTGATTCAGCAAAATATTTTGAAATATTAATATTTTTATTTTATTTCTTTCATAAGCTTTAAAAATCCAATTATTATAATATAATCGTTATCATATTATCCAGCCAATGATGTAGTTGTTTAGACACCGAACTTTAATACGAAAGGTCTCGGATTCAAACCTCGGTCATATAGATTAATAAAAAATAATAGACATTTTTCTTATAATATATTATTAGTAGAATATAATTAAATTAAAAACAAGTAAAAGAAACAGTAAGTCGATGCAATCGATTTATTGATACCCTACACCTGAATAATTCGAATTAAATTACAAATATTTTCTTCAACTCGAATTTAAAGTACGTAAAAGAGGCATGCTTCAACACTCTTGTACAAAATTTCAAGTTTCTATCTTTATTATTTTCTTGTCTTGTCTTAATCTCTATAAATTTCGAGCTTGACAGGCGTGTGTCAGGCGCCCTAATTGCCACGACAATTCATCTCAAATTTCAGGGACATAGAGGAAACATTACTACACTTGTACCAATTTTAAAGGTTTAATCTCTATTGGTTTTGGAAGTATACTCGTTTGCTCTTGGCGAATTCGGAGGCTTCCAAAATCCGAACAGATGGTATAAATCATCTCAAATGTCAGTTTTCAAATTGCAAATAAAAGGAAACATAATAGAACAGTCTTGTACCAAATATAAGGTTCTGTCTTTATTGATTTTGGAGATATGTTCGTTTGTTTTCGGGCAGAACGTCGAGCACAAAAATTTGGCTTTTGGAATATTTATTTAAATGGAAATGGGTTCATCACTCATTATGGAATTATATAAAAAAAATAATAATTTTCTTATTTTTTCTGCTGCAAATAAATTGCATAAAAAAGCCGTTCCTCGCAGTATGTTGGCTTCAGTTCTAGCACAACCTAAATTTTTTTTAAAAATGTTTATTTATTTCAGATTTTAATCAAGCAAATTACAATATGTTATACTTATTCTAGTTTAAGCTAAAATAAACAACAAAAGTAAAAACAAATTAATTAATAAGTTATTATTAAGTGTTAACAACAACAAAATTTTAATTTAATTAAGAATTCATAGGCCAAAAGGTAATTCAAAAAGTTCAATTCTACAAAATAGAATAGACTATTTTTTTTAAAGATTGTTTTGTTAGTGGAAGTTTAATATGGGGCTATATGTGTTACAATGAGCCATACTTCTATTAATTGGTTTATGCTTACCATAATTAACCTGTTGGGGCACCAGGACCCAATGAAATTTTTTGATTTCCTTTCTGTGGCGCTTAAACGGTTTTATCTATTGAGTTGAAAATTTACAAAAGTGTGGGTCTTCACCCCAAAACATCATTCAGTTGACTTGGTTACGATCCATTCCCCAGTTTCGGTACCAGGGCCTAATGAAATGTTTCAATTTCCTTGTTGCCGCGTTGAAACGGTTTTACCAATTGAGTTGAAAATTTACAAAAGTGTAGCTCTTTACCATAGGAGCTCACTGAGTTTATTTGGTTACGATTCATTAACCCGTTTCGGCAGTAGGGCTCAATGAAGTTTTTTAATTTCTTTGTTGTCGCGCTTAAACGGTTTTACCAATTGAGTTGAAAATTTACAAAAGTGTAGGTCTTTATAACAAAAGTTTTGTGAGTTGATTTGGTTACGATACATTAACAATGCTGAAACGGGTTTAGACCATGAAGTTTCTCATTTTTTTGTTGTTGTGCTTAAACGATTTGACCAATTGAAAATTTGCAAAAGTATTGCACTTTGGCACAAAAACTCATTCTATAAATTTTGTTGTGATACATTAACACCTTTCGACACTATAGACTGTCAAAAAAAATTTTGTTTCTAATTTGTGTCTAATTTGGCAGGATGAATTTACGGTTCTAAATAAAGCCTGTGACAAAATGCTTGTTAACGTTTGTTAACCCATTTCCGCAAGAACACTTATTAAAAATATTTTGCCTAATTTTTTGTATTGTTAAAACTATTATTAATAATATATTTCTAACACTCTTTACTGTTATCTATACTGTTTTCAATATTCCATAAAAACTTTTCAATGCAAACTTCTAATATCGAACAGTAATTAAGGAAGACTTATTAAGCATCTTAAGAATACTGTGTTTAAGTCTTAACAACATAATATTTTCGGCCGTTGTAAAAAAACAGAAACAATCTCCTACTTAGACAATCATCATGTCATTATTCAGAAATGTATTACTTACATGTGGCTTTCACATGTGGTCTTCTTATAAAAGATGGATGTGTATAACATATTTCCCATAAAATATCATTGAAATATGTACATATAGTATGTATAATTACCGTATATTTAAAAATACTATAAACATAATCAATTAAATTAGAAACATATTCACATTTCTGTACAGTATTTAATCAAAAATGAGTACATATATATTGAAAGAACTGAGAACCTTACATTCTTATCCATACACAATTTTTACACATATTTTTAGCCAATCAATTTGAAAACATAATTAGGAAAAGTAAACGTAAAAAAATTCTGGTTGATTTATAAAAGTAAAACACAATCATGTAGTTTTTATATTAAAAATAAACGTGAAATGTATGCATTTAAAAACAAATTTTAAAAACTGTTGGTTTACCACAGAACATCGCTCGATTTATTCACCCCAGTAGCACTTCACCCCAGAACATCACTCGATTGATTTGGTTACGATCCATTAACAAGTTTCGACACCAGGGCCCAATTAAGTTTTTTTATTTATTTTTTGTCGTGTTTAAACGGTTTTACCAATTGAGTTGAAAATTTACAAAAGTGTAGCTGTTTACCACACGAACTGACTGAGTTTATTTGGTTACGATCCATTAACCCGTTTCGGCAGTAGGACTCAATGAAGTTTTTTAATTTCTTTGTTGTCGGCCTTAAACGGTTTTACCAATTAAAACCATTACTCTGTTAAGAGACCTATTCTTAGGTAATATTTCATTGCTCTTTATTAAATAGTATATTTTTTTTTTCCTAAGGGAGGTGGGAATCTTCCAAAGACACCAAGAATTACACCTTGGTAGTGTCAGATTGTTACTGACTAAACCCACCTCCCCTTTTAGCAAATATATTGGGTGAAACCCTTACCTGCGAACGCAGTATATTGGCTAGGGAGTAGGGATAGGAAAGGATAGGAAAATGGATACGGAAACATTGAATTGGGAGTGGGACTGTAAGAAAACAATGAATCCGCCAATTATTATTATTTTGCTATCAGTGACTAAAGCCGTCACAACAGTTACAATATGTAGTAGTAGTATATATATTACTACATGAGATAATTATTGAAGGCAACCGCCACTGCCACTGTAGCGGCTGTTATTATTAGTATTAATATTCTTATTAATATTATTATTATTTTACTACAGAGTCAGCGCCATCAGTGGATTACAACGTGCAGCAGTATATATCACCTTACTTGCATGATAATTAATGCTCTGGCAGTCATTAGTTACGAGAATATGTTTAAAAACATATTACCTAAACAATTCCTACCTTTCATTCAAAAATATTTGAAATAATAAACTTTTGTGTGCCAAAAATTCGTAAAAAGATAAAAAAAATTACTGATCCTTGACTTGGTAGACAATTAAGAGCATTACGTAATGAACACACCAAAATATACTATAAAAATTAAACTTACCAAAGAGCCTAGTATTCATTTATTAAACACGTACAAATGCTTTACTTTCAATTTTAAACAAAAAGCAAGCTTAGCATACAATAATTATGTCACAGATATTAGCAATACGTTACAGATCCGTAGTAGTCTGCTGTATTCTGTAACTTATTTGACGATAGTTTTCAAAAAGTTTATCGCACGTAAGAACTTCTCTGACCTGATAAAGTACTCCAATTAAATTATCACAGATTTCTGTGTTTCTGAAAATGAAATATTTAGCTGAGCCACACTTGTTTCCCCCGTTAGTTTTTTTTATATAACTGTGATTTTTTTCGAACTCATTCGCTTTATTTCATTTTTAATTAGTCACTTTCCCAGATTCATGGAAATTCTCCAACCTAACTATCATTTATACAACGTACAGTGCACTGTGGACAATTCACTATATGCTAAATTAACTGGTGCACAAAGCACTATGTTGAAAAGAAGCTTTATAGGAGAGGAAAACAGACTACTTTTTAAAATACCTAAGAACCCCAGATAATATAAGAATGAAAAAAAAAAAAAACCGAAAAAAATAATAAGAAATACAGCAATAGCTATAATATATATATCAACACTGAAATATCGACACAAAATTTTCACAGTGAAAGCATACAGCTTCTAAAGTCTAGACGTAGAGTCTCCGCAGATTAGATTTAGAGACAGTCTCCAATGGACCTAGGTAGATTAATAAACACATTATTGCGCATTAATTATTTTAGAAATCCAATTTTTTTGTAGAAATTATTTATACATAGTTAATTGAAATGTACAACTCTCCAGTTTTTATAAACCTTTATTTATTAATACAAATTTTACAAACTATATACTTTTATTCTCCCTCTAGAATTGGTGCTTTAGCCAAATATCGTTGTGAAAGAGGATACAAAATTATTGGAGATCCTTTAGTTACCTGTAATGAAAATGGTATTTGGAGTGGAGTTATTCCTGAATGCTTATGTAAAAATTTTAAACATATTATTAAGGGATAAATTTAAAAATTATCAATTTTATATTTTAGACGTTGATTGTGGGAAACCACCTCACATTACGAATGGTAAAACAATTTTAACAACCAACGCTACATATTACGGAGCAGTTCTCCTATACGA
The DNA here is from genome assembly GCA_947095535.1 of Poecilobothrus nobilitatus. Taxonomy (NCBI): domain Eukaryota; kingdom Metazoa; phylum Arthropoda; class Insecta; order Diptera; family Dolichopodidae; genus Poecilobothrus; species Poecilobothrus nobilitatus. The sequence continues at coordinate 158,691,774 of OX352772.1, read as the reverse complement.
TTGTGAAGACAACTTTAAATTATCTGGAGTTTCTCGAAGAATTTGTTCCCAAGATGGTACGTGGAGTCATGAAGAGCCAGCGTGCCTTGATATTTTATGTGATAACCTGATGCCAAATAGTTTGTTGGAAATTGAGTCTATAGGACCAAGAACGGTAGGTTCTATAATGGAATATCGTTGCCCCAGAGGAAGAGTACTTATTGGTAACAATTCTCGTACTTGTATGAGAACTGGAAATTGGTCAGGAAAACCCCCTACATGCCAACGTATGAATGGTTTATTTATGTATATAAATACTTATTATAAAATTTTTCCCTTTTATAGCCGTTGAATGCGGACTTCCAGAACCAGTTCAAAATGGTAGAGTAATAGTAATTAATGAAACCACAACTTATGGTGGTTCAGCTGAATACCATTGTATTCCGAATTATATAAGATCTGGACCATTTTTACGCAAATGTTTAGATAACGGAACGTGGAGTGGTGAAGAACCAAGATGTTCAGTTTTTCAATCACAAGAATCCGAATCACATTTAAGCAGTGGAATGATATTTGGAGGATCAATTATAATTATTTTATTAATTATAATAACGGCCCTTTTTGTGTATAGAAATAAGCAACAACCAGTTAAAAACTCGGAGAATGTTCAGGCTGCTGAATCAAAAGAAGATAGAAATGCTGCAGTAGTATCATATTCAACTTTTGAATTAAATAACCGTACCGAAAGTAGCTCAAAATCAACAAAAGGTATTCTTTTTAAAACTTTAAATTTAAAAAGTAAAATGTTGACTTTATAATTATAATTTTGATGAAATATTTTAGACAATGTATATAACGATCTTGAACAATGGCACTACGATACGCCATATGAAATAAAAAATAATGACGAGGTTTATGAACCGGAACCTTATAACGGTTTGAATTCAATTACGATAAATGGTTTAGCTGTGAGATAGTATTTATTTTCAATAACAAGTAATTAATCTATTGTATATATTATGTTATGCTATATGTTATTAAAATAGAAGAAATACATGGTAAATTTTAGACAACTATAAACAATTGAAATCTGAATTTATTTTCTTTTTGATCCTACTAAATATAAGTACAGATGGTTTAACCAGATGTTTATAATAAATGATAATAAATAAAATTTAAATAATATTGGATATTTTTTTAAGTTTAATTATTTTATTTATTTTGTTGGAGTTACTGATTTATATCTTATTTTGCTTACTTGTTTTAGAATGTTAATTAATTGCCATTTTTTTATAAAAACAAACTAATATTTATGTTAATAAAACTAGATTTAATAGTAAATATAATTGCATAAATATAGATAGATTTTTTATTCAATAACACCAAGACAAGGCAAGAATGTAGTTAGAATTTCAAAGTTTCGGTATTTTTATTATTTTTTTTATAACAAAACAAAATGATTTTTACATGATTTTGCATATTTTATAACTTTTATTCACCGCACTACAGGAAAAAGTATCGTTCAAAATTATTGATTCAGCAAAATATTTTGAAATATTAGTATTTTTATTTTATTTGTTTCATAAGCTTTAAAAATCCAATTATTATAATATAATCGTTATCATATTATCCAGCCAATGATGTAGTTGTTTAGACACCGGTTTTAATACGAAAGGTCTTGGATTCAAACCTCGGTCATATAGATTAATAAAAAATAATATACATTTTTCTTATAATATATTATTAGTGGAATATAATTAAATTACAAACAAGTAAAAGAAACAGTAAGTCGATGCAACCGATTTATTGATACCCTACACCTGAATAATTCGAATTAAATTACAAATATTTTCTTCAACTCGAATTTAAAGTACGTAAAAGAGGCATGCTTCAACACTCTTGTACAAAATTTCAAGTTTCTATCTTTATTATTTTCTTGTCTTGTCTTAATCTCTATAAATTTCGAGCTTGACAGGCGTGTGTCAGGCGCCCTAATTGCCACGACAATTCATCTCAAATTTCAGGGACATAGAGGAAACATTACTACACTTGTACCAATTTTAAAGGTTTAATCTCTATTGGTTTTGGAAGTATACTCGTTTGCTCTTGGCGAATTCGGAGGCTTCCAAAATCCGAACAGATGGTATAAATCATCTCAAATGTCAGTTTTCAAATTGCAAATAAAAGGAAACATAATAGAACAGTCTTGTACCAAATATAAGGTTCTGTCTTTATTGATTTTGGAGATATGTTCGTTTGTTTTCGGGCAGAACGTCGAGCACAAAAATTTGGCTTTTGGAATATTTATTTAAATGGAAATGGGTTCATCACTCATTATGGAATTATATAAAAAAAATAATAATTTTCTTATTTTTTCTGCTGCAAATAAATTGCATAAAAAAGCCGTTCCTCGCAGTATGTTGGCTTCAGTTCTAGCACAACCTAAATTTTTTTTAAAAATGTTTATTTATTTCAGATTTTAATCAAGCAAATTACAATATGTTATACTTATTCTAGTTTAAGCTAAAATAAACAACAAAAGTAAAAACAAATTAATTAATAAGTTATTATTAATAAGTAAGTGTAAGTAAGTGTTAACAACAACAAAATTTTAATTTAATTAAGAATTCATAGGCCAAAAGGTAATTCAAAAAGTTCAATTCTACAAAATAGAATAGACTATTTTTTTTAAAGATTGTTTTGTTAGTGGAAGTTTAATATGGGGCTATATGTGTTACAATGAGCCATACTTCTATTAATTGGTTTATGCTTACCATAATTAGTTCAATTAAATTTCAAGTTAAACATATTAACAGACTGAATCTATAGTAAGACCAAAAGCTAAGTTTATCAAATAATTGTGAAGATACCGAAATGTTACCTGTCATTAACACAGTTAATAACCCTTTATCTGCAAATTTACAACGTGGTGGTAAGTAGTTATGCCGGCACTCTGTGATAGGAAATAATCATGCCATATTGCACCTCCCACTGACCTACATTTTAATTGATGGGTTTAATGTAGGTTCTTCTTGGTTAGTAGGTCAAAAATTAGTTTTCATTGTTTTGGTTGTGTTGCAAGTTCGTTATAAATGTGGGTTGTTAACTTATAAGTTCCAAATGGTTGTATAGTAGGAATTGAAGGTTTTTGGTACCATGGAAGTTATCAGGCTAGGTTAATGAACTAAACATTGTGGTTTTATGCAGGATATTATTGGTTATTAGATTAAATACATGTTTTGATTGTTTTGGATTGGGTTGGAACATATATTATAAGTGTAGGTTGTTAACTTATAAGTTCCAAGTGGTTGTGTAGTAGGAAGTCAAGGTTGCTGGTACTGTGTAAGTTGTCAGACTTCGTAGTATCAATAAATAATAATAATAATAATTTAATAATAATTTAAATCTGATAACAATAACAATGTAAATAATAATAATATAAACAATAATAATATAAATAATAATAATATATGTAACAGTAATAATATAAATAACAATAATACAAATAATAAGAAAGTTTTTTCCCCCCGAGAAAAGGAAATTCATTTACACACAAAGTATCGCATTCCTGGGATTAGATGAACTACCGGCTAAAACCCCCGTTAACTAGCCCCGTGCCGTTTTTAACATTACTTCAGGCTGAACCTTATCTAATAGGCACAGGGCTTGCACACGTTGCTGCGGATCCTACGCCTCAGCCTCTTGGTTTTTAGTAGGAAGCGTGTTTTGCACTAATTCCGATACAAGACAGCAGTTTTTTTTTTCAAGCATATGCTTCACTATAATGTCTGGAAACAACGGTCCAAGTACCTGTTCAACTGTACCTCTTCTTTCCGTCCACCGAGCCCAATGGAAGATCACATGTTCTGCATCATCTCTGTCTATCCCACAGTAGAAACACTCTGGTGTATCGACTTGTCACACATTATAAAGACACGACTGAAAGCATCAATGGTATTGATCATCTTTTTAGTGAGAATAACGATTTCCGTTTTGGCGAGTGTCTTCAACCAGACATCCATGTGCTTATTCTCCGCATCGCTATGTTAAATTTTAGCTCCGCCCATTAGGCGATGCGGGCTGCTCTCAGCACTTTATCATCGTCCGCATAACTGCTCAAGCTCACTCCTTCTGGTATTTCTAATCGCAGGAGCTCATCATATGCCCCATTCCAGAAGTTAGATCCTAGGATTGACCCTTGAGCTGCCCCTGCCGCGACCGTCTTCGTTCCCTCGTGTTCCATACAAGTAGGTTCCATACAGGTTATCTGTCTCGCAGGTAGAACCGGATAACTCGTAAGAGGTATTCGGGACTTCTGAACGCCTCTAATGCATCCAGCATACCCACCCACCTTGCAGAATTGAACGCGTTTTTCACTTCAAGGGTGACTAGGACGACTAACTGTCGGGAGTAGATGGAGCGTCCTCGCCGGAAGCTATAATGTCGTTCGGAAAGGTCACCAGCATTCCTTGTCGTCGAGAGTAGGCGCGGCTGCACTAACTTCTCTAGGGCCATGGTGTCCAGCATGCACAGTGGTCATAATCATAATATAAATAATAATATAATAATATAAATAATGGTTATTGTTTATGTTATCATTATTTTAATAAGTTCTATAATTATTATTAATTACATAATAATGGTTCATTCATAAACGAAAAATCCTTTACAGTATTTGATCTATTTATAGAAAAGTTCGAAAGATTATGGCTGCAAATTCTTTTTCTAGAGAAGGAGTATTATTTGGAGTAAAGAATGATTTACGTGTACGAAAAAATGTGTACGAAAAGTAACTACATCATACCAGGTTTTTGATCACCTGTTTATCAAAGTCATAATTTACGAATGTATATGACAGTATGGTGGTAAAACTTGTTGATGATCATTTCAAGCCTATGTGAAAATGATTTATTCCTAGATATTAATTACTTTCGTCCACATTCTGATGATTTCTCATATTAGAACTTTACGATATATCTATATAATAATATTATATTAAAAATCAATGAGCATGATTCAATTTATATTTCTGATTTATCGCCTAAGATTGACATTTTTCACAAAATCTTACAATAGTGTTATTTATTGTATTTGACTTTTACAATACTGATTATCAAAGCATAAATAATGCTCTGGCAGTCATTAGTTAGGAGAATATGTTTAAAAATATATTAACTGAACAACTCCTACCTTTCATTCAAAAATATTTGAAATAATAAACTTTTATGTGCCAAAAATTCGTAAAAAGGTTAAAAAAAAACTACTGACTCTTGTATTTTAGGAAATGTTTCGTTCGACAATACTACCGAAACTCTTCAGTAAGCAAATAGTATTGATATGCTTAGACAAATCCTAGTTTTAAATTTCAACAAGTCTTATTATTTATAAGAAAATTTCAGAAAATCTTCTGTGAAGTAATAAGACAAATTGGAAATATTCGTAAAAACTAAGTTTAAAGCTAAAATAATAGTCTTTTTGGCAGCTTTTTGAACTTCTTCTCTTTTGTGTCTTATTCAACTCAAATTTCAGGAACGTAAAAGAGGCACACTCTTGAGATATGCTTGACACCTTTGTAAAAAACTTTAAGTTTCCATCTTTATTAATTTCGAAGATTGTTAGTCCTTGGGAGGTGTGTGTCAGGTACCCGAACTGCCATTCCAATTCATCGAATCCATCCCAGGAACATAAAGAAAACATGCCAGAACACCATTGTACTAAATTTAAAGGTTCTACTTTTGATGGTTTTGGAGATATGCTCGTTGCTCTTGTGCTCGTTCGGAAGTTTCCAAAATTCGAACCCATGGTTCAAATTCTTTCAAATGTCAGTTTCCAATTTTACAGAAAAGGAAACATAACAGAACACCTTTGTACTAAAAATAAAAGTTCTATTTTTGTTGGTTGTGGAGATATACTCGTTTGCTCTTCCGGAGGCTCGTCCGGAAGCTACCAAGATTTGAATCCATGGACCAAATCCTCACAAATTTCAGAAACATAAATCAAACATGAAAGAACACCATTCTGCCAAATTTAAAGGTTATATCTTTGTTGTTTTTGGAGATAATCTCATAACCTCTGGGGCGGGTTCGGAAGCTTCCAAAATCCAAACCCATGGACCATATCCTCTTAAATTTCAGAGACATAAATCAAACGGAAAAAACATCATTGTAAAAAATTTAAAGGTTCTATCTTTGTTGGTTTTGGAGCTAATCTCGTTTGCTCTGGGGCTCGTCCGGAAGCTTCTAAGATTTGAACCCATGGAGCAAATCCTCACAAATTTCAGAAACATAAATCAAACATGAAAGAACACCATTCTGCCAAACTTAAAGGTTATATCTTTGTTGTTTTTGGAGATAATCTCATAACCTCTGGGGCTGATTCGGAAGCTTCCAAAATCCAAACCCATGGACCATATCCTCTTCAATTTCAGAGACATAAATCAAACGGAAAAAACATCATTGCAAAAAATTTAAAGGTTCTATCTTTGTTGACTTTGGAGATAATCTCGTTTGCTCTGGGGCTCGTTCGGAAGCTTCCAAAATCCAAACCCATGGACCACATCCTCTGAAATTTCAGAGACACAAATTGAAAGGCAAGGAACACCATTGTACAAAATTTGACGGTTCTATCTTTGTTGATTTTGGAGATAATCTCATTTACTCTGGGGCTCGTTCGGAAGTTTCCAAAATCCGAACCCATTAACAAAATCCTCTCAAATTTTAGAGACTTAAATAAAACATGAAATAACACTACTCTGTCAAATTTGAAGGTTATATCTTTATTGGTTTTGGAGATAATCTCATAACCTCTGGGGCGGGTTCGGAAGCTTCCAAAATCCAAACCCATGGACCATATCCTCTTAAATTTCAGAGACATAAATCAAACGGAAAAAACATCATTGTAAAAAAGTTAAAGGTTCTATATTTGTTGGTTTTGGAGATAATCTCGTTTGCTCTGGGGCTCGTTCGGAAGCTTCCAATATACGAATCCATGGTTCAAATTCTTTCAAATGTCAGTTTTCAATTTTATAGAAAAGGAAACATAACAACACACTCTTGTACTAAAAATAAAGGTTCTAACTTTGTTGGTTGTGGAGATATATTCGTTTGCTCTGCGGCTCCTTCGGAAGCTTCCAAGATCCGGACCCATGGACCAAATCCTCTCAAATTTTAGAGACTTAAATTAAACATGAAAGAATACCACTCTATCAAATTTGAAGGTTATATCTTTATTGGTTTTTGAGATCATTTCATTTGCTCTGGTGCTCGTTGGGAAGTTTCCAAAATCCAAACCCATTAACCAAATCCTTTCAAATTTTAGAGACTTAATTTAAGCATGAAAGAACACCACTCTGTCAAATTTGAAGGTTATATCTTTATTGGATTTTGAGATAATCTCATTTGCTCTGGTGCTTGTTCGGAAGTTTCCAAAATCCAAACCCATGGACCAAATCCTCTCAAATTTTAGAGACTTAAATTAAACATGAAAGAACACCATTCTGGCAAATTTAAAGGTTCTATCTTTGTTGGTGTTGGAGATAATCTCGTTTGCTCCGGAATCATTCGTAAGCTTCCAGAATCCGAGCCCATGAACCGATTTTGTCCAGATTCGAACTTAGCCGTCTTCTCGTAATTAGTAACCTACTATATAAATTTCATCAAGATAGCTTTATTAGTTTTTGAGTTATCGTGCGAACGGACGGACGGACGGACATCGTTAAATCGACTCAAGAGGTGATCCTGATTCAGAATATATATACATGTCCATATCTAACTCGCTTCCTTTTGGTGGTTACAAACACCATACCAAAGTTAATATACCCTATACTTTAGGTGTAGGGTATAATAAAAGGAAAAAAAAAGGTTTTTTTCTTTTTTAGAATTTATTATTTTAGCTTTTTTACTGATTTTTGACTTGATAGAGAACTAAGGAGAAAGCAAACTTAGCATACAATAATTATGTCACGGATATTAGCAATAGGTTACAGATCTGTAGTAGTCTGATATAGTCTGTAACTTATTTGACGATAGTTTTCAAAAAGTTTATCGTACACAAGAACTTCTCTGACATGATAAACTACTTTAATTAAATTATTACAGATTTCTGTGTTTCTCAAAATGAAATATTTAGCTGAGCCACACTTGTTTTCACCTTTAGTTTTTTTTATATAACTGTGTTTTTTTTGGAACTCATCCCCTTTATTTCATTTTTAATTAGTCACTTTCCCAGATTCATGGAAATTCTCCAACCTAACTATCATTTATAAAAAGTACAGTGCACTGTGGACAATTCACTAAATATGCTAAATTAACTGTTGCAAAACGCACTATGTTGAAAAGTAGCTTTATAGAAGAGGAAAACAGACTACTTTTAAAATACCTAAGAACCCCAGATAATATAAGAAAAACAAAAAACAAAACTGAAAAAAATAATAAGAAATACACCAATAGCTATAATATATATATCAACACTGTAATATCGACACAAAATTTTTACAGTGAAAGCCCACAATATCAGTCTAGACCTAGAGTCTGTGGAGACTCTAGATATCACAGTCTAGTTCTAGAGTCTCCACAGACTAGACCTAGTGACAGTCTCCAAGGGACCTAGATAGATTAATAAACACATTATTGCGCATTAATTATTTTAGAAATCCAATTTTTTTTGTAGAAATTATTTATACATAGTTAATTGAAATGTAAAACCCTCCAGTTTTTATAAAGCTTTATTTAATAAAACAAATTTTACAAACTATATATTTTTATTCTCCATCTAGAATTGGTGCTTTAGTCAAATATCGTTGTGAAAGAGGATACAAAATTATTGGAGATCCTTTAGTTACCTGTAATGAAAATGGTATTTCGAGTGGAGTTATTCCTGAATGCTTATGTAAAAATTTTAAACATATTATTAAGGGATAAATTTAAAAATTATCAATTTTATATTTTAGACGTTGATTGTGGGAAACCACCTCACATTACGAATGGTAAAACAATTTTAACAACAAACGCTACATATTACGGAGCAGTTCTCTTATACGATTGTGAAGAAAACTTTAAATTATCTGGAATTTTCGAAGAATTTGTTGCCAAGATGGTACGTGGGGTCATGAAGAGCCAGCGTTCCTTGATATTTTATGTGATAACCTGATGCCAAATAGTATGTTGGAAATTGAGTCCATAGGACCAAGAACGGTAGGTTCTATAATGAAATATCGTTGCCACAGAGGAAGAGTACTTATTGGTAATAATTCTCGTACTTGTATGAGAACTGGAAATTGGTCAGGAAAACCCCCTACATGCCAACGTATGAATGGTTTATTTATGTATATAAATACTTATTATAAAATTTTTGCCTTTTATAGCCGTTGAATGCGGACTTCCACTATGTAATATGATACTATTGCAGATAGAAATACTGCAATAGTATCATATTCAACTTTTGAATTAAATAACCGTACCGAAAGTAGCTCAAAATCAACAAAAGGTATTCTTTTTAAAACTTTAAATTTAAAAAGTAAAATGTTGACTTTATAATTATAATTTTGATGAAATGTTTTAGACAATGTATATAACGATCTTGAACAATGGCACTACGATACGCCATATGAAATAAAAAATAATGACGAGGTTTATGAACCGGAACCTTATAACGGTTTGAATTCAATTAAGATAAATGGTTTAGCTGTGAGATAGTATTTATTTTCATTAACAAGTAATTAATCTATTGTATATATTATATTATGCTATATGTTATTAAAATAGAAGAAATACATGGTAAATTTTAGACAACTATAAACAATTGAAATCTGAGTTTATTTTCTTTTTGATCCTACTAAGTATAAGTACAGATGATTTAACCAGATGTTTATAATAAATGATAATAAATAAAATTTAAATAATATTGGATATTTTTTTAAGTCTAATTATTTTATTTATTTTGTTGGAGTTACTGTTTTATATCTTATTTTGCTTACTTGTTTTAGAATGTTAATTAATTGCTATTTTTTTATAAAAACAAACTAATATTTATGTTAATAAAACTAGATTTAATAGTAAATATAATTGCACAAATATAGATAGATTTTTTATTCAATAATACCACGACAAGGCAAAAATGCAGTTAGAAATTTCAAAGTTTCGGTATTATTATTATTTTTTTTATAACAAAGCAAAATGATTTTTACATGATTTTGCATATTTTATAACTTTTATTCACCGCACTACAGGAAAAAGTATCGTTCAAAATTATTGATTCAGAAACAACAAAATATTTTGAAATATTAGTATTTTTATTTTATTTGTTTCATAAGCTTTAAAAATTCAATTATTATAATATAATCTAGCGGGGTCATATAGATTAATAAAAAATAATAGACATTTTTCTTATAATATATTATTAGTAGAATATAATTAAATTAAAAACAAGTTAAAGAAACAGTAAGTCGATGCAACCCTACATCTGAATAATTCGAGTTTAATTAAAAATATTTTCTTCAACTCGAATTTCAAGTACGAAAAAGAGGCATGCTTCAACAGTCTGTACAAAATTTCAAGTATCTATCTTTATTATTTTCGTCGATATGCTTGTTAGGGCTTGGCAGCCGTGTGTTAAGTACCCGAATTTCCATGACAATTCATCTCAAATTTCAAGGATATAGAGGAAACATTACAGAATACTCTTGAACCAATTTTAAAGGTTTTATTTCTATTGGTTTTGGAAGTATACTCGTTTGCTCTTGTCGAATTCGCAGGCTTCCAAAATCCGAAAACATGGTCTAAATAATCTCAAATGTCAGTTTTTAATTGTAAAGAAAAGGAAATATAATAGAACACTCTTGTACCAAATATAAGGGCTCTGTCTTTATTGGTTTTGGAAATATGTTCGTTTGCTTCCAAATTCCAAAATCCGAACCAATGAACCAATTTTGCCCAGATGCAATCCTCGCCTTACTTTCGTAATTAATAACCTACTTTATAAATTTCATCGAGATAGCTTTATTGTGCGTACTAATACTAATACTAATCGGACATCGTTAAATCGACTCAGCAGATGATCCTGATTCAGAATATATATACTTAATTGCTAAACAAGCTGAACTTGCTTCATTATTATTTCTTTCTTCACTTGTTACAAATCGCAATTTAGAATTACAAATTTCCAACTTTAAAGACCAGGTTACTCATCTTCTAAACCACTTCCCATTTTTCGTGCTGAGAATATAATTTTTTAGTTAGCTCTTCTTTTGGCTGTTATTTTTTTATTATTATTTAATCTTTATTCTTCATTGGAAATTCATACAAAATGCTTACAACTAATAAAAGGTTATGATTAAGGAAAAAAAAACTTAAAGATACATTACTGCATTACAATAACAATAATAACCACTAAAGTGATTCATAAAATTGCTTTAAAAAATTCAAAATTTACTAAGAAAATATAATTTGAAAATTTGTCCTAAACGAAAACCATAAAAGCTTAAAATCAATAAATTTAATTAAGAATAAGTAATGGTATTATATATTAAAATAAAATAGTTTTAAATACCATATCAATTAAGAGTAATTCACCGAAGTCTGATGATAAAGGAACTTAAAAGTCATATAATACAAAAACAAAAATATTAAAAAAATATAATACAAAAGATAAAAATATTAAGATAATATATTACAAGGAGAAGCAAAACAAAATAAAAAGATAAGCAAAAGTGATGAAAGAATAATAATTTCTGTATCAAATTAAATACAATACAAAGGAGCCCTATTAAATAATCTTGCTGCTGTTATGAAGTAGGAGTTCCGAAAGTTTGTAGTCCTAAAATAAGGAATAAAAACTGTGTAATCAAAATATTTATATATGGAGCGTACCTAAATATATGGAGCGCAAATTGTAATTGTTTGAGATTCTGGATTCCAGTTTTCAAATAACCACATTTTTTCTAAAATATCTTTAGCACCTTAAAGAAGTATAAATGTCTAACTGGAAGAACTTCAAGTTTTTTAAAAAGATCCAATGAGTGATATCTTCTGTTTTTTTGGAAATTTTTCACATTATCGACTTTTGGCGAGTTACAATCGCGTTAATCTTATTACAGTAAGCCCTTCCCCAGCAAACTATCCCATATTGTAGTCTAGAATGGAAAATTGGTAATTTTAATGAACAGAACCTTTGCAGACTGGAAGTATTTTTTTAATGTGGCTGTATGTACTGACTAGTTCATATTGCTTTCAAAGTGTACACCTAAATATTTAAAATGGTTTACTGTTTTAAAACATTTATCAATACAGCTCACGTTTTCATTAAACAAATTAAAAAACCCAGACGAACACTTTTCATTGCATAACACTAATCTATTACACTCCGACGTATTAAAAATCAAATCAGTTTTTGGAGAGTCTTGCTGAGTAAGATTAAAATACATAGCTTTAGTTTTGCAACTAACCAATAATTTATGATCAAACAGCCACTTTCTGAGAATACTTAAATCATGATTCATGTCCACTATTAAATTAAAGGAGTTATTGGAAACAAAAGAACATGCAATATCATCAGCAAAAGCTGAAATTTTACCAATAAATTGTTGCTTAAAAATAGAATTTATGTAAATTAAAAATAAAATAGGGCCAACTACAGAAGCTTGGGGTATTCCAATATTAATATTCTTTGGGCTGCTTAGTTTATTTTCAATTTTTACCCTTTAAGGCCTATTTACTAAGTAGGACTTAAACCAACTCAACATAAAACCTCGAAATCTATAATTTCTAATTTTTTAAGCAGGATAGAATGGTCCGAATGATTTTGCAATCTCTACAAATAAAGCTGCACATCTTTTCCTATCATCAAGTCCTTTTGGAATGTTAAAGTAGAAGTCTAGAAGTACATCTTCGGTAAACAACCCTTTTATAAACCCAAATTGACAATTGTTAAAAAAGCGTATTTTGCTAAGATATTTTAAAATTCTACACTTCATTATTTTTTTTGAAAATTTTGGAAATGGATGGTAACAAAGAAATAGGTCTATAATTACTAAAATCCTTTACGTCACCTTTTTATATAGTGGCATGACATTTGCACATTTGAGCTCCTCAGGAAAAACACCATTTAGAATGAATTAGAATTATTTAGAATACTGAATACTGAATATTAAATAAAAAAGGTAGGACATCAACAATATTTAGTACAACTTCTTTTAAAAGTTCATTTGAAATTCCATTAAAGCCACAAGACTCTGAGTTATCCAAGGAGTTAATTGATTTTAGTACCTCCACAGAGGAAATATGTTCGAAAAAGAAATTTCCTATTTGATAATTTTCCTCCTTTAAACCTAAATTATTAAAACAACAAATTAGATGAACGGACTGAGCACAAGGCGCAGAACTAATAGCAATTGACGCAAAATGATTATTATAACATTAGCTATTTCAATAGGAGCAGAAATTATAGACCCATTAACATTTAGGTTAACCGATCTTGTTTTCTCTGATTTATTACCTATTATCAAATTTACAAATTTCCATTCTTTTTTCAGATCATCATTACAATTTGCAAATTTATTCCTATAAAAAGTTTCGCGAGTGCTTACAATTTCTTTTTTTTAAAGTTTGGACAATTTATTGTATCTAAGATTTAATTCTAAATTTAACGGATGCTTTAGACAATTTATTCTTAATTTATTTTTTGTATTAATTTTTTTAAGGAGATAATTATTTATCCAAGATTTTAATTTATTTTCTTATATATTCTCATATTAATAGTTTCTTATAATCATTTACATAATTAGTCAACTTGATTATAAAATTCGAATATTCAATAGAAATGTTAAAATCGTTATAGACATTATCCCAATTTTTAAATCTTAACTTAATATTAAGTTTAGTAAAATCTATTAGATTTAATTTAGGTATAAATTTTCCAATAACACCACAATCACCTCTAAAATAATTAAAAATTAAGCCTGTCATAGTATGATCAGTTATTTGAAAGCTTACAATAAGAAGATTACAAGAATTACTATTCAAAGACAAATTTTTAAAACGAACAAGAATATGATCCAAGCATGAATTAGAAATTAACCTAGTAGGTTCATGAAGCAAGGAAACTATCCCATTTTTAGCAAGAATCAAGAAATATGAATCAATTATATTATTATTTAATAAAATATCTAAGATAAAATCACCAACATAACAATGTTATCCATATCTAATTTACATAAAAACTCGGAAAATTTTTCTAAAAACCTAATAACACTACAAAAATGATGTCTACAAACACCTTCAAAACAAAAACTTTCCTTATTTATATTACAACGCAATTCTATTACATCTGCAGAATTAAAATTGTAATAAAATAACTGACAATCGTAATCATGTTTTACAAAAATACCTACTGCTTCAGCAGCATAGGATTCGTTTGAGCAACAAAAAAATTTGTACCCAGTAGAAATCATCAGCTTCGCACTGAAATATCCAAACTTCTGAAACAAAAATTAAGTCAGGAGATTTAGAAAAAGAATCCAAATGTGCTACTAGAGAATTGAAATTTTTCTAAGCTTCTTCTAATTTTGATGCACAATGCATAAAGAATTATTTTCAGAAAAATCAATGTTAGCGATATTATTTTGTATGTCTGAATTAACAGAGTAGGCAAAGTCGTCGTTATAAGGACCTAATAAATCATCAATTAAAACCGACATTCTAACTAAATTTCATATTTAGGTTAGGTTAGGTTAAGGTGGCTGCCAAAAGAGCACACTTAGACCGTATTTGGTCCATTGTGATACCACATAGAAGCTTTTCTATCCCATAGAAACTTTTCTATCCCATAGAAGCTTTTCTATCCCATTTTCTATTACATAGAAGCTTTTCTATCCCACTCGTTAAAACCAATTTGAGCTTTTTGCAAAGCGAAGAATACTCTTCATATTTTTACATGACAGATCGCTAAGGCTGTCGAAGAGATATTGCCCCAAATGGGTATTCCTTCTTGCCGACAAGGCCGGGCATGTGCATAGGAGATGGAGAGTAGTTTCCTCCTCTTCTTCATACTTGCAGGCTCTACAATAGTCGTTTGTAGATAAGCCAAGTCTTCTGGCATGCTTCCCTATTAGACAGTGAACGCTGATTATTCCCATTGTCATTCCAATGTCTGCCCTTTTGAGGGAAAGCAGATCATTGGATCGTCTTAAATCGGTTTTGGGCCATATCAATCTTGTGATATTGCACGAGGTTAAGTCTGACAATTTGCAATTTACCATATCCGTTATTTCCTTTCGAAATAACGTTTTCTTTGTGGATAAAGGTACCCCTAGTCCTGCCCTATCCGGCAGAACTTGTAAGGTTGTACCAATTCTTGCGAGTTCATCCGCTTTTTCATTTCCCGGAATACCTCGATGACCTGGTACCCAGCAAAGCTGAATGCTAAACTGCCTGGCCATCTCGTTAAGAACTTTTCGGCAGTTTATTACAGTCGTCGAGGTTGTGCATGTTGATTCCAGGGATTTTAACGCAGCCTGACTGTCTGCCAGAATACGTACTTGCTTCACAGTCAAAACGCTTCTATTCAGTAGAATCAAGGCTTCTTGAATTGCCATAATTTCCGCTTGGAAGACGCTCCACTGGTCTGGTAATCGGAAATTATGACTGATATTCAGATTATCTGAGAAGACCCCGCATCCTACACTGCTGTTCATTTTTGAACCATCCGTGTAGAATTGTACTTCTTTGAAGATCATCACTGTGTTCGAGTTCCAACTCTCACGGCTTGGTATGCTCGTCACATGAGATTTCCCGAAGAAGTAAGTGGGGGTGTAGTCCACCAAGGCGGGAGTGGACTTGAATTGGTTTATGATATCCGAGTGACCTTCTCGTGAATTGATCCACTGGGATGTAGCTTTTAATCTCGCAGATGTGTTTGCGGCTGCAAATTTACTATAATATTCTACAGGCATCAGATTAAGCATGATGTCCAATGCCGCAGAAGGGGTTGTTATTAAAGAGCCACTAATACATAGTGTGGCAGTTCTTTGGACCCTAGCGATTGCCTTGCGGTTGACCTCTTTATCGATTGCCTTCCACCATACTAGGACTCCGTACATAGGAATGAGTCTTACTACGGATGTGTATAGCCAGTAAGTCATGTATGGCTGAAGCCCCCATTTCCTACCAATGGCTTTTTTACACGAATGGAGTGCTATTGAGGCCTTTTTTACTCTTTCTGAGATGTCAGCCTTCCAGCTTAACTTCCTGTCTAGAGTTAGACCCAGAAATTTCGCCGTTTCGCTAAAGGTAAGAGTGCAGCCATTTAACGAAGGCGGTTTTATTTTAGGAATTTTATTTTTCCTTGTAAAGAGGACCAGTTATGTTTTCTGTGGATTTACTGACAACCCACAGTTTGTAGCCCATGTTGTGATTTTGTTTAGTGCAAGTAGCAAAAGTTCCCTGAGACTGTCTGGGAGCTTGCCACTAACCACAACAGTAATATCGTCCGCATAGGCGATTGTTGTGCAGCCCACCTCTTTCAGGATTTTAAGCAGTTTATTTACCACCATATTCCAAAGAAGGGGAGATACCACCCCTCCTTGCGGAGTCCCTCTCTTCACAAACCTTTTTGCTGAAGCGTTGCCTAAGTTGGCACTGATGGCCCTGTTGTTTAGCATATTAGCTATCAGTGCTCTTAGCTCCGGTTCAACTCCTAGGCTTATGAGTGCGTCCACAATTGCTACCTGATTGACGTTATTAAACGCTCCCTCAATATCTATAAAAGCTGCAAGAGTATACTCTTTGCAATTTAAAGATTTTTCAATCGAGCTTGTTAAAGTGTGAAGTGCAGTATCCACTGACTTCCTTTTACAGTAAGCATGTTGAGAGGCTGACAACAGAATTTTATCTAAGTTGCAGCGGATATGGATGTCGATCAATCTTTCTAAGGTTTTTAGAAGGAAAGATGACAGGTTTATAGGCCGAAAGTCCTTTGCATGGACGTGACTACTTTTGCCGGCCTTGGGTATGAACACTATTCTGACCTGTTTCCTTTTATCCGGGATAAGCCCCAAATTAAGACAACCACAGAAAATGCTTTTTAACCAAGCCAGGGTAGTAGATGCAGTTTGCTGAATCTCAACGGGTATAATTCCATCCGGTCCGCTTGACTTGAATGGTTTGAAACTATCTATAGTCCATTGTAGTTTGTCCCCTGTAACCACCACCTCTGAAATAGTAGAGAGAGGATTCAGAAGACAAGCCACCTCTGAGCTGTTATTTGAGCACCCAGAAAAATCGGTTTTTAAAAGTAATTCCAACGACTCCTCGCTTGTGGTAGCCCAGATGCCATCCTCTTTTTTAAGAAGACTGGGTAGCATGGGGTTTGTCGATAGAATTTTCCTAAGTCTAGATGCCTCGGAGACGTTAGAATAGTCAGAATAGTCTCCAGGTGTCTCTTTTCGTCTTTGTAAGTGCTTTTTTGTACCGACTAAGAGCCGATTTATAAGAGCTCCTGTCCTGTACCTCATTCGTTTTTTTGGCATTATTAAAAGCCCTCCTACTATCTTTCCTTAGACCTTTAATTTCATCATTCCACCAAGGTGGTTTAGGTTTTCCCCTAGGTTTACTGATGGGACATGAATGCTCTAAGGATTTATTGCAGGCCTTAGTAAAAATGTTTACTAGGCTATTTAGATCCTGGATATTTTTAGGAATTTCAGGTGTTAAGGAGGGAAGCGCTGACTTTAAGTGCTCCCTATATTTTTCCAGTCAGTTCTCTTAGGATTTCTATAGACTGACTTTTTTGAAGGACTTTCGTCCAGACTGAACTCAAGCTATCTGTCATCTGAAAAGGAATGCTCATCAGAAAGTTTCCATGAGTTTATTTTAGAATAAATAAAGTCTGAGACTAAGGTTATGTCTAGGACGTCTTGCCTATTACTAGTAACAAAGGTAGGCTCCCTGCCAATGTTACAGATTAAAAGGTTAGTACTTAAAATGTAATCAAAAAGTTACTCACCTCTTTCGTTGGTATCCAAACTACATCTGGGGTAGTTGGTGATCATTGGCGTCGCAGCTTATGATGACCCGAATGTTCATCCTTCTAGCATCCGCTATCAACTCTGCCAAATTGGATGGAGGGAGTGAATCCTGCGAGTCGTGAGGAAAATACGCCGCAACAACCCAGAGCCTTAAGTTTTTTTAGCTTTAGGCTTGCCGCGACCAGCTCAGCATTACTGTAATTATACATAAAAGTTAAATTTAATGTATTTTTAGCAAGTATGCACGCTCTAGGTCTGCATACCTCTTTATTATACAACGACGTATATCCTGGTATCTTGAGTCCATGAACCTGTTTTTTTATTACCCATGGCTCTTGGATCAAGATAATATCCTCACCCGTTTTCCTGAGGCGGATTTGAAGTGCGGCGGAAGCCGCTTTGGAGTGATGGAGATTAATTTGGAGTAGCTTCATTACCTGAGCCATCCTTAATCTCCACCACCGTTGCGTTAGCTTCATCCTCGAAGTCCATTGAGAAGCTTTTAGTATCATCAAAGCTGTCGGAATCAGATTTAAGTAGATCTTCTTCATCGTCAGCCTTGATGACATCATTCACACTCTTTGGAGCCGAGGAGGATGCTCCGTCAACGACACCGGATCGATCTGAGTCTGCATTTTGGGCTTGACTTGAACCTTCACCGATGCTTTTTGAGGCCTCCACCTCATCCTTTTTGTACACCTTCAGTGTAACCGCAGTGAAGCCGTAATTGGCTTCGCTAGGGGTTGTAGGGAGTCCTTATTTACAATGACTAACGCCTGTCGGTATTCTCCTACTACTTCCCCTAGTTTGGCAATCTTCCAATTGTGAGTTGGAAGTTGGGGATTTGACACTTTCATCATTTTGATGATCGTGTCTGCTTCGGCAGGTTCTCTCGGCAGCCATACTCTTTGCCTGCTATGGAGTTCCTCCCTGCTTACGGATTTGAGCTTGGCCCCCGGCCGCAGACTTCCCACCTTACCTATCGCCTGCTTGTAAAGATCTGCCGATCTCTGATCAGCACAAGCAGTCAATTTGACGTGACCCTGATGCCAGCCAGCGTCTCTACAGGAGGGTGGTGGTCCTGGATTTTCTACCAGTACCTGGAAGAAAGTTGTTGTTGCTTTAAACAGTTACTGGGAGAAATACCCCCATCCTCCAACCCCTCATCAATGATTGCCAGAATTAAACTGTCCTTTGCAATTTCATTGAAAGGCTTCGTTACCTGATTGCTCCCTAGCAACCTAGCCGTTTTGGAACTACCCTGTAGCTCATATTGTGACCTCTGTCTCTTGGACATAAGGCCCTTCGATGAACCTGGGATTTGTCCTTCTTGGGGCTTCACCCGGCCTACAACTGTTTTGGCCCAGGCTAAGGAGTTCTTTTATGCCTCCGATAATTGACCAATATTGAGAGAGCTTAACCTCTCAATAATTTTATAGGCCGACCGTTTATCAAAGAAGGCTTGTTTCGACGGGCGCACTTTGCGTACCGTCTTTGGTTGTTGGCGACTTTCCTTAGCACTGCTAGTGCCCGGTTTGGTCGCTTTACTTGCCGACTTTTGGGAAGTGCCGGCTAACTGTTTTTTCGAATCTTTTTTTTTAATTAATTGTTCCATATTTGAACCCAGGAGTACGAAGAGAAGGAAGGTCCACCCTATGCAGAGATTCGTATACATAGGGTAAGGCTAATTAATTCGGAGGGTCGACAGGTACTCCGAATACTCCGTTCGCGACTGGGTTATTTTTAAGACTGGGCCCCCAGCCAGGCTTATCATCGGCACGGGTCTTATGACACCTTGAATCCGGCCCAGGTTTACCCCAATCCGATGGTTCCGGTAAAAACCGAGGTGTCAGTAATGCGATACATAAAGACAGACTCAGTTTACTTTTCCCTTAGTACCTAACAACCTAGCTGGTGATTATTTCCGGTCGGCACCCACGAGGAGGGTTTGGATTGAGGATTTTTGCCGACCAATTTCATATTTAAAAAATCTGTAACCACAAGTATTAAAATTAGTTATTTTTTTAAATTTTTTGCTTCTAAAAATAAGGTACTAGTATATCTTGTAAAACTTTCATTGATAAATATATCTTTTTTCCTACCATCTTGATTTTAATTTTAAACTAGATTTCAATTTTAATATTATTATTTATCATTTTAACTTTTCTTTTATATTAATTTCTTTTCCATCAAAATTACCAATTTTAATGTTAATTTCTGTAACTTACGCGTGTTGCAAACAAATTTTCATGCCGTCGATTGCCAACTTAGTTTAATTAAACCAGCAATCTTAGCCCTTTGTGAAACACAAGTCAGTAACCACAATGATAACTTTAATGTTACCGGCTACTCATTTATTTCACACTTCGTCTCCAAAAGAGGTATCGCTGTCTATATAAAAAATGACATCGCTTTCAACACACTTCCAAAATATAAATGTTCTAGCCCAACCTGTCATTAAATTTGGGTCAAAATTCTCGTTGAAAAGCATGTCATACATTTCTGTTTTCTATACAGATCACCCAACTCAAATGCACAAGAAACTGCAATGGAAATTGAAAATCTATCGAACCAGATCAATGAAATTTTGGATGCATCTCCAGAAACTGAAATTGTTCTGGCGGGAGATTTCAACATTCATAACAGGGACTGGCTTCATTTTTCCAGCAACATCTTCCCGAGTCAAAACTCAATTGGGAAACAAGTTGAACTATTCTCCACACTATTCCACCTTTCTCAACTTGTCCAAAATCCCACTAGGATCCCGGACCGTGCTGATCATGAAGGTCACCTCTTGGATCTGTTTCTCCCCACACACTCTGAAAAATATGTGGTTTCAGTTGGTTGCCCTTTGGGTAATTCCGATCATTGTTTGGTTAACACAAGTTTCCGGATAAGTCCAATTTCCAACCAGAGCTTCCCTCCCAAAAAACTAGTTTGGCATTACAGCCGTGCTGACTGGGAGGGCCTTAACAACTTTTTAAGAGCCTTTGATTGGTCATTCTGCTTCTGTGACAGAAATGTTAACTTTGCTGCAAATGCGATTAGTGAAACTATTTTACTTGGAATGAGGTTATTCATCCCTCATTTCATGAAATATGTTAAAAGGAGTCCCAAATTTTGGTTTAATCGTATTTGCAAAGAAGCCATTTCTAGAAAAGAGGAGGCTTTTAAACTGTACCGAAACAATAGGTCGGAGGCGCACAAGGCCAACTATATGGTGGTGAGAAACAGGTGCAAGAGAGTTATCAATAAGCAAAAATTCTTATTCAACCAAAGGTTGAAACGTAAAATCATCCGTATGCCAAAAAATAGCAAATCTTTTTGGTCATTTGCCAAAAGTCTAAAAGAAGACGTTAGAGGGTCTTCCTTTCCACCACTTATTGATAATAATAATAGAACCGTATCAGATTCTAAAGAGAAAGCGAACTTATATGGCAAGCAGTTCGCTTTTAATTCGACACTGTCACATTCAGCTCAGATACCACCTCCTGTTCCATTAGCTGGCTGCTCCTTCGGTAAAATTTACTTTAGGACGCGGGCGGTGATGAAAATCTTAAAAAATCAGCCGGTTCATATGGTATAACCACCATGGTACTTAACAATACCTACTTCACTATTTCAAAACCTCTGCGCAACCTTTTCTACCTCTCCTTCACTTCGGGTATTGATCCTACCTAATGGAAGATTACACATGTTTTCCCAATTCCCAAAAAAGGTAATAAAAGCGATCCCTTCAACTACCGCCCTGTTGCTGTAACTTCGGTCCTCTCCAAGGTAATGGAAAAAATAGTGAACCAAAAGCTTCTGAAATACCTGGATCACAAAGGTTTGCTTCATGATTGTCAATACGGGTCAGAGCCCGTCGTTCAACCGGTGATCTCATGACTTACCTTTGTGAGATGCTAAGCATCAACCTTCATCATTCTGGTGAGTCTGATGTTCTGGCTCTTGATATTTCTAAGGCTTTCGATCGAGTTTGGCACGATGCTCTATTGGCAAAATGCAAAGCATTAGGTCTAGGTAGGTTCTTTCTAAAATGGATTGGAGATTTCCTTTCGAATCGCACGATTCGCGTACTGGTCGATGGTTATTCATCTGACAAATTCAAAATAAATGCTGGTGTCCCCCAGGAATCAGTTTTATCCCCAACTCTCTTCTTAATATTTATCAATGACCTACTCTCATTAACCTCCAATCCGATCCATAGTTTCACAAACGATAGCACCCTTGTAGCTTCCTATGAGTTTCATAGCCGCTGTAACATTAATCACCAGATACAACAGCAAAAAATTTCACTATTAGTGAGCCAAAATTCAAAAATGGGGTGAAGTCAATAGAGTTGAGTTCAACACTAAAAATACACAATGCTATCTGATCTCGCGGAAAATTGCTACTTCTGTTCCTACCCTACTATTTCAGGGAGAGGTCTTGCAGCGTTCAACAGACTTAAACATGCTGGGCATCGGGTTAAACCAAAAACTGACTTGGTCAAATCACATTTTTGGTATAGCTAAGGATGCAGCTAAATGTTTGGGTTTTTTGTATCGCTGCAAAACTTACTTTTCCGCATCTGATCTTCTCAATATCTATAAAACGTACATTAGGTCGAAAATGGAGTACAATGCACACATTTGGGCTGCAGGGCCTCAAACAGCACTCAGTTATTTAGATAATGTGCAAAACAGAGCTATTTGTTTGATCAACGACCCCAGTGTAACTTCAATGCTCACTCCACTCAGCCATCGTCGCACAGTTGGGTCACTGACCTTATTTTATAGGTATCTCGTAGGGATTAACACTTGTTCTAAAGAACTAAAACAACTAATGCCTCCACTCAAAGTTTTTCAACGAGAAACAAGGAGGGCAACAGATGCTCATTCCTACCATGTTGAGTTATCAAGATGGCGAAATACAGCCTATGGAAATTCGTTTGTTATGCGTACGTCCCGTTTGTGGAACCATATACCATCGCATGTGTTCCCTAAAGTTGGTAATTCTTATGTGTACGATTTACTTAAGTTTAAGAAGAACATTAACATCTTTCCTCAAAATGTCCCTCCAAATTTTCCTACCTAGCCCCCATAATCCAAGTTTCCAAATTCCAATTTTCCCAATTATCCTTATCACATCCCTATCACCAAAACCAAACTGTACATTCGTATTAAAGGTTCCATCCTAAAGTTTGGTTTGAAAAGGGGGGTGGTTTTGGTTGGTTAAAGTCCAACACTACCCTGAGGAAGCACGTGCAGTTTCTCTTGGTGACTTTCGAGTTTTCCACCAACTCTCGTAAAAAAAAAAAAAAAAATCACCAAAAATTAAAGTATTTAACTTTTTCCTTTTAGAATATTTACCTTTAAGAATTTTTTTTTACTATCTACTGTTGAAAGCTGTACACAGATGACATTATTCACCTTAGTTGTTTTCCCCTTATTTCTGCTCTCCCTTTTTTTAATGTAACATTTTTCAATATTCATATCCGCATCAGCAATATCCAAACATGCACAGAAAACCTTTTTTTAAAATAGAAGTGCATTTTCATTTGTAGCATTAGGTACACCTACAATTTCAATTATTTTCTCCTTCTCCTTTTGTTCCTACCAATTCATCTTCCCCTGCAGATAATTTATTCTATTTTTTAACATTGTGTTCTCACCTCTTAGCTCTGTTGTGATCTCCATAAACATCTTAATTTGTTTACTCATTTCAATCAATTGAGCATATATTTGCTGATTTGTAATAGTGTGAGTAAGTTAAGAAAGATCGTCATTTTCACCAATATTTAAAATAGTATTTAGAGAAACACAATTATTAGGTGTGGGGGATATACCCAATTTCTCCTGTGTTGAATTTTTAATATGAAGAGGTAAGGAAGAGTGTACAATAGTGTAATTCTATTGCTCAGTCTGCTGAGTGCAACAGAATTTTTTTGTAGTTGAATTTATACTTTCTTTAGATGAAGATTGTTGTGTATGTATATCAATTATCTCACATGAAGAGTTTAAAATATGTTGAGATGTTGATTGAAGATCAGAATGTTGAATATAAAGAGATTTTCTGCGAAGAGCTCTGCACTTCTCACACCTGAAGTTATTTCCACTTGCTTTCATATAATAGATGTCTTCTTCTTTTAAATTTACGCAGGCGCAATGAAACATACAGTTGCAATCTCCACATACTCCTATTTTATGTAGCCTCTCAACCTTACATTGCAAAAAATGCAAGTCGTCTTGTAAAAATATTTATAACTACTATTTCTCCTTTTTAAACTATATATTAGTAGCGAATTTTGATTATCTTTTACATTATTAACAGAAATAAAGTTTAACACAAAATAACTAGTATTTATTATTTAATATCTTTTAAAAGTATATTTTTTAAATAAAAAATATTTATTCTTTTTTTATTTTTTGTATTTTTCTATTTAAAATTAATTAAAATACTTCTAAAATTCCAATCAATGTTCACCTCACAGCACGCAGAGAGAGAATGTTCTGGTGACTACTTGAATAATACGAACTTCA
Organism: Poecilobothrus nobilitatus; assembly: GCA_947095535.1. Taxonomy (NCBI): domain Eukaryota; kingdom Metazoa; phylum Arthropoda; class Insecta; order Diptera; family Dolichopodidae; genus Poecilobothrus; species Poecilobothrus nobilitatus. The sequence continues at coordinate 158,667,255 of OX352772.1, read as the reverse complement.
ACTGCTAATACCAATCGAAGATATGCCTCAATAAAACTAGTGGGACATTAGCACCATGATAACTGCGAAGATTTAAATAATTTTTTTTTAAAACTTTACATTGGTCTTTGCTGAAGCACAGAATAATCGACTTTCAATTAGTGAAATAGTTTTATTCTCACTATATCAAAAGTATTAAAAGATTATTGTTGAATAAAATTGTGCGCAAGTAAGTATGGTAAACCAGAAATGAGTCCATGATATTTAGAAAGAAGGAAGCTTTTCAAATTGACAAAAGTGATTAAACTGCGGCTAACAGAACAAGTTATATTGTGATTAGAAAATGTAGAAGAGTTATCGAAAAGTAACAACCGTCGCACAGCAGACGGTTGGGCAGAAATATTTGGCCTTTTATCGAAAAATTACAAATCCTTGTAGACCTTTGCTAAAAGTGTAAAAAATTTGTGTCTTTTTATTGATTGCTTATTAAGTTTTTTCCTAATAGTTTACCTGTCAGCGCCTAACAGTAGTTATACAGGTTTTACTATTGTTGCATACGAATGCTTCCTTTTATTTATATGGAAATGGGTTCATCGCTGATGATGCTTAAATGGAATATTTATTTAAATGGAAATAGGTTCATCATTCATTATGAAATTATGACAAAATAATGATTTTCTGCCGGAAATAAATTGCATAAACAAGCCGTTTCTCGCAGTATGTCGGCGTCAGTTTCCGGCATTCTGTGATAGGGAAAACTCATGCCATATTGCACCACCCACTGACTTACATTTTAATTGATGGGTTTAATGTCGGTTATTCTTAGTTAGTAGGTTAAGAACTAGTTTTGATTGTTTTTGTTGGGTTGCAAGATAGGTTATAAGTGTGGGTTGTTAACTTAACATTGTGGTTTTATACAGGATATTGTTGGTTATTACTTATTAGTTTAATCACATGCTTTGATTGTTTTGGATTGGGTTGCAAGATATATGATAAGTGTAGGTTGTTAACTTATAAGTTCCAAATGGTTGTATAGTAGGAAGTGAAGCTTGTTGGTACCATGGAAGCTGTCAGGCAAGGTTAACGAACTGAATAATGTGGTTTTATGAAGGATATTCTTGGTTATTAGTTTAAACATTTGTTTCATTTGTTTTGGTTTAGATTTCAAGTTAGTTATAAGTGTGGGTTGTTAACTTATAAGTTCCAAATGTTTGTATAGTAGGAAGTCAAGGTTGCTGGTACTGTGTAAGATGTCAGGTGGGGTTAATGAACTGAACAATTTTAGGTTATTTAGATTTTTCAATAAATTTATTGATACTTCGTAGTAGGATATCATACAAATAGTAAGAAAGGAATTTTTTCAAGTCAAATCAATTTTTTTTTATTTTTATTCGCATGCTTAATAAAATGTAGGTAAAAGAAGATATAAAAGAATCGAAAACAAAAACACTTGATTTTATTATTGGATAAAAATATTCATATTAGATACTTTTTTAATATTAAGATTAAAAAATAATAAAAATATAAACGCAAACAAGAAGTACAAAGTGCGGTTCATTTTTAGTTTTGTTTTGTTAAAAGAAGATTAATTATTAAATGTTATTATTATAGTTTAAAAGTTGCAAAAATAAAAATAATAAAAATATTGCACAAATAGTAAGGCAAGAATTTTTTCTAGTCAACTCAAGTTTTTTTTTTCATTGTGCAAATTCGTAGGCTTAATAATATATAGGTAAAAGGAAAATTAAAGAAACGAGAGTCGAATTATATGGGCATATGTTATGTAATATTTGTTTTTCTATTCTATAAGAACATTGAGAGAAATAACCAGAAATCTTCGATTTGCTTTTTGATTGTTATTATTGTTGCCTTGTATAGTATAAGAAATAAAAAAAACCAAGGACTAGTTAATTGCTTTTGGTACCTAGTGGTAAAGATAAAATTATAAAAATAAAACAGATGGTGTTATATATTTAAAAATTTATTTAACTATAAAAGCTTTTACAATTTTGCGATGGTCAGATGTTAAGATTCTTGAAATAGTGAAATCAACTTTTCACAACTTTATACGTCTTTGAAATCTACTTTATACGTCTTTGAAATCTACTTCTGCCACGGGCGTATTTCTTCCAACAACCTTTTTGTGCTGATGTATAAGCAAAGTCCCTCACATGCATAAAGCGAATTTCTTGTTTTATGTTGAAGTGAACTTTTTCAGTTTTGTTATTTCAATTCATATCGTGCAAGTACATGAAAATTTAAGGTTTTAATTCAAAATTTTTTCTTTTAAAAGATACATATACACATTATAACAATTTTTAACAGCACATCTAAAACTGTTGTTTGATAAAATGTACAGAACATGATGATTTATAATAATCAATCTTTAGTAGTGAAGGTAAATCTTCACTACTAAAGGTATATTCATTTCAGGAAAAGAGTTTTTTATATAAATATAGGATATTTATGCCAGTTTTTAACTAATATAATTTTGCTGTTTCCTCCATTTACAATGATGGTGGCTGGGCCATCTTGCTGTGGTAAAACCACTTTTCATAATTTAATATAACATAAAAACGAAAATATACTACTACACATTAATAGAGTTATTTGGTGTAATCCAGACAATGATGGGGTTCCACTATATATGAAAACTGTTGAATATAGTAATACAATATGAGATTTTAATGATAATCAAGAATCTTTGTTGATTATTATCGATGATATGATGCTAAATTCTGAAGATAGTATGTGTGTAATTTATTTATGAGAGGTTCACATAATAAAAATTTGTCTGTGATATTTGTAACTCAAAATATTTTTCATCAGGGTAAGTTTTCAAGAGACATTTCACTTAACTGTAAATATTTAGTACTTTTTAAAAATCCAAGAGAGAAATCGCAGATATTACCATAGCTCGCCAGATTTATCCAAATCAAATCAAAGCATTTGAAAAAGTATATAATGAAGTGACGTCAGATGGATATATAATAATACATCTTACTCAACACGTTAATGATTTATTTCGAATAAGAAGTGACATATTTCGAAAAAAGTTGTACTTTTGTACAAGAAATGAATTAGAATAATTTTGGAAAGAATATGAATCGTTTGAAGCATAGATTCATATATTGCACCTATTAAAAAGCTCTGAACCAAAATTTCAAAAAGTAATTATAAAACACTGTGACCATGAAGTAATCAAAACATTTTGTGAAATTGCTTTAAATATTTTAAAAGGTAATTGTAATAAAAAATCAACAACCCAATTACGAAAGTATAAAAAGGAATTGAGATTTCTAATTTGCCGCCAAATATCTATAAAAAGCCAAAGAAAAATCCTTATTTAACGTGGTGAATTTTTACATACACTTCTTGGAGCAGTACTATCAGGGATAATCGGAAATTTTTTTAAATGAATAATACAACATTTAACAAAATTATTACATTACATTTATGAAAAAATAAAGCAAAATGCAAACGTTGAACTCTGTGATAAACGAAGAATTCAACATTACTTTACTCAGCTATCCATCTTTGAATTATTATCCGGAAAATACATTATCAGCTTTTGCAAACAACTTAAATAAGCAAGTCATTTTGGATTCAAAAAGGAAAGTTGGTATTTCTGAAATAATTTTTTTCCAAATGCATATGGAGAAAACCCGGAAAAATTACAATTCAAATCGGAGATACGGAGATTACATTCCATACAGATCTGAACAAAATAATTATGATTGGAAAGCATTTGTTTTACCAACACTAATACAAAATATATAACCATTTGATAGATATACAAAGACAGAATGTGAACGTCAACTTGTATGGCAAATTTTTGATTTTATTTCTAAAGATTCTAGTTATATAAAATCTAAAGAATCAGCATTTTATGTTGGAGATTTAATTAAAATTTGTATAAATAATCCAAAAGTGGAAATAAAGTTATGTGGAGAAGGTGATTTTACAATAGAGTTTTTTATTAAGGAATGTTTTAACCAAATTTTACAAAAATTTCCAGACTTTAAAAAGCATAAAAATAGAATTGTAGAAGTACATAACTCACTTTTGGAAACACCGTCCTTAATACCAGTTATTAAGTCTAATACTATATTTGTATGTACTGATATTATTGAACCAGATATGGTTGGAGATAATACTATAAGATGTTTAAGAGCAACAACAATTAAAAATGTTTATGAAAATAATTCAATAGAATTTAAAAATGCTCAATATTTTCCTGTTGAAAAGAAAAGTTTTGACAATATTTCTATTTTATTATGGGATAAGTGTGGTAGTCCAATGAATTTCTGTACTAATAGTATTTCAACAAAAGTTGTATTGCATTTTAAAAAAGTATAAATAAAAGAAATTTTGTAACACTATTTGTTATTTTATTTAAACATTATGTGGAGTGCATACTATAAATATTATTTAGTTCAATCAGAAACAGGTTTTGAGGATATTGGCCCACTGTTGCATTCTATTGTACCTTATCAAAGGAGTCGAAGGTTAAGGAGATTTTTCGGTGGACTTTTCAAATATTTAAAATCAATATTTACGTCTGGAGCTAATATATTAAAAAGAAAGGTTATTAACTCTGGTATTAATGCTTTGTATATTGTTAAATATTGCAACAGGTGCAAATGTAAAAGAAATTGTACAAGATCGAAGTAAAGAGATAATGAAAAATGTAAAACGAGGCGCAGTTGAAATATATGGACAAGGTAAAAGAAAAAAAAGAAAACCTATAAAAAGATATCTCATTAACATTTGAATTATTATACGTCAAAGCAACGCAAAATTAGTAGGAAAAGGAAACAAAAATATATTTTTGAATAATTATGATTGAGTGTATAAAATTTGATATACTTAAAACACAACCCATTCATTCATTGAATGATAATGATAGAAAATCACTAAATGTATGATAAATAGAAAAATTAATCAATCATTATCATACATTTAGTGAGTTAAATGCATCAACTGTTGAACGATTCAACCGCACATTAAAAAATTCCATGTGGGAAAAAATTAGTTTAAAGGGGAATTATAAATGGTTAACTATAATACAAACACTAATAAAAGAATATAATTCAACAAAACATAGTGCAACAGAACTTCATCCTGAAAAAACCTCATAGAAAAACGAAAACCATATACTTAGAAATGTGTATACTCAACCTAAAATTATTCAAAAAAGTAAATATATGAATGGAAATTTTGTAAGAATAAGTAAATATAAAGGTCATTTCGAAAAAGGTTATCAACCGAATTGGTCATCTGAAATGTTTAGAATTGAAAAGATCAATAATACTTATCCTGTTACATATCAATTATCAGACTACACTGGCACACCAATTTCTGGAGGCTTTTATCACACCTGTAAAATATGCAGACACTTACCTTGTTGAGAAGGTTATTAAAAAGCAAGGAAATAAAGTATATATAAAATTGCTTGGATTTCATAACAATCATAATACATGGTTAAATGAAAATGATATTGTTTAACTAAAGTATGTTTTATTCTTTAAATAAATTTTTAATACAAATACAAACTCATATTTTATTGTATCTTTTGTCTCTTATACGCATATAGTAATGAACTGTGCTTTTATAATATTCGACGCTAATCTGATCTTGGTTGATATCACTTAGTTTCTGGTGTTGTAACCACCTCATGATTTTGGTCCTTTTAATATTATCCGAAATTACAAATATATCTGTTGTATATTGAAAATTCAACACAGCATCTTTAACAGTCTCAAAATTGACTTGTTTTGCAGCGTATAATTTAAAACAATACCTTTGACTTTGCATACTACTTTTTCAGAACTATCTTTTGTACAATGTAATTTATATGCATAATTTTTCGGTCCACCACTAACAAATTTTGTAATATAACTGCCAGAACGATAACATTCTAATTCATCAGTCATATAACCAATATATTCTCCTACATATGAATCTTTTTCTCCTGCTTTGCTTATGTATATGACAGAATCTGTGCCGTAATACAATACTCTATCATTAACCTACTCTAAATAACTATACAGTTTAAATCGCGCTTGTGTCGTTGTGCTGCAATACACACATTAATGGTTGGTAAAGAAGTTGCTGCTTCATCTTTATATTGTCAGCTAACTATTATGTTTTCTTCATTTATTAGCAAATTGAACACATTTCTATTTTTTTTTTTCCTAAGGGAGGTGGGTATCTTCTAAAGATCCCAAGAATTTCCCCCTTGGTGGTGTCAGATTCTTACTGATTAAACCCACCTCCCCCTTTAGTATATAGTACAACATGAGGTAATTATTGAAGGCAACCGCCACTGTCACTGTAGCGGAGATAGCTCCACTGTAGTAGCTATTATTATTATTACTATTATTATTATTATTACTATTATTATTATTATTACTATTATTATTATTATTACTATTATTATTATTATTACTATTATTATTTTTATTGTTATTATTTTACTACAGAGTCAGCGCCATCAGTGCGATTACAACGTGCAGCAGTATATAACACCTTAATTGCATAATATAACCAAAGATAGCTCCACTGTAGCAGCTATTATTATTATTACAATTATTATTATAATTATTGTTATTATTATTATTACTATTACTATTATTATTATTATTATTATTATTATTATTATTATTATTATTATTATTATTATTATTATTATAATTATTATTATTATTATTATTATTATTATTATTATTATTATTTTTATTATTATTATTATTATTATTATTATTATTAGTATTATTATTGTTATTATTGTTATTATTTTACTACAGAGTCAGCGTGATCCGTGGATTACAACATGCAGCAGTATATAACATCTTACTGGCATGATATAACCAAAGACATAATAGCCCACTATAGCAGCTATTATTATTATTATAATTATTGTTATTATTACTATTACTATTATTATTATTAATATTATTATTGTTATTATTACTACTATTAATTATACGATATACATTATTACGATATAAATGTACTATATATTTTTTATTTATGAACTGACGGAGTTTGAACCCAAGACCCTTCGATTGAAAGGTTGGCGACTTAACCACTGCGTCATTGAGAGATTTATTAACAGCTCATACTATTGAAAAGGTTGATCTACAATAATTTTTTTTGTTGAGTTTTTCGCTGACCAAACTTACCCCAAAATGAGTTCAACATTAATTTAGCAAATGATCTGAAGCCCGGGCTGTTATGAATTTTTTCGTATTCTAACTTAATTTCCTCTACGTTTAAAAAGTTTTCTAAATAATTTTCTTTTTCGTTTTCAGTTTGACACATATTAGGCCAGTCGGAAGCTTCTTGTTTAATTTTTATAAATTTATTCATCATCATTGTAGACAGTCCGTCAATTGAATTAGTTTTATCATATTTTACTGTTTTGTATTCCCAAACTTCAAAAATATTTAGAAGTTCGTAGCCCTTTTCAATAGCTTTTACGACTTCATCGATCGCCCAAGTATCTATTAATGATCTTTCTGTGTCAGTATGATAGCAATATTCCTCTTGATATTTTCTATTTCCCCTTGATATATTCTTCAATACAACTTCTACAAAGTGAGAACATTAATTTATAATTTTGCTTTACTGGAAGAACATAGTGTAAGATGTGGTGGAGGTAAAATTTTACTCTTAATCATTCCATCAATGGCTGATATATTTAATTTAGAAGCATTTTCTCCTATGTAAACTGTTTAAATAGGAAATTTTCCTCGTTTGTAGATATATGAATAGAGGGAGCATATATCTATATATTTAATTTTTTCTCCAAGTTTACATTAACAGTAGATGTAAACATTTCTAGTCCTATCCCCGAAAATTGCATCTCGAGGATTTAATGGAACTGTGTTCAATAGTGGGTGATTTTGCAAATATTTCATGTTTATATTTTTTCTCAGTTCCTCGCGGAATTCTCATTCCTACATTTCAGCAACACTGTATACAAGAAATTTTTGTGTTCAGATTTTGATAATTTTTTTCATACCTCTGATTTAATGTATCACTAGAATCTTTATGTAAAGGTGTCTCTCTTTTAGTAGATAGACATTTAGGATGTCCATGATAATAGCACGCATAAAATTCATATATCTCTTCAGTATCTCCGCAATATCCGTCAACTTTAACACCTGCAATTACGTTTTCTTTGCCGTTAATTCCACTTTAATTTTTAGTACTTTAATTTTTCGAGAATCTGCTTTCCAAATAAGCCATTGTATGGTTATCTTTGATTGATTTTCAGTTAATCTATATCCTCATTTCAGAATAATTGTTGGATTAAAAAAATTTTTCCTATATGCTAAGTTGCATGCTGAAGCTATTGTTGTAGCTTCTAAAAATGTTTCAACATTGCACTCTTGTAGAAACATTTTTCTAAAAGTCAGACAGGCTTCTGCCAAAAATTTTTACATCGTTAATGCAATATTCTATTAATTCTTTCTGCATGTTGAATTTGAAACTTTTGTTGTGTTCATACCATTGCAAAAATACACTCCATTCATCTTCCCTCATTGCATCGGGTACATAATATTTAATTGAAGTTAAAGCTCCAATATAATTTTGATTTTCCAGTTTATTAAATAGACGAGGAACGTAACCTTTTTTTAACTTGGTTGGTAAATTAAAAGCTTTCGGCCGTTGGAAAAAATTTAGCGAATCTATGAATTTTATATTATCCAGTAACATAAGAATGATTTTTGTTCCTCTCATAATTGATTTTGGATTTTAAAAAAACTGATGGTTAAATGCTTGTCCATTATGAGCAATCACAATAACCTTTTTATATTGGGTTCTTAATTTATTATATGTTCCATGAATTTAGATATTATATTTTCTTTTTCAAAACCTGTGTGTTTAAATCCACATTTTCTACAATAATATAAAAATTCTTCATCATTACATGTATCACATCTTTGTTGTAAAATACATAAACTTGGAATGTGTTTGTTTGTTTTTGATAATGCATTAGTTTCTTGCCTAGTTTCTAAATCGGAAAATACGTAAATAAAGTCTTTTTTAGAATTTTCTGATTGGTTTTTTGCTTTTTAATAAAACATTGATGATCTTGTTCACTACAAATGTTACAATAAAATTCTCCGCATGTATGACTCCAGTTCGATTTATGTACTTTGCAACAGCTTTTACATTTTAGAATTTCCTGACAGATACTTAATTTTATTCAAGTTGATGTCTTGTGAATGTCCGAACATGTTTGATCTTGTAATGTACGATTACATTCTTTACATAAAATATCTTTTGTATTTTTAGGCAACTTTTTTTTTTTTGCGAGAACGAGGGTTTTTTTATTTTTTAGGGAATCATCGAAAGACACTATAGAGGAGTGAAAACGAACTCGAGTCCTTTATGAGTGTGTGGAACTTTAACCCACTAAACACCACCTCCCTTTTATGGACCAAACAATAAGTTATACGACATTAAGTACTAATGTACTACCTGGTGAGAGGAAGTTGAGTTAGGAAATGAAAATAGATTTCAAATTGGCAGGTATATTGTGAACAAAGTTGTTAATATTCACCTTAAATCTTTGCACGTTGTAAATGTAGTCATCACCAATTCTGGGAAACACATGAGGTGGAAAATGGTTCCACATTCGCGATGTTCGTACCACAACTCTATAAGGTAAGTGAACAGGGTAAAGTGTTCCTGTTAGGCGTCGGAGACTGAGTGGAGGGAGCGTAGAGGTGATATGGGGATCGTTTATTAGACGAATTGCTATATTTTGCACTTTATCGAGAAATCCCAATGCTGTTTTGGAGGCGCTTGCACAAATATTTGCATTATACTCCATCTTTGGTCTTATATATGTTTTATAGATATGAAGGAGATCAAGAGATGAAAAGAAGGCTTTGCAACGATACAGAAAACCCATATATCTAGATGCATCTTTAGCTATACCAAAAATATGATTGGACCAACTTAATTTTTGATTTCGCTCCATGCCCAAGATTTGGAGCTCATCCGCATGTTGCAAAATTTCCTCTGGAAAAGTTAAAGTTGGGATTGAAGTTTCTCTTTTCCGAGAGACTAAACAGCACTGAGTTTTTTTAGAGTTCAAGTCAACTCTGCTAAATTTGCGCCAATTCGAAATTTTAGCTAAATCGAAGCGAAGCAGAATATTTACTGACGTTGTTTTCGTACGAAGCAACGAGAGTACTGTCGTCTGCAAAACTACGGATTGGATTGGTGGTTATACTTAATAAGTCGTTTATAAATATTAGGAAAAGTGGCCGGGAGAGAACAGATCCTTGCGGGACACCAGCATTAATTTTAAATTGGTCTGAAGAGTACCATCAACCAGTACACGAATCGAACGATTCGAAAGAAAATATCCAATGCATTTTAAAAACACACCACCGAGGCCCATTGCTTTGCATTTAGCAATTAAAGCATCATGCCAAACTCGGTCAAAAGCTTTAGAAATATCCAAAGCGACAACATCAGACTCTCCAGAATGGTGGGGGCTAATGTTGAGCCTTTCACAGAGGCATGTCATGAGATCACCTATTGACCGATGGGTTCACAATCCATATTGAAGATCACGAATTAATCCTTTGTTATGTAGATATTTCAGTTGCTTTCTATTTATTAAATTTTTCATTATTTTGGAAAGGACCGTAGTGATAGCAATAAGGCGGTAGTTTGAGGGTTCGCTTTTTTCTCCCTTTTTGGGGATGGGATGCATGTGCGCTGTCTTTCACTTGGTAAGATATCTACACAAAGAGAGGGCAATGGTTTCACAGTAGTAGAAAAAGTATTTTTTAAAACTGTGGCAGTAATGCCATTCGGACTGGCTGATTTTTTTGTATCCAAATTTTTGAGAGCTTTAAGAACCGCACGAGTTCTGAAAGAACTTCTACCTAAGGAGGAGTTAACTTGGGGAGAATGGATATTCTTTGTGTTGATTGGGGCAACGTTGAGTTGGACAAAAAATTTTTCGAAAACAAATCTGCTTTTTCTTTGGGATCGGATACAATTTCGTGCTTGTTAACAACCAAAGGTGGGGATGAAGAACTGCCACTTTTACAATTAGCAAAGGTCCAAAAGGATTTGCTATTTTGACGAAGATGCAAAAATTGTCTTCTCAACCGTCTGTTGTGCAAGAAGTTTTGCTTGTTGATAACTCTCCTACACTAGTTTCTAACCGCGATATCGCTCGCCCTATTAGCTTCAGTCCTATCACTCTTGTAGATTTGAAAAGCTTTCTCTTTTTTAGATATTGCATTTGCACAAATGCGATTTAACCAGGATTTGGGTGGCCTTTTCATACTTTTCATAGAGTGAGGTATGCTGGTTCTCATCTCTAGAAAAATTATTTCACTAATCGCATTGGTTGCAAATTCAATATTTCTGTGGCTAAAGCACAAAGACCAATCAAAAGCTATAAAAAATTAATTTAAACCTTTCCAGTTGACATGACTATAACGCCATAGTATTTTTTTGGGACAGGCCTGTGTCTGGTCAGAATGCTAAGCTCGAGGTTAGTATTAATCAAGCAGTGTAGCAGTCGGAACAACCAAGAGGAGAGCTAACTAAGACCTTGTATTTCTCAGGATGTGTAGTCAGAAACAGGTCCAGCAGATGACCAACCTGGTTTACATGGTCGGGAATTCTAGTGGGATTTTGAACAAGTTGAGTAAGATGGAATAATGACGCGAAGAGCTCAACTTGTTTCCCAACTAAGTTTTGACTGGGAGAATTTTCATTGGAGTAGTGGAGCCAGTTTCTATTATGGATATTGAAATCACCAGCCACAACAATTTCAGATTCTGGATTTAATTTCAAAATTTCATTAATCTGGTTGGTGAGATTTTCAATCTCCGAAATAGACTCCAGTTCCCTAGAGTTTGGAGACCTGTATAAGTAACAAAAATGAATTACGTGCCTAGCAACAATGATTTTTATCCAAATGTTGTGGAACATTTGGTTGGAACACTTATATTTGTGGAGAACGCTGTAAGCGACATCCTTTCTAACATAAAGAGCGAACCACCTATGAGGCACTAAATGACAGACAAACGAGTAATTGTTAACGACAAAGTTGTCGTCTTGGCCAACCACCTGGATCTCACATATTGCTAATATTGCTGGTTTTACTGAATTAAGGTGGTCTTGGATGGCAAGAAAATTCGACTGCAGACAACGACCATTGCAAAAATTTAAGCAAAAATTGGCAATGATTAATAGCAACAATGGGTTAAACTATATAGATAATATAATCAGAAAAAAATAAATAAATAAATAAATAATATAAAAAACTCAAAAACCTAAAGATTCAAGTATTTAAAGAATTTGACAAACAAAGAGTAAATTAAAAAATTAATCAAAGTTAATTGAATTTAATATTGAGGGCAATAATCAATAAATAATCAATAATTAGCACTAATTACCAATTAATTAATATTAAAAGATAAACAATCCATATTAATAATTAATAAATAATAATAAATAAAAAAAATAATATCAAGCATTAGTAATCACCACATATAATAACTTGGGTGGGTTTTGACAGCATGGACAGTTCTTTACACATCTACGTTCATTGTTTTTGTAGTACGGAATATGACAATCTTCACTATTATAGCAGAAAAGAAAGCTGTAAGAGAAGTTATTACATTGTAATGGTAATCGCAATAAAGCAAGTTGATGCTTTTGCCATCATTATTTCCTTTAAAAATTACTGATCTTCTCCTACCTCTCCATATTTATACTCAACAATTGCATGTTTGTGTAAAAAAGTTTCAAATTGCTGCAAATCTTTTATTCCGCAATCTTCAGGAGGAATTGAAACTCCAGTTTTATTTACTAAATATAATGCCGTTAAAGTTTGAAGTTTTGCTGTAGCACATAATATTTTTGTATATTCGACAAACTTTTTCACTTTAGGTAATATACATAACTCTTAATTATTGAAGGTTATACAGCAAAACATAGTGTAATGACAAACAACACATATTCTAAAATAATAAATTTTTCTTATTTTATTTTTGCAACTTTAAAACTATAATAACAACTTTTAATAATTAATCTTCTCTTAACAAAACAAAACTAAAAATGAACTACACTTTGTACTTCTTGTTAATGTTTTCGTTGTCGGTTTTATTTTTATTATTTTTCATCTTGATATTATAAAGTAAGTATCTATAAATATTTTTCTTACCCAATAATAAAATTATGTTTTTTTCTTCTCGTTTCTTTTATGTTTCCCCTTATTAAGCCTTGATTTTGCGCAGTGAAAAAAAAATTGATTTGACTTTAAAAAATTCTTTTCTTACTATTTGTATGATATTTTTCTTATTTTTTATTTTGCAACTTTAAAACTATCTTAACAACTTTAAAGTATTTCATATTTAATACACGTCTTCTTATAATAATTACGTTTTTGTTTTTATTAATTTACAACTTGATATTCAAAAGTACCTATGAATGCTTTTCATTTTTCGTTTCTTTTATATCTCCTTTTACCTATGTACATATATTTTATTAAGCATATTGAATTTGCGCAATAAAAAGAAACTTGATATCACTTGAAAAAAATTCTTTTCTTACTATTTGTATGATATCTTATTACAAAGTAGCAATGAATTTATTGAAAAATCTAAATGTCCTAAACTTGTTCGGTGTATTAGCCCCACCTGACTCAACTAAAATAGCACCAGTAACCTTGATTTCCTATTATACAATCACTTGGAGCTTATAAATTAACAACCCACATTTCTAACCTATCTTGAAACCCAAACCAAAACAACCAAAAATAGTTTTTAACCTACTAACCAAGAATAACTTACATTAAACCCATCAATCAAAATGTAGGTCTGTGGATGGTGTAATACAGCATGATTTTTTCCCATGACAGAGTGGTGGAATAAGTACTGGGATGGTGGTGACGGGATAACTACATGATAGAAGGCGTAATGCAAATATGAGAAATTTTTTTTTTGAGCCTTAGGCTTTTATAGATGTAATTTTTCGATGTATTAGGTTATTGAAAAATTAAAACTACGAAGTGCTGCTTAAACGACGTGTAGTGGTAATTAAACCACATTTATTAACAGTAAGTTGAAGATTGTTATTGATACACCAATTATAAAACCGATTAAAATCAGCTTCTAAGGCTAAGATTCTATTCTAAAAGTGTAATTTTATTGTAAATTTTTATATCATCAGTGTAAATTTTAATGTGGCTATTAGGCATTAAAGCAATAACATAATTAATGGAAATAACGAACAGTAGAGGTCCAAGATGACTACCTTGAGAACACCTGATGAATATGAACACCTGTCAGAACTACAAATTTAGAAGATGTTGAAGATCTAAAAGGAATACTATACGTACTTTCAGAGATAGAAGTGTAACCTAATTTTTCCAACTTAAATTATACTATGAAAAGGAAAGTCAAAAACTTTACTAAAATCGTTGAATATAACATCTGTTTGAAAACCATCCTCCAAGTTATTAATAAAACAAGAAAAAGATGTAAATTTAATAAAATTTAAGTTGATTAAATGGCAAAAATTATCTTTCTTTAATGAAAAAGCTGGCAAGAAGTAATTAACAGAGAAAAAGTCACGGAACTAATCTGAAATTTCTTTAGAAACACTACAGCTAGAAGTTTTATAATTCATACAACAGAGATATTGATAATTTTTCCTCTTAGGATTGACAAACTTCCCAAATAGTTTCGGATTAGATTTAATTTCCGAATACATATCCTGCACATAGTTAGAGTAAAGGTTGTCTGATATTTTTTTAAATTCATTAAACAAAATTAAGCGCAATTAGCAGAAGTATTAAATGTTTTGTGATAATATCTCGCAAAAATATTACATAGATCATTAATACTAGTTGGCAATCGTTCTTGTTGAATCGATATTTTTAGTGAAGTATTGGTTTTACTAATAAACCTTTCGTCGTTAGATTTATCATGAAGATATGCAATGTCGAGTCTATTTTCAAAGATTTTGTTGCCCTTTAACCTGGCTAAAACGTATCGTTTGGCTCGTTCGGAAGCTTTCAAATTCCAAACTCATGGAGGAAATCCTCTCTATTTTCAGAGACATAAATTAAATACGAAAGAATACCATTGTACCAGATTCAAATGTTCTATCTTTGTTGGTTTTGGAGATTTACTCGTTTGTTCTGTGGCTCGTTCGGAAGCTTCCAAAATCTGAACCCATGGTCAAAATCCTTTCACATTTGAATACATGGCCCAATTCCTTTCAAATTTCAGGGACATAAATAAAACATGAAGGAGCATCATTGTACCAAATTTGAAGGTTCTATCTTGGTTTGGATATAATCTCGTTTGATCCGGAATCATTCGGAAGCTTCCAGAATCCGAACCCATGGACCGATTTTGTCCAGATGTAATCCCCACCTTACTTTTGTAATTAGTAACCTACTATATAATATTCATTAAGACAGCTTTATTAGGAGGAGGGACATCGTTAAATCGACTCAGGAGCTGATCCCGATTAAGAATATATATGCATGTCCATATCTACCTCGCTTCCTTTTGGGTTGCTACACCTAAAGTGTAGGGTATAATAAGTATATATGTCTTATAAATTATAATTAATGTTATATTGTAATAGCTACATTTTAAAATAATAATAAACCATAATTCTTGTATAAAATAATAGATGGCATAGAAATAAAAGGCGAAACATCTTGTACAATAGTTACAGCCGAGTAAACAAAGACTTTACTAATGATTCCAGAAACTGAACCTTAGTCAAATATGAATAATAAATGACTTAGTGGATGCTCTATGCTCTTTATAGAAAATCGTTATCATATTAATAATATTATATTTTTGTAATAATCAACCAACACCTCGTTTAGATTAATTATTTTAATTTATTTATTTATAAATATTAATATAAATATTAACTAATTAATAATATTATATTTTTGTAATAATCAACCAACACCCCGTTTAGATATAATTGCAATAATCATTGCAATTATATCTAATTAATTATTTTAATTAATTTATTTATAAATATTAAAATTTATAAATATTAATTAATTTATTTATAAATATTAAGGCTTATAAATATAGGTTGAATTCTGTTATTAATTTGTATAGTTACATATATTATTTATATTGTTTATATATTACATAACATATTTACACTACACATTTGGTTTTTTTTCAAAGCGAATTTTCAGTAATTTTCCTTCTAACTTAAAAAATATGCTAGCTGTACAGCTTTTGAACCCGGTTACTACGCCATATGCTTTACCACTCGATCACCAATTTTTATTTAAAAGTAATATTATTGTGATATCGAATTTTTATACAATACAAGGTCATCTCATTTAACGAAAGCAGCTATCTTAGCAGCTTATGAGATTCAGATAGATGGTCAAGAAAATAATTTTATAACTAGGAAGCTTTAAACTGGGAAACTCCCATGCTAACTGTGAAGATTCAAACCACTTTTTAAAGCTTTAGATTGGTGTGTGCGCTTTAGCAACAGAATAATTTACTTTCAATTAGTGAAATAGTCTTATTCTCACTGTATAAATAGTATTAAAAGATAATCCAAATTATTGTTAAATGAAATTGTGTTCAAAGGAATTGTGATAAACCAGAAATCAATCGATGATATTTAAAAAAGTAGGAAGCTTTTCCAATTGACAAAAGTGATTAGACTGCGGCTAATAAAACAGGTTATATTGCGTTAGAAAATGCAGCAGAGTTATCTAAAAGTTACAACTGTCGCACAGAAGACTGTTGGGCAGAAATCTTTTGTTTTTTTCGAAAAATTACAAATCCTTCTAGACCTTTGTCTTACACCAAAAAGTATAATAAATTTGTACCTTTTTATTGATTCCTTATTAAGTTTTTCACAAATAGCTTACCTATGAATTCCTAACAGTAGTTATATAGTTTTTCCTACGAATATAAATACGAATTCTTCTTTTTATTCCCTATACGAATTTATTTATACGGAAATGGGTTCATCGCTGATGATGCCTAAATGGAACATTTATTTAAATGTAAATGGGTTCATCACTCATTATAAAATTATGACAAAATAATGATTTTCTCCTTTTTTCTGCCGCAAATTATTTGCATAATTAAGCCGTTCCTCCCAGTATGTCGGCTTCAGTTCTAGCACAACCTGAACTTCATATAAAAATGTTTATTTATTTCAGGTTTTAATCAAGCAAATTACAATATATTATACTTATCCTATTTTAAGCTAAAATAAACAACAAAAGTGAAAACAAATTAATTAATAATAATACAACAATAAAATCACAATTCATATTTAGAAAAACAAAAAATAAATCAAAACATAAATTATAATAAAATAAATTTAATTAAGAATTCATAGTCCAAAAGGTCATTCAAAAAGTTCAATTCTACAAAATAGAATAGACTATTTTTTAAAGATTGTTTTGTTAGTGAAAGCTTAATATGGGGTTTATATGTTTTACAAAGAGACATAATTCTATACTTACCATAATTAGTTCAATGGAATTTCAAGTTAAACGTATTAACAGATCTAAATCTATAGTAAGACCAAAAGCTAAGTTTATCAAATAATTGAGAAGATACCAAAATATGACCTGCCATAAACTCAGTTAATAACACTACATCTGTTACTTTACAACGTGGGGGTAACCTTAAAGGATTCTTCCACGGAAGAAGGCGTAATGCAAATCTGAGAAATTTTTTTTGGACTGATTCGATTTTATTTATATAAATACTGTAAAATACATTCCGGACCTGTCAAATATTTTCCCAATTATGTCTAACTAAGCACGTATAGGTAGATTTTAACACATAAGGATCATAAAATTCTCTTGTCCAACGTTTAATAAAACCGAACACAGCGTTGGCTTTATTCAATATATCATTATAATGAAGGTGAAATAAAAGGTTACTGTTGATCAGTACCCCTCATCATTTTATAAATGCAATATTTTTTTTTTTTTTTTTCCTAAGGGAGGTGGGAATCTTCCAAAGACACCAATAATTTCCCCTTGGTAGTGTCAGATTCTTACTGACTAAACCCACCTCCCCCTTTAGCCAATATAGTGGGATGAAACCCTTACCTGCGAACGCAGTATATTGGCTAGGGAGTAGGGATAGGAAAGGATAGGAAAATGGATACGGAAACATTGAATTGGGAGTGGGACTGTAAGGAAACAATGAATCCGCCTATTATTATTTTGCTAACAGTGACTAAAGCCGTCACAATAGTTACAACATGTAGTAGTAGTATATATTACTACATGAGGCAACTATTGAAGGCAACCCCCACTGTCACTGTAGCGGCTGTTATTATTGGTATTAATATTTTTTATTAATATTATTATTATTTTACTACAGAGTAAGCGCCATCAGTGGATTATAACGTGCAGCAGTATATAACACCTTACTTGCATGATATAACCAAAGATACCCCCACTGTAGTAGCTATTATTATTATTATTATTACTATTATTATTATTATTATAATTATTGTTATATTATTATTGTACTATTTATTATACTATTTAATTGTACTATTATTATTATTATTACTCCACCACAGAGTCAACGCCATCAGTGGATTACAACGTGCAGCAGTATATAACACCTTACTTGCATGATATTATGAATTATTCGGTTATGGAAAGAATAAAAATACGAAGTTCTGCCTGAACGACGTGTAGAGGTAATTAAACCACATTTATTAACAGCAAGTTGGAGATTGTTTTTGATACAGTAATTATAAAACCGATTAGAATCAGCTTCTAAGGCTAATGCCTCTCCTAAAAGTGTATAAGGAATATAATACATACGTTCAGAGATAGAAGTTATCTCTGAACGAGTTATCTCAAACGAGATTATCTGCAAAATCAACCAAGATAGAACCTTCAAATTTTGTAAAATGATGTTCCTTCCCGTTCGATTTATGTCTCTGAAATTTAAGAGGATTTGGTCCATGGGTTTGGATTTTGGAAGAAGAACGAGCACCAGAGCAAATGAGATTATCTCCAAAACCAACTAAGATATAACCTTTAAATTTGGCAGAGTGGCGTTCTTTTATGTTTTATTTAAGTCCCTGAAATTTTAGAGGATTTGGTGCATGGGTTCTTATCTTGGAAGCTTCTGAACGAGCCCCAGAGCAAACGAGTATATCTCCACAACCAACAAAGATTGAACCTTTATTTTTAGTACAAGAGTGTGCTGTTATGTTTAATTTTCCATAAAATTGGAAACTGACATTTGAAAGAATTTGAACCATGGATTCGTATATTGGAAGCTTCCGAACGAGCCCCAGAGCAAACGAGATTATCCCCAAAACCAACAAAGATAACTTTAAATTTGTTACAATGATGTTTCTTTCCGGTTTATTTTCTCTGAAATTTAAGAGGATATGATCCATGGGTTTGGATTTTGGAAGCTTCTGAACGAGCCTCAGAGCAAATGAGATTATCTCAAAAAACAACAAAGATATAACCTTTAAATTTGGCAGAATGGTGTTCTTTCATGTTTGATTTAGGTCTCTGAAATTTGAGAGGATTTGGTCCGTGGGTTCGGATTTTGGAAGCTTCCGCAAGAGCCTCAGAGCAAATGATATTATCTCCAAAAGCAACAAAGATATAACCTTTAAATTAGGCAGAATGATGTTCCTTCACGTTTGGTTTATGTTTCTGAAATTTGTGAGGATTTGGTCCATGGGTTCAAATCTTGGAAGCTTCCGGACGAGCCCCAGAGCAAACGAATATATCTCCACAACCAACAAAGATAGAACTTTTAACGTCCTTTTCTGTAAAATTGGAAACTGACATTTGAAAGAATTTGAACCATTGGTTCGTATTTTGAAACTTCCGAACGAGCACAAGAGCAACGAGCATATCTCCAAAACCAACAAAAGTTGAACCTTTAAATTTAGTTCAATGGTGTTCTGTCATGTTTTCTTTATGTTCCTGAGATGGATACAATGAATTGGAGTGGCACTTCGGGTGCCTGACACACAGCTCCCAAGGACTAACAATCTTCGAAGTTAATAAAGATAGAAACTTAAAATTTTTTACAAGGGTGTCAAGCATATCTTAAGAGGATGCCTCTTTTACGTTCCTGAAATTCGAGTTGAATAAGACAGAAAAGGGAAGAAGTTCAAGCAGCTGCCAAAAAAAACTTATGGAATTTTAAATTAATTCGAATTATTCAGGTGTAGAGTATTAATAAGTCGGTTGCATCGACTTACTGTTACATTTACTTGTTTTTATTTGTTTTATTCTAATTTAATTTCAGGCAATATTATTGTGTGTAAGAAATTAAATATATTATTTTATAACTAACAATAATTTTATTAAAAGAAAAGAAAAACAAAAAAAAATTTTTTTTTATATATAAAACTACATATAAAATTAAAATAAATCTACATATTAAATAAAATATATAATGTATACTAAAAAACAAACAAATTAAGTAATACAAAATAAAAACAATTAATTTTTAATTTCTGCAATTGCATATGTGCCTCTTTAATAAAGATTTAAACTTATCTATGTTTTTGCAATCTTTAATGTATTTAGGTAATTAGTTATATAATTTTATTGCACTATTTTTAAGATTTTTATATTTTGTGGACGTTCTAGCTATAGGCACATTCAATTTTACATCTATTTCTTGCGTTATAGTTGTGTATTTAGCATTCATTCCATCTTGAATAATATTTTTAGTACTTTATTCATTATTGTACCTATTTGCTTTATATGAAAACTTGAACAATGACTCCAACTTGTAATGTTATATCTTATCTTTGATAAAATATAGCCATTATAGATAAGTTCAGCCACTCTTTTAGTTGTACCACCTGATATTCTTATTGCTATTATTATTGGAAGTATACTGTTTTTAATTTTTTTAACGTGATTGTCCGATTTAAGGGTTTCGTCAATTGTAACTCCCAAATATTTTATATTTTCTGCTCTGCTAAGAGGAATATTGTTGACTTTTATGTTAATTTCCTCACAGCTTTTTAGTCTATATCTGAATATTATATAATTCGTTTTTTTTGTGTTCATAATAAGTTCAATAACATTCAACCAATTACTGTAAGCTTTTATGTCGTTATTTAATACAGTTTCCCTTAATTTGTTTGCTTTAGCAACAATATTAGTATCATCAGCATATATATTATATTTAGATGAAATGTTTCAATTGGAGTTGTTCATGATGTATAGTAGATATAAAAGCGGTTCGAGTAGTGAGCCTTGTGGTACACCAATTTTTATAGGAAGTTTATCACTTAGTATACTGTTGATTCTAGTACATTGTGTTCTATTTGTTAAATAACCCTTTACTAGGTTTTTGGCTACTGCTCTTATTCCAATAAGCTCAATGACGTTTACAAGTTTTTCATGATTTACCTCGTCAAACGCTCCCCTACAAATTTTTCTTCATCAAGTGCTTCATATAACTGCCAGTTTTATATATTTATTTATTATATTTGTGATAAATAAAAATTTAAATAAAAAAACACAAATTTGATATTAAACAAAATTTATTTTCCTTATTAAATTTTATTAACCGTTTTTTAGAATAGTTAAACTTAGTCTAAATTTATAAAAGAAAGTTTTAAACCTAAATTTCAAATTATTTTCATTTTAAAATTACATAAGATCAATTTTCATTGTATTGTATATTTTTTTTCTTAATTTACTTCATATATCATATATCATACTTTTTACTTTATATATCATATTTTTTTTTTCATTTAAAAAAAAATATGATATACAAAAAAAATTATAGAAATTACATTTAGATAACGAAATTTATGAATTCTGGTTCTGAGAATTTGTTTGAATAATTTTATTTAAGATTTCGTTAGATGTATATATGACTATTTTGTTAGATGGATATATGACTCCCCCATCCTTACGATTTTTGTTCTCCTGAATAAAATATTTAGTTCTATTTGTATTTAGGTCACTTATTTGATTTCTTTTCCTTGTTTTTATTTGATAGTACATTATAATGATTAAAAATAAAATAATAATTATTACAAAAATAGAATTAATTTGGATTATAATATTATTAATTTTTCTTTCAGAATTTATTTCTTTTATTTCATTATTGTTTTCAATTTGTTTGATATGTAAGCTTTCTAATTTAATAGTATTATTTATATTTTCAACTGTAATGTAATTCGGTATTACAATATTATGTTTAAATTCTTTATTTTTATTCGAATATTTAAAGTTATTAATTTCAATAGAACAGTTATAAAAAAAATATAATATAGTTTTTATTCAATGAATACAAAATGTTATTACAATTGTTTGTTAAGTTGAGTTTTTGTGCATTTTTAACTAATACAATTCCTTGATTTCCTCAATTCCTCAATTTCTACCGTTTTTACATTACTTTCAATAGTTTTAGTACAGTTATAAAAGGATTTTACAAAAAGATTTGTAATACAAGTTGAAGTTAATTGTAGTTTATTAAAGTATCTTTCTTTATTAAGGCAATATGTTTTATTTCTAAATAATATAATATCAGTATTTTCTACATCAATCTCTTCCAAATTAGAATTTGATACATCGAATATTTTATATTTAATTGCGTTTTCTTCTCTTATTACTGGAATCTCTAGTATAAACACTAATTTATTACTCATTACTACTAAAGAACTTTTAATGTCTTGTATTTTAAGAATATCTATATCATAAAAATCTATTTCTTCAGGTGTTAAGATAGATCTACTCATAATATCATGTTTAGCAAACACTACGTTTTCTTGAATTTTTTCGATTTCTTCGTTTAAAAGGTTAATATTTGTTAGTATTTGTAAGTATTGTAGTTATTTAGTAATGTTTTTGTTATTTTGTGAAATATTATTTAAAAGTTTATCAATTGTTAATTTATTTTTATTTATAGTTTTTTGTAAGGTTTTAATGTTATTTGAATGTTATTATTAATTTTTATCTGGTTATTACTACTTAATATTCGATTGTGATTATTTTGATCGATACTTTTTAAATGTTCTTCTAAATCGGCCTTATCTTCCTCATCCATTGTACCAAATATCCATTTAAGAAATGAGCCGACAACACTGACTAATGCTCTTTTATGTCTATAAGGTATCAATGTTTTAAAATTATGTTTAGTTTTTGACATTTGGGCATTCAAGGACTTTAAATTAATTTCATCTTTCGTCAATTTATATGAGGTGTTTATATAATTATCAATTATGTTGATTGTATATTCAATTTCTTCTAAATCGACTATATGTAGAAGTTTGGCATAGCTTTCAACTATTGAAATATTTTCTTGTTGAATTATGGTTTAACCAGATTCCGTCTCTAACTTTTCCAAAATAAAACTTTCCTCAGTTTTGATCAAGAGAGTGATCAATAGTAGAAGTTGTAGAATTGTTTTGGTAACCATGGTGACCATTGACTGTTGAATTACCTGTAATAAATTTATAATTTCTTTTAATTCTAGTTGGATGTATATTTCGATTATTAATATCTAACATTTTATTTCCCTCTAATTTGCTTTTAATTGTAGTATATTTGGGTTGTGTTTTATATCGTTGTGAATCGGGGTTATTATAAGATGTTTTGAAAATTTATCAAAAGTGGTTTGGAATGTTAGCTTTTTGATCAACATCATTGTATGATTCAGAATTTAGCCAGAAATCATTGTTAGTAATATTGGTGTAATTTAAAACGGTTTTATATTGAATATTATTACAATTATTATTTTTTATATGTTTTGTACTGATTAAAAGCATTTGATGATCAGATAAGGAACAATCTAAGACATGTAAATTATATTTTTTGTCTACAATGTCGGTTAGAAAATGATCAATTATTGTTTTAGATTGTGATCCAAATCTGGTAGCGAAAGTTTCAGAAATCTTATTGCAGATAAAGAAACCATTACTTAGTAACATATCTTTATATGAGACTATATCCGGGTTGTTTATATTTAGCAAGTCAAGATTGAAATCATCTACTATTATAGATCTTTTGTAGTTGGAAGTCAATTCATCGATTCTATTAATAAAGTTAGTAGGACGTGTTTCGTGCGATCTATAAATTCCAACAATATTAAAGTTTTGCTTCATTATCTTAATACCTAATATTTGGCTATTGTCAAATTCTTCAGTAATAGTAATATTACTAGAATAGTGATTTTTTATATAGATAACGATTCCACCATATGGTTTGTCTCTATTAATGAAATATGAATCATATCCTGATAGATTGATAAATTTATTCTCAGAAGAAAGTAGCCATATTTCAGTTAGAACAATTACATCCATGTTACATTTAAAATTCTCGATTAATGTTTCTAATTCAAAGATTTTTATACCCGTACGATAGGATCGGGTATAATAAAATTACACCTCCGTTTGTAACACCTTGAAATAAGCGAGCTAG
Organism: Poecilobothrus nobilitatus; assembly: GCA_947095535.1. Classification (NCBI taxonomy): domain Eukaryota; kingdom Metazoa; phylum Arthropoda; class Insecta; order Diptera; family Dolichopodidae; genus Poecilobothrus; species Poecilobothrus nobilitatus. Next base: position 158,642,810 of record OX352772.1, on the reverse strand, counting down.
ATATACCTTCAAAGGTATGGATCGGATCGGAAAAAAATTCTAAGACGTTTGAGCCATGTCCGTACGTCCGTCCGTCAGCACGCTAACTCAAAAACTAAGAAAGCTAGAATCTTGCAATTTACACAAAATATTCTGGGAGTAATTTGTAGGTTCCCTATTTTTTTGGTTGAGTTTGGACCAAAACTTAGGGTAGCTCTCGAACACCTAACTTTTAGGTCCCCACATTTTTTTTGAAATAGAGCTATGAAATTTTAACTGCTGATAGATCTCACAAAAATATTAATTTTATTTTTAATAACTTTTTTTTATAACCCCACCCGTTACGGAGCTACAGCTCCCCAAAGGTTCAAAAAAGCTCTATATTTAAATTGTTATAGCACAAGTTGTATAAGGTATATCTTCATTTTGAAAACGACAAACTATTACTACTTTTATTAGCTTTAAAAGTATATATACAATAAATACATATTTGTGGCATACGGTGTCTTAATTTATCGTTATGCGAAACTCAAATTTTGCAAAATCCTTTAACCCTTCTATCTTCTAAACGGTTTAACTTGGAAACTTGAAGTTTTGACAGAAGTTAGATCTTTGAAAATAAGTATGAGTTATTTCAGAAATTTTTTTTGTATCACCCCCCGTTTAGGAGCTGTAAGGGGTCAAAAACTTAAAATTTCCTATTTTTAAACACCTGTAACTTGAACACCTGTTAAAATTTTTTGAAGTAATACACAAAAATTAAACCTTCAACATTATACTCTTATTTCTGTTAACAATTTTTTTTAATAATATAGGGTTACTTTATAATTGACGAAAGTGTTACTTGATTTTTTCAAATTTTCTAACAAATTTCTTCAACAAATTTTTTGCATTTGTTTTACTCGATAATTTGAAATTGTTGAGGATATAATGCGTAGTATAAAAAAATATAAATAAATAAACAACATAACGGTTGCTTGAAGAATTTTTATTTATATGATATTGATATATATACATACGTATATAATATCATGTTTATTTACATATCGTATATGTCACTGATGAATGAATGATAAGAATATAGATGCATATAATAAAAATATAATATAATATAATATAAATAGCGCCGTATTTACATACATACGAGTATATGTATTTTATTGTACTTATAAGAAATTATTCTGTCAATGGAATATTTAAATATAATATAATATAATATTTAAAATTATATTTACTATTTTGTACTAAATAAATTTAATATACATTTACCGCTTAGTATTATATGGTACTATAGAATATTTGGAAAAGTTTTGGATTAATAATCGTTATGTGGAAGGTTAAAATCTGCTTTTGAAGAATGTATAAACATATAGTTTGAATATATGTACAACCCATAGTACTAGAAATTATAAAATTCACCCAAATTATTTTAAAATACTAAAATATTAAAAAAATAATATTGTAAGCAGAGTGACAGGCTGTGACCATACTAACGGTTCGTACGGGTATCTAAGAGTTGACAAAGGCAACTGTATTCTTCCTCGTTTTTCTTAAACTTTGTATGTTTAAGTACAAAATGTTAAAATTATTTTGATACTTTATACTCATTGAATTATGGTCGTAATTTAGGTAATGTGCCACCTTGAAATGGCTTTCTACGTTTTCTATTTCATGTAAGTGCATATAGAATATAAAGTAATAATTTGTATAGCATGAGTTAAAATTAACAGTTGTAATCTGTCAAAATTAATATTTATTATAGTTTTATGTAATATTAAATTTAACAGCTGACCAAAAAAAAAAAGAGTGGTAGAAGATTGATATGTATGTTTATATATTTTATTTTTTATATTAAGATGTTTTTATATAATATCATAGGTGAATAATTTGAATTAGAATTAATAAGTGAATTACATTTATTCGTAAATATGTATAATAATGTAGAAAAATTTGAAATATATAAAATGTAAATATGGCCAAAGTATAATTGTTTAAAATTGTAAGGTTTAAAGTTAATTGAAAATTTGGAAAAACAAGGTAGAATGTAAACCAACGGTTTTTAAAAGCGCACATTTCCAAAACTCAATACAAACTGTTTAGAAGTGTGACTTACACAAAAATTTGAAAATTTCATGTAATAAGAAAAAATGTGAAAATAGGACATTTTTGAAATTTTGGGGGGCTATAAGTCCGGAATCCTATATAACTAAGAAAAGCCGTTAACACACGTACAAATATGTTATTAAACCTTTAATTTTCATGTCTTGCCGAAGAAAAATTTGTACAGGTGCCTAAGTTACAGGTGTCTAAAAATAGCAAATTTTCAATTTTTGAGGCATAATAACTCTTAAAGAGGGGGTGTTACCAAAAAATTTGAGGAAACTTATACTAATTCTAAAAGTTCTTTCTTGTCTCAAAATTTCAGGTTCCTATCTAAAGGGGTGCCGGAGTTATGAAAAAAGAAATTTCATGCAAAATGTGGTTTTCACATAACGGTAAATTTAAATAATTAATTACAAAATATTGCATAATTTTGATACTGTTTTATATAGATAATAAAATTTTCGATCTTCTGGCGGTTCTAGATTGCAAAATTATTACGCAGAGCCCGAGATATATACATCTGAAAATGGGGCTTTTTCGCAATTTTGAAGAGCTGGCAACTTTGGAACCCTTTACAATTAAAATAAACCTTTAACACACGTAAAAATATATTACTGGAGCTTTAATTTTTATATCTTGCAGAAGTAAAATGTGTACAGGTTCCTAAGTTACAGGTGTTTAAAAATAGCAAATTTTCAATTTTTAAGCCCTAATAGCTCATAAACAGGGGGTGGTCCGAAAAAATTTTCTGAGCAAACTTATACTAATTCTAAAAGTTCTTTCTTGCCTCAAAATTTCAAGCTTCTATCTAGAAGCGTGCCGGAGTTATGAAAGTAGAAAAATCATGCAAAATTTGGTTTTCACATAACGGTAAATTTAAATACTAAATTTAAAAAAAATGTATAATAATAATGTGTAATAATAATGTATTTAATTTACAAAGATAAAAGAAATACCTGTCGAATGACGTTTTCAGATTGAAAAAATCTTAAGCGGAACATAAGATATATGCATTTAAAAATAGGGCTTTTTCAAAGTTTGAGGGGCTGTAGCTCCGTAATGAGGGGGGGCTACATGAAAAAGTTGTTCCACAAAATTATTTTTTTTATGAGACCTACCTATGGTTAAAATTTTTTTTCTCTATCTTTAACGGTGTAGAAGTTTTGTAAACAGACGGACGGACGGACGGACAGAGTGAAACTAATAAGCACATTTTTTCAAAATTTTTTTGGAAATGTGCTAAAAATTAATAAGTGAATTAGATTTTGTCGTAAATATAATAATGTAGAAAAATTTGAAATATATGAAATGTAAATACGAGCAATGTGTAATTGTTTAAGGTTAATATTTAAAGTTGAATAGTTTAAAGTTAAAGGATAAGAATTTAGTCTGAAAGAGCAAAATATAATTTTAGGAGTTATAAAAATTGTAAAATAGATTAAGTTTATATTAAATTTATTTGTTATTGTTGAGATATAAATTGTACTAAAATATATAAGAAATAATAAATTATGTTTAAAGACGTTAGTTGACCAATTGTTTATAAATGAGTTAATCTGTATACTGTATAAAACTGAAATTGCTGATTTTGACAAATTGTTTGATATGAAATATAAATTAAATATAGAATTATGTACACATAAAAAAGTAAAAAAAAAAAAACAAAGATCTAAGACAATGCTATAGGTTATGTTAATTAAAGTTGTTGTTGTATTTAGAATGTAAAAATTAAAATAACAAATTACTAATATAATATTATAGGTTATGTTATTTAAAGTTATTTTACTTGAAAAGTTAATTAAATCCAAATTTATGTGTAATAATGTGAGAATAACAAAGAAAGAAATTTTATTAATCAAAAATGAATGTTTTGGAAAAATTATTTTATCTATATTGTATTTATTTGCAAAGTTTAGTTTTAGCAAAGTTAATATCATTAAAATTTTCAATTCTAAATACCTTTGTGTTTTCATTTTGTCGTAAATAAATTTTATTATTCTTGATCCACAGATATTGACTTTTTCCAACGATTTTAAGCTGCCTAGCCTCATAATGTAATTTAGATTGAAGAGAGGTAAGATGTGGACGAAAAAAAATTTGCTTGTTGCCATAATTTTCAAGGCCTACTTCAACTGTGAAAAAGTTTCGGTAGTTAGATTTCTTCGCCATAGCTTCTTCTTTATCTTTATCGGTTTTCATTTTTACCAAGTATAAAGTATTTTTATTTTCCTTATTATTGTTATGATTATTTAAAGAAGTAACACTTAAAATGTTTTCCTTAGGAATTTTGGCTTAAATTTTATCAAATATGGTACATACAGTATTTTTTGTATTGTCTATGTTAGAAGGTAGCCCGGAAATTATAATATTGGACTGGTTTTTATGTTGTTCAATCCCATCTATTTCCCCTTGCAATTTGTTTACTAAAGTTTGTAGTTTATATGTCCTATCCTCGTTAAGTTTAATTTGTTTTTTGAGAATGCTATTCTCTTCCAAAATCAGCTTATTTTGTTGGAAAATTTCCTCTATTTTAAAGTTAATAAAAGTTAATGTGTTGTGAATGCCATTAACAGCGGACGCTAATTGTTGCAAGCAATTATATAGATTTTCTCCTACACAATCGGATGGCTTGGGTAGGGTTAAATCCTTTTCGTTATTACTAATAATGGAGAATTCATTGTTCAACGCGTCTTCACTTTCTTTGTCATCCAGCACAACGAACGATTCATTAGTTTTACTAGGACAGTCATTGCATTTCCAAGTCGCACTTCCTGCCTGGACAGCATTAAAAAGTTCATCAGCAACCGATGCACATTTTAGATGGAAAATGTTTCGGCAAATACCAGTGCACTGTATTCCTTTTGTTTTACGATGGAATTGTTTTTTGCAAATTTTACATAGTTTGCTCATAATAGAAAATTATTGATTTCTTCTTCAGATATTGAAAAATTTTTATTTTTATAATATTTATATATGTAAGTTAAGATCAACAATTTTTGTAAACTTATAAACTCTATTTTGGCGCGTTCAGGTGGACTTTGAAATTTTTCCTTTATTCCTTTTTTTTTTTTATTTTTACAATTATTATATAGTATTAAAATTTCTTAATTTCTTAATTTTAATTTAATGTTAAGACTTTATTATTTTTAATATTTAATTTTTTTAAATTTATTAAAACAAAAGTTCAATTTTTAACTTTTCACTTCTCGAATTTTTAAATTTTTAACTTCACTTCTCGTTTCACTTATTTCGAATTTATACTTTACCGGTTTGCGAACATATTTTGCGAGATTGCATGTGTCGCAATTATTTGTATACTTATGTATTATTTCTTTAATTTTTGGATAAAAGTATAATTTTCTAATTTCGTTAAAGTTTTCAATAATTCCTCTATGATTTGACTCAGAATGGGTTTTTTCTATTATTTCTAATGCTTTACTTTCATTTAATAAATCTATAGCTTTTATTGTACATTTAAAAAATTTTATTTTGTTGTTATTGCTAAATAATTCAATTAGTTTTTGCTGTAGTATATTGTATTTACATTCTTCTAATTCTGAGAAGATTCCAATAGATCCTCTTTTGATTTTGCTACGCAACAAGTCGTAAAGATAGTTATTGTTATTTAAGTCATTTTCTTTAATAAAAATTTGAGTATATTTATTATATAGACGTTTTATTTTATTATTTTTATTTTTGACAAGATGAATTTGGGTGTAATATTTATTAACGATATGCTCTACAATAGGGATATGGTCGTCCAAATTTTCGATACCACTATGTATTGTAGCCATATCAGTATCATTTTCATTAATGGAATTTCCTTCAATTTCATTTTCGTTTATTTCTTGTTTGTCAGTATTTATCCTACTAAGAAAGTCTGCTACTCGATTTTCTTTTCCTTTTACATACTCTATATCGAATTCAAATTCATTTAATCTTATTTTCCAACACTGTAGCTTAGAGTTAGGTTCCTTAAGGGAATGTAACCAAGTTAAAGGTTGGTGATCGGTTTTAATGGTAAACTTAGTGCCATATAAATACGGACGGAAGTATTTTGTCGCCCATATTATAGCCAGAAGTTCTTGCTCTATAGTTGAGTACCCGATTTCATGTTCATTTAGAGTTCTACTTGAAAAACAAATTGGGTGTCTATCTTGAGACAAGACGGCACCAATTGCAAAGTTTGAGGCATCAGTTGTTAATGTGAACTTTTTCTTAAAATCAGGATACCTCAATGTAGGATAGTTAGTTATAAGTCTTTAGTTTTTCAAAGGACAATATATAATGTTGGTCTTTTTCATTTATTTTTTTATCTTTTTTTAAATAAACTGTCATGGGTTTGGCTATCATAGCATAGTCTTTTATAAACTTACGGTAATATCCAGTTATGCCCAAGAAGCTTTTTATTTGTTTCCTTGTATTCAGTAGTTTTAGATCTTTAATAATTTTGACTTTGTTTTCATTAGGTTTAATACCCTCCGGAGTAAGAATATGCCCCAAATATTCCTTATGTTTGCAAAAGAAATTGCACTTATCAATTGGAATTTTTAAGTTATAAAATAATTTTTCAAAAATAGTGTTAATTGCTTCTAAATGTTCTTGAAGCAAGGTAGAAAAAATTAAAATGTCGTCAAGATAAACGACGCATATTATATTTATTAGATCCTTCAATATATAATTCATTACACGTTGAAAGGTTGCAGGTGCATTTTTCAACCCAAATGGCATTCGTAAAAATTCGTAATGTCCTTGGGGGGTTGAGAATGCAGTTTTACACCTGTCTTTTTCGTCAACCAAAATTTGATGGAATGCTTTTGCCAAATCTAAAGTGGTAAAGTATTGCGCTCTACCCAATTTGTCAAAAAGAGAATTCATATTTGGTATAGGAAATTTATAACTAATTGTGACCTCGTTTAATTTCCTATAATCTACCACGATTCTCCATTTAGGTATCCCAGAATTATCATTTTTTTTGGAACCACCCAAATTGGCAAGTTGTAAGGCGAATTACTTGGCTGAATTATCCCTTGTTCTAGCATTTCTTTAACTTGTTTCTCCACTTCAATCTCATGAACTTTGGGAAAACGATAAATTTTTGAATAAATTGGTTGTGAATTTTCTGTTATAATCTGATGTTTCACATCCGTGATATGTGTAAGGTTATCACCTTCTTTATAGAAAAGATCGCTATTTTTATATACTATCATTTTTAAATATTTTAGTTCCTCCGAATTCATATAATCTGTTTTTAAATTATTAATTATATCTAAATGATTCATTTGAACGGTTTCCAATTGAAAAATCTAATTATAAGGACAATCGTCGTTAAATTTAACTTTTATTCCGTTAATTTGGAGTGTTTTTCTAAAAGATCGATTTTGGTACCCATTGCGGTAAGAACATTTTGCCCAAGAATAGCATCGAAATTTTTATGTTTTAAGTCAAAAATTTTCCAAGACATTGTGGAATTTTCATTAAATTCTAATGGTGTTTTGGTTATTATTTCGTATTTTATTTCCCTATTCCTGATATTCCTGATAACGTCATTAAATTGAGAGATGTTTTTAATTTAGAAAATCTACTTTGTAGAAAAATGCTATCATCTATAATTGATGTAGCAGCCCCAATATCGATTAAACAATCGATTTTTTTATTTTCAACTAGCAGTTGGACTATGGATAGTGAAATGTTTGAGGCATTACTTGAAAATTTTCCAATTTTCCTCTGTATTTTCACTTTCACTCTCATTTTGTCTATTACTATTTTGCATTCTATTTTTATTTCCATTAGTTCTACTTCGGTTAGAATAATTTTCAATATTATTGTGGTCAATATCCATGGGTTCATAACCATTATTACGGTGCAATTTATTGGTATTTTCAGTCTGTTGACTAGGATTAAAATAATTTCTAGTTTGTTGACTAGGATTAAAATAATTTCTAGGATTAGTATTATTATTGTTATTACTATTATTAATATTATGATACCAACGATTTTGTATTGGGTTAGATCTGTATTCATTATTTTCATTTCTATTAAAAAAATTACGACTGTTTGAGCTATTGTTATTATTAAAATTATTATTAATTCTATTATAAAAGCCACGATTATTTACGTTATTATTCCTAACATTATTACTACTATTATTAGTATTAATATTGTTAGTATTTATATTATGTATAGCCCTAATGTTATTTGAATTATTATTACTCAAAATTGCAGTTTGCCCGAGTTCTTAATATGCTTCTTCTAAAGTAGCAACATTTTTAATTCTAAAATAAACATTATCAGCTTGTGGTAATTTATTTAAAAATTTTTCTAATAAACTTTTTTCATTGTTTGCTGTACTAAATTCTAATGAAGGATTAGGATCTAACTTATATTTAAGGTTAAGCTTATCTAATATTTTTGATAAATCATTATAGTATTGACTTACATTGAAATATTTGACTGCATCTGCTTGCTCCTTCAGCTTCAAATAAGATTCCTATACTCCAAATGACTTCACTTTAAATAGTTCGCCTATTATTTTGTTAATAGAAAACTAGTAGTAACCGTCACTATCTTTCATTATAGTTTTTTTTTTAAATTTTTTTTTATAAAAAAAATTTTATTTTATTTATTTTTATTTTATTAAAACTTAATATTTTATTGGATAGATACAGCAGGATTAATTACACTAGCTGGCAATCCTACCGAATGCGCCAGTTTTATATATTTATTTATTATATTTGTGATGTAAAACATCTAATGATTAAATTAAGGCACCTTAACGATTTGTTTTGATAAATTGTTTTCTTAAATTCAGACTAAATAAACAACAAACTCACAAATGATAAATTTTTCTTCTTAAAGACTTAATTTATTAATAAAAAAACATAAATAAAGAAATATTTTGGTAATCCAGTATAAAAATAAAAAAATAAAAAAAAAATGTATTTCAACCAATGGTTGGCCCTGTTTATCCAGTCATTGACACTCCTTAGAATCTATTATTGGCACTATAGTTTGTTTATTAAAAATTTGTTCAAATAATCATAATAACCATATCAAAGATTGCGCGGTAGTAGTTGAACTAGTTAGACTTTAGAAGTTCATTTAATATACCAGTCTCATTAAGAGTATCACTAATATATGAAACTTCACATTCGGTTTGTAAATTGATATTAGAATCTTCTGTAACTGGAGACATATTTTTATTTGGTTTAGCTTTTTTTATAATATTTCTAACATTTTCAATGGAAATTTGTTTTAATTTTGGTTTAGTTTTGCTTTTATTTTTTGTTTGAGGTTTATTCCTCTCAATATTTTGAACATTATCAACTGCGCGTTTTACTTTTAGTTTGTTTTTATTTTCTTTAATTATTTCTCTAATTCTTTTTCTTTCAGCCTTTTGTTTTGCAAGATTTTCCATTTTTATTTTTTTCTATTCATAAATATCCTGCCACGTCTTAGACGTGAGGACATAAGGTACATTTAAATTTGAACTAATTTTTCCTTTTTTTCCTGGTGTTTTTGGCCAGGTTAAAATTTGTCCAATTGATGTAGAAGAATTATTTTCAATCGGGTATGGTAAATTTTCAAATATTATGGGTAGATTATCTATGTTAATAATATCGAAAGATTTGTTTGCCTCTATATTATCAACATGCATATCACATTCATTTATTTTAAACATATATTTAAAGAGTTTTCTTAGACTTTTCAATTCTTCAATATCTTCAAAGGTTTCTGTTTGCTTTACTTTCTGCATTATATCTGCTCCTACTAATTCCTCGAAAATTTCTTGAGAAATATTGTTTTTTTCATGTGTTACCCGGTCATTGGATTTATCATCTTCAGAATAATTACGGCTTAAGGCCTTAGATTTACCTAATCAATATAGATAGATAGTAAAATTAATCAAAATTAATCAAAAATAGAGTTAAATTAAATAAAATAGAGTTTCGTATTAGGTACCTAAACATTTTGTAAAATCTATATTGTTGCAGTTCCATGGACATAATCCACAAGCGAAAAATCCATTTACAACATTTGATCTTTTTATATTACTAACTGCCTTTTGTAGAATCGGCGCAAAATTAATTTTCGTTAATATGTCATTCAAGTTATTTTGTTTCCAATTTAAGACGGCTTTTTTCCACTCGCTTTTTAATGGCTTAAAAGCTGATACGTCCGCTGGTTGCAATATTCTTGTTGCATCTTCTCATTTTTAAATCATTACATAACATACTTATTTCATACGTTAAGTGGCTTTTATGACCATCAACAAACAATATAATGGGAAATTTACATTTGATTTAACTAAATAAGGGTGTAAAACATTTGCAACGTATTCATAAAACAATTCAGATTTCATCCATCCTGAATCCGACTTACCAACTCCCCATTCCTTTGGAATTGTTTTTAAGATTTTGTTTGGAATTCTCTTATATGGGTATATTATCATTGGAGGAGTACATTCTCCCGAAGCAGAAAATTTAAACATAACCGAATCACTGTTTTGGATTGCGCATGATCGATTTCGTATACATTCTGACTACCTTTTTCTGCTAGTACCTTTTCATTTTTAGGGCAAAGCTGAAAATTGGTTTCGTCACCATTAAATACTCGTTTTGGATCGCCCAAAATTTCAAAGTGCCCAGAACTTTTAAGATTTTCTTCTATTTGTGAAAACCAAATTTTTATATGTGATTCTGAAATGTTGGCACTAGCACTAGAAACTGCTTCAGAAGTCGTCAAACATAGTTCCGGATGCCTTTTCATAAAAGAAGAGTACCATTTTTCACCAGGCAAATTAGATTTAAATGGGCTCTTTCTGTTATTTTTGTTTAAAAATTGTTGAACACTTAATTTTAAATTAAATTTTCTTTGCGGAAAACCTTTATTACTACACTCCTTGATCCATTCACTTCTTCCTACACTCCTTGATCCATACATCTTCTTCTTCCTCAGATAACACAGTAGTAGGGCCTGGACGAATTTTGACAAATTTGTCACTTAACCTAAATTGTAGTGTCGAGCGTGGAACTCCGAACTTTTTGGATGCCATTTTTTTAGACATCCCTTCTTTTATCGCTTCAATAGCGTTCTTTACAGTTTCTTCGTCGTATTTTTTTGTGTAATTTACTCCTTTCTTGGTTTCGGGCATTTTCTAGTTAAATTATCTAATATAAATAAAACAGATGATTAAATTGCTTACCAAACTAGGTAGGTATGTACTAAGTAGTAACTAGATATTAATTGTTTAATATTTTTAAATTTAACAATAACCAAAAATTGGCACGGTGCCAATTTTCCGGTTATTGGCATTATTACCAATGATTAGCACAGTGCCAAGCAATACAACGAATACTTTTTTTTACAACCAATTGTTAAAATTATGTGCAAAATTAAATATATTGTTTAAATATTTTAAAAAATCATTAAACTTACCTTTTAATTTGAATCTTAAATAAATAAATTATTACTTTATAATAATATTTAAAATTAAAAAACAACAACAACCACTTTAAAAACAGACCTTTTGTTATAAATTTCTTTGCAATTTGGTGGCAAACCGCACTTTGGTTTTGACTTATAATTCTTTTAACGAATTTTTATTAAAAGCCATCTATTAACGAGTAGTTTGTATTATTTTTACACTGAAATATAGTACTAAAAACTAATAAAGTTACAACCGAAATATTAGATGGGGCTAATTTCATACAAAATTGCTTTATTTGTAGTAGTGCCAATCATTGCAAGAGTGCCAATCATAGGAAGTTCTACCCTAAATAAAAATTTAAATAAAAACGAGGAAGAATACAGTTGCCTTTGTCAACTCTTAGATACCCGTACGAACCGTTAGTATGTTCACAGCCTGTCACTTTGCTTACAATATTATTTTTTTAATATTTTAGTATTTTAAAATAATTTGGATGAATTTTATAATTTCTAGAATTATGGGTTGTACATATATTCAAACTATATGTTTATACATTCTTCAAAAGCAGATTTTAACCTTCCACATAACGATTATTAATCCAAAACTTTTCCAAATATTCTATAGTACCATATAATACTAAGCGGTAAATGTATATTAAATTTATTTAGTACAAAATAGTAAATATAATTTTAAATATTATATTATATTATATTTAAATATTCCATTGACAGAATAATTTCTTATAAGTACAATAAAATACATATACTCGTATGTATGTAAATACGGCGCTATTTATATTATATTATATTATATTTTTATTATATGCATCTATATTCTTATCATTCATTCACTAGTGACATATACGATATGTAAATAAACATGATATTATATAAGTATGTATATATATCAATATCATATAAATAAAAATTCTTCAAGCAACCGTTATGTTGTTTATTTATTTACTTTTTTTTGTACTACTCATTATATCCTCAACAATTTCAAATTATCGAGTAAAACAAAATGGAAAAAATTCGTTAAAGAAATTTGTTAGAAAATTTGAAAAAATCAAGTAACACTTTCGTCAATTATAAATTAACCCTATATTATTAAAAAAAGTTGTTAACAGAAATAAGAGTATAATGTTGAAGGTTTAATTTTCGTGTATTACTTCAAAAAACTTTTAACAGATGTTCAAGTTACAGGTGTTTAAAAATAGGAAATTTTCAGTTTTTGACCCCTTACAGCTCCTAAACGGGGTGTGATACAAAAAAAATTATTTTCAGAGATCTAACTTCTGTCAAAATTTCAAGTTTCCAACTTAAACCGTTTAGAAGATAGAAGGGTTAAAGGATTTTGCAAAATTTGAGTTTCGCATAACGATAAATTAAGACACCGTATGCCAAAACTATATATTTATTATATATATACTTTTAAAGCTAATAAAAGTAGTAATCGTTTGTCGTTTTCAAAATGAAGATATACCTTATACAAATTGTGCTATAACAATTTAAATATAGAGCTGTTTTGAACCTTTGGAAAGCTGTAGCTCCGTAATGGGTAGGGCTACAAAAAAAAGTTATTAATATTTTTGTGAGATCTATCAGCAGTTAAAATTTCATAGCTCTATTTCAAAAAAAATGTGGTCATCTAAAAGTTAGGTGTTCAAGAGCTACCCTAAGTTTTGATCCAAACTCAACCAAAAAAATTGGGAAACCTAAAAATTACTCCCAGAATATTTTGTGTAAATTTCAAGATTCTAGCTTTCTTAGTTTTTGAGTTAGCGTGCTGACGGACGGACATGGCTCAAAAGTCTTAGAATTTTTTTCTGATCCGATCCATACCTTTGAAGGTATATCTAGCTCGCTTATTTCGAGGTGTTACAAACGGAGGAGTAATTTTATTATACCCGATCCTATCGTACGGGTATAAAAACACAAATTTTATATTAAACAAAATTTATTTTCCTTATTAAATTTTATTAACCGTTTTTTAGAACTTAGACTAAATTTATAAATAAAAGTTATAAACCTAAATTTCAAATTATTTTCATTTTAAAATTACATAAGATCAATTTTCATTGTATTGTATATTTTTTTTCTTAATTTACTTTACTTATCCTAAAAAATCATAATTTGCTTAATACAAAAAAAAAATATTAATAATCAATAATATACTTAACATCGGTTTCCGATATTGTGACATACAAAAAGAAACAGAAATTTATTTTGTAGTAATTTGACACTTAAATTTGTCAAGAGTTTGTTTCCAAAACGAAATTACAACATATGTAAAATAAAAGGAAAAAAAATTGAAATTAAGAAATTTAACGTTCAAAATAAAAACGAAAATCAAAACTAAGTCGTATAAATTCATTGACTTCAGTTTTCAAATTGACTTCTAGCAAAACAAGAAAAAAAAATCGTTAAACTTAGTTTAGTGTTTGAGTACTTGAATGAATAATTATTAACACAAAAAATTATATTTGTTGCTTTAGGTCAAGAGACCTATATTTGTTATTTATAATTTATTTATAATGAAGATAATTATAATAGATTTCTTTGGAAATATATATTAGCAGAAATTTCGTAAGATAAAAAAAAATATGATATATAAAAAAAATTATAGAAATTACATTTAGATAACGAAATTTATGAATTCTGGTTCTGAGAATTTGTTTGAATAATTTTATTTAAGATTTCGTTAGATGGATATATGACTATTTTGTTAGATGGATATATGACTTGCCTCTGTTCCACTATTTTCTATAAAACCATACTGATTGTTATCAATTTCAATAGTTTTATTTATTTGTTTACTTAAAAATTTTTTATCTGTGCTTTAAACTCATGAAGGAGTTTTCTTTATAAAGTTTCTTATTCTTATATATATTATTTTTTCAAAAATTCTACTTATCGAATTAAGTAATGATATTGGTCTGTAATTTCCACGATCAGTTTTCGAACCACTTTTGTAAATCGGTGTTATTATAGTACCTTTTAGGCAATTTGGAAATATACCCATCAAAAGACTCTTGTTTACCATGTTTGTTAATGGACTTTTTATTAAAGGTCCATTAACACCATTTATTAAAGGTCCATTACCATTTATTAAAGGTCCATTAACACCATTTATTAAAGGTCCATTACCATTGCCATTACCATTGCTTGTAAATCTTTAACCGTGATATTGTCCATTCCGGCGGCTGCATGTTTATTTAGTCCCATTATTATGCTATATATCTCATTTTAATTTGCAGGGTCCAAGAATATTGATTAATGCATCATTATTTCTTATCGTATTGATTTATTATTCCTTATCGTAGTTGAATTGGTGTTCTTCATTTTGTGTTTCTTTTTTATATTTTCCACTATTTGGTTGAAAAAGTTATTTTTGATTGTTGCTATTTCCTTATCATTTTCAGTATAACCTCCTGCATCCTTTTGTATACTTTTTATAACTTCATTTCTTTCAACACTATTATTATTTTTTATTGTGTTATTGATCACCCTCCACATTTTTCTTGGATCATTTCCAGCTTCCTGTATGCTTCTCGCTAAGTAGTCTTTTTTTGCTTTCCTTATTAACTCTACAGTTTGTTTTTTGATCTTATGTATTTAAATTATTGGTTAAATTATTTTTATATTTTTTATAGACATCATAAAGTTTTCTTTTGATTTTGATGTTGTATAGTATCGTTGTATTCATCCATTGATTGTTTCTAGTTTTTATGGTAAATATTTTAGTACTTATTTCTTTATCTGTTTGAAAAATTTTTTGCAAGTGTTCAATTTCATCCACATTTTCTTCTTGAATTTTAGAGCTTACAATTTCAAGCATTTTGTTGTAATCTGTTTTACTTTTAAGTATCTTTATCATTGATTTTTTGATAAGCATAACTGATTTAATGTATGAAGTAGTTATTTTGTGACCAGAGAGGTCAGTGTTTTCTAATTTATATGAAATATATATCTTATCATTGTCATTGAAAATTATATGATCGGTCAGAGTATTTGTATTTAACAATTCTCTTGTACCTTCAGTTTTATTTATAATATATTATATTTATTATATATTATATCCCCAACTTGATAGCATGTCTATATATGTATTTTATAGTTGTATTACTATTTTCAAACAGGTTAATATGAACGTCTGCAAAAATTGTTAATTTGGACAATTGCTCTACTTGTTTTTCCATATGTTCTATAAAAAGGTTGTCGTTTTCATTTGGTGCTTTGTAGAACGTGAAAATTTTGATTTTTTATGTTGTATTTAGTAACTCAATAATGGTAAAGTTGTATAATTCATCTTGCATAATTATATTAAAATTTATATCATTCTTTAATATATATAGCTGTACCTCCCCCTCTGTTTTTGTTTCGGCAATTGAAAATAACTTGATAATTTGGTAAGTTGTAGTATTTCTTTTCATTGTCGTATATCTAGACTTCATTCAGTATGACTATATCTATATTGTTAATTTCCTGAATAGTTGCTTCTAATTCTTCACAGAATTTGTTTCTTAAACTACATATATTTACGTATAGAATTTTTAAATGATCATTCTTTAAATCTTTTGTAAGTTTCATCATCTACCAATCAAATAGTTCCGCCATAACTCTCTTATGTTCTGCAAATGTTTTCTGTACTTATAACGAATATGATTTCAATATGTTTTAAGATCTTTTGACTGTGATTCTCATGATATTTATCGTACAATATATGTAATTCTTCATAATTAGCGGGTAGTCCTTCCTGATTGATAAGAACTATAATATTAGTTTTTGTTATACCATCATAACATATATCATCTTGATCATGGAAAAATGACAATATAGTGTCACGTTGTTGTATATTCTGTGATCACGTAATCTTGAGAGTATATATCCTGATTCTGATTATTATTTTTTAAGTTTATTGTGTTTCCTTTAATCCAGTTTGCGTATTTGGTATTTGCACTAGTTTGCGTTTTTTGAATTTGACTATTATGACTATTATTACTAATATTACTGTTATTGCCGTTACTATTTTTACTGTTTAATTTATTATTTTTACTATCGTTATTTTCATTATTATTGCTATTTTTTATGTTAAAATCGTTAAGGTTTTCAGAGATTATAACTTGATTATAGTGGCAGCTATTGCAAAAATTATTATTATTACTGTTACTATTTTTGTTGTTGTTACTCTTATCATTATTATAGTTAGTTTTATTGCTATTGTTAATATTATTATGATGTTTGGATGTTTTGCTTCTCGTAGTTCATATTTTGGGAATGTGGCTTAATATCTTTTTCGATTTTGTTTTTGTTGCAATTTTGTTGTGTATTTCAACCTTTTCGGTTTTTGTGCTATAATATTCAATTTTGCTATTTATAGTTTCTTTTATAAAGAGGTATAGCGATTAGTGGTATATTCTGGTAAGCTGGAAGCATCATTATCAACTTTAATGTCAGTAGTACCACTTTTCTGATAATTGTTTTTATTAATAAAGTTCTTTTCTACGTTTTTATTGCCATGCATTTCCATTTGTTTTAATTGCTAATATCCTATAGCTTTTTTTTTTAAATCCAATTTGTATCAACAAACAGCTTACTGAAGGTTTTGTGGTTAACATCCACATTTAATTTTAATTTTTAATTATATTTTATGCAATTAACATGTTTATTGATATTATAGTCTTTACTATAAACACGTTTCTTTGTTTGTACAGTTCGCTGATTTGTTGTTGAAACCTTTGCACTTGTAGCACCTTCGTATATTTATGGCATCAAACACTTTACATCTTTCCCATCCCATTCAAACTTTTTCATTCGCTAGAATTTTTCGAAAAGTTTCTTATCCACTTCAATCACTGCATTTTATAATTCTTTGCTATATTTATTAACCGGGTACACTTTTACTACTTAGATTTCGCTCATTTCCATGAAACAATTTTGCTTTTTAAGTTTCTCAACAATTTCTGTTGCCTAAAATTTATTATTCATACGAAAATCTCGATTTGTGGTTTTATGTCCGTTGGTATTTTGATTTCGAATCTATCTTTAAATTGTTTTTCTTATTCAATTCTTATATAATCACGATCTTAGCAGTTTCAGTTTCAATTAAAATTGCTCCATTTCTTTTATTTTCTATATTTTTCATTTTGAAATATTTTGGAACGACCTTCGTGTTTAAGTCACTTTTTGTTTTTTGACTTTTTTGCTTATATTTCGGTTTCACAATTAATGGTAATTCTTTTTTCATTGTCATTTCACATTTTATTGTATTTATCATATCAACAAATGATAGTGTTTGACCCATATTTTCATTTTTGTCGTTAACTACTGTATTAATTTTTAGGACTTATTTTCTTAGGATTTACAAACATCCAAAAAAGTTTCGGATTCGATTTCATTTCCGATATTCTGCACATAGTTAGAGTAAAGGTTGCCTGATATTTGTTTGAATTCATTAAATAAAATTAACCACAATTAGCGGAAGTATTAAATGTTTCGTGATAATATCTTGCAAAAAATATTGTAATAGCTACATATTAAAACTAGTAATGTGTGCTTGCATTGCAAGCGTCAAACAGTTGATTAAATCGCATGATGAAAAAGCATGTTCAAAAATCATTGTATCACTGATTTTTATAGTAATGGCTCATAAAGGCTCTCATCCTCCCACCCTCCAAAACGACAGGACCATAGTCTACAAAAGAAAAGTTGTAGAGCTGGTCAAGATCCTTGTAATGATACCACACGTGATAATATACCGTTGTCTTTTATATTAAGGGCTTATAAGATCTTTTCAATAATACTCCACATTATCATATATGTACACCTGATTTTATATCAAGGACTTATAAAACCTTTCCGAACCCAAACAGGGTATGCTGAAACCAGAGTCACCAAACAAAAGTTGTTAAGCTCGCCAACACATTTTTAATGATATGGCACATGATAATATACAGCTTACTTTTATATTAAGGGCTTATAAACGGTCTCAAAAAGGGCGTCCTAGAATACTGGTCCCCAAACAAAAGTTGGAGAGCTCGCCTAGATCTTTTCAATAATACCCCACGTGATCATATACAGCTGATTTTATATCAAAGGCTTATAAAATCTTTCTGGACGCACGCAGGGTATCCTGAAAACAGAGTCCCCTAACAAAAGTTGTTAAGCTCGGCAAGACCTTTTCAATGATACTCCACATGACGACATTCGGGTATAAATATTGAAATTCCCATACAACATATAATGGGCTTAAAGGGCTCCTTTGGAACCAAAAAGATGTAATTTCTGGATGATTTCACACCAAACTCTATCAAATGACTTTTGCAGCTAGTCTCTAGCACATCTAGAAATGCTTCATCTTTTTGATACGAAGTGAGTGAGTGGTTTCATGTATTTGTTAGGAACAGCTTTATATATATCTAATATATAAGGAAGAAATTCTGTTTGTTTGTTTGTTTGGCACGGATTCACATAAAAACCACAAGTCCGATTGCAACCAAATTTTGCAGGAACATTTCCAGGACCCCGGAAGGAGTTATAGGCTATATCGCATTTCGGTTCATTAACCCATTGCGGCCCGAGAGCGTTTTAAAGGGTTTTGGTTTTTTCGTTGTTCTGCCTAAACGGTTGGACCGATTGAGTTGAAAATTTGCACAAACGTTCTTCTCATCTTTAGTGGTGTACCTAAAAAATTGGGTTGCCATATGGCACCCGGGTTCGGCCCGGCCGGCTTCGAAAATTTTTTTTGTTTCCGATTTATGTCCAATTTTGTATGGCGGTTTTGTGGTCTGAAAAAACGCCTGAAACGAATTTTTGTAAAGTTCTGATAACCCATTTGGGCACGAGAGCCGAACGAAGTTCATTAAATTTTTTTGATGTCCTACTTAAACGGTTACACCAATTGATTTGAAAATTTGCAAAACTGTTGCTCTTTAGCAGAAAAGCTTACTAGATTAATTTGGTTAGCATACATTAACGTGTTTGGGCACCAGGGTTCAGTGAAATTTTTTAATTTACCTTAATGTCGCGCTTAAACGGTGTGACCAATTCAGTTGAAAATTTACAAAAGTGTAGTTCTTCACTCCAGAAGCTCAGTTGACTTGGTTACGACCCATTAACCCGTTTCGGCACCAGGGCCCAATGAAGTATTTTAATTTTTTTATTGTCGCGCTTAAAAGTTTTGACCAATTCAATTGAAAAATTGTAAAATTGTTACTTTTAGCACAGAAGCCTACTGAGTTGAATTGGTTACAATGCAGTAACCCATTTCGGCACCAGGTCTCAATGATATTTTTTAATTTCTTTGTTGTCGAGCTTAACAGGTTTAATAAATTGAGTTGAAAAATTACAAAAGTGTAGCTCTTCACCGCAGAAGGCCACTCAGATGATTTGGTTACGATCCGCTAACCTGTTTCGGCACCAATGAAGTTTCTTAATGTTTTTGTTGTCGCGCTTAAACGGTTTGACCAACTGAGTTGAAAATTCACAAAAGCTCTAGCTCTTTACCACAGAAGCTTACTGAGTTGATTTTGTTACGATGCATTAACTCATTTCAGCATCAAGCCTCAATGAAGTTTTTCATTTTTTTGTTGTCGTGCTTAAACGGTTTGACCAATTGAACATTGGCACAAGTACTGCACTTTAAGGCAGAAGCTCATTTAAGTAATTCTGCGGTGATACATTAACCCATTTGTACGATAGACTTTCAAAAGAAAATTTTGGTTCTAATTTTTGTCTAATTTGGCATAATGAATTTACGATTCTAAATAAAGCCTGTGACAAATTTTTGTTAACGTTCGTTAGCCCATTTCCGCACGAATACCTTTTAAAAATATTCTGCCCAACTTATGGTATTGTTATTATTATTAAAAAGATATTTCCAACACTCTTTCCTTTTATCTACACTGTTTTTAATATTCCATAAAAACCTTTCACTGCGAATTTCTAATATATAAAAGTAATTAAAATAACCTTATTAAGTATCTTAAGAATACTGTGTTTAAGTCTTAACAACATAACATTTTCGGCCATTAAAAAACAAGAAAAATCTCCTACATACGACAGTCATCATGTCATCATTCAGAAATGCATGTGGTCTAGCTTTATAAGATGCATGTGTATAAAATATTTCCCATAAAATATCATTGAAATATGTACATATAGTATGTATAACGTGCGTATATTTAAAATACTATATATCACATTTCTGTACAGCATTTAATCAAAAATGAGTACATACATATTTAAAGAACAAAAAATTTTACATTCTAATCCATATACAATTTTTACACATATTTTTAGCCAATTAATTTGAAAACATAATTAGAAGAAGTAAACTTAAAAAAATTGTGGTAGATTTATAAAGGTAAAAAACAATCATGTATTTTTTATATTGAAAATATGTTAAACAGAACCTGAGATGTATTCATTTAAAAAGAAGTTTTTCAAAATTTGAAGAGCTGTCGGTGCTGTAGCATCTCCAGCTGTGAGGGTACATAAAAAAGTTGTTCTTCAACATTACTCTTTTAAGATACCTATGCATAGTTAATATTTCATTGCTCCTTATTAAACAGTATAAAAGTTTTGTAAACAGACGCAGGGATAGAACGAACCTAATAGCAAATTTTTCAAAATGTGCTTAAAAGGATAATTCACAAAAACATGAAGTGACATTACTTACGAAAAACAATGTATTAATGCGATTTTACGTTTCGATATTAACGAATATATTGTGAAAACTCATTTCGCCGTAATTGCGTACTCAATAGATTATTGATTCCTTTAAAGATTTTTTGTAATAAAAATAGAATATTAACTACCAGCATCTGTAAATGCATAGTAATAAGTTAACGCAGAAACAAAAGTTAATAATTTTTATTTCATAAAACCAATAAAATACTCCTGGCAACGCCGGGTACTCTGCTAGTAATAAAATAAAATAAAATAAACCACAATTATTTTATAAAATAATAGATGGAATAAAAATAAAAAAATGAAACGTTCTGTACAAGAGTTACACCCGAGTAATCAACGACTTATTGCAATTATTGATTCCAAAAACTGAATCGTAGTCAAATATGAATAATAAATTGTTTAGTGGATGCCCTATGCTCCTTATAGAAAAATCGTTATCATATTAATGATATTATATTTTTGTAATAATCAACCAACACCCCGTTTGTAGTTAGAAATAATTCCATAATCTTTGCCAATTTTCATTAATTTATTTACAAATATTCGGCTATTAAGTCTATTATAGGTTGAATTCTGTTATTAATTTGTATAGTTACATATATTATTTATATTGTTTTTATTTTACATAACATATTTATACTAAAGGGTTTTCCAAATTTGAGTGATATGATTTCTTTTCAAAAAAAAACACACTAATTATTAAGAAAATTCAAATGTTTTTTATTTAATTTGAAGTACAATCAATACAATTAAGTTCTGAATAAAACGTCATTCAAATGGCCTCCACGACTTCTTTTGCAGGAAGGATTTCGATGAACCCAATTTTCGAGCACTTTTTCCACTAAATCAACTCGTATGTCATGCGGTAAATACATAACACTGTCGATTCTGGTGCGAAGAAAATCTACAAATTATTCATGAAAACCATTTCATTCACCTAAATTGACAGTTTGGTGTGGGTTTTGGTCTGGTGGAATCATCGGTCCGTACTTCTTTCGAAATAATTATAATAATAAAATAATTGACTGAACTCTAGTGAACAAGAAACTATTTCGGATATGGGAAATTTGACTAAAAAGATTAACGATATTCTAGAATTAAACCTCTAAAGTTAATGTGGGGGATGATTTCAATATTCATAATAGGAACTCGAACAATAATTATCAATAATATCAATAATATTATTGGAAAACAAGCCGAACTAGCTTCATTATTTCTTATTTCTTCAGTTGTTAAAATTCTCAATTCGCAATTACAAATTTCCAACTCTGAAGACCAGGTTGCTGATCTTCTAAAAACCACTTCCCACTTTTCGTGCTTTATAACTTTTAATTAGCTCTCCTCTGAGTTGTCCTGGTGACTACTTGTATTTTACAAAGTTCAACTGCGAATACCAGTCGAAGATGTGCCTCAATAAAACTAGTGTGACACATACGAATGCTTTCTTATATTAATACGCAAACGGGTTCATCGCTGATGATGCTTAAATGGAATATTAATTTAAATGGAAATGGTTTCATAACTCATTATAAAATTATGACAAAGTTATGATTTTCTTCTTTTTTCTGCCGGAAATAAATTGCATAATTAAGCCGTTGCTCGAAGTATGTCGGCTTCAGTTCTAGCACAAGCTGAACTTTATATTATAAAAATGTTTATTTATTTCAGATTTTAATCAAACAAATTACAATATATTATACTTATTCTATTTTAAGCTACAATAAAGAACAAAAGTGAAAACAAATTGATTAATAATAATACAACAACAAAATTACAATTCATATTTAACTAAAACAAAAAAACAAATCAAAACATAAACTATAATAAAATAAATTTAATTAAGAATTCACAGGCCAAAAAGTCATTCAAAAAGTTCAATTCTACAAAATAGAATAAACTATTTTTTAAAGATTGTTTTGTTAGTGCAAGCTTAATATGGGATTTATATGTGTTACAAAGAGACATAATTCTATTAATTGGTTTATGCTTACCATAAATAGTTACCATAAATTTGGAAATATACCCATCAAAAGACTCTTGTTTACCATGTTTGTTAATGGACTTTTTATTAAAGGGACCATTGCTTGTAAATCTTTAACCGAGATATTGTCCATTCCGGCGGCTGCATGTTTATTTAGTCCCATTATTATGCTATATATCTCATTTTAATTTGCAGGGTCCAAGAATATTGATTAATGCATCATTATTTCTTATCGTATTGATTTATTATTCCTTATCGTAGTTGAATTGGTGTTCTTCATTTTGTGTTTCTTTTTTACATTTTCCACTATTTGGTTGAGAAAGTTATTTTTGATTGTTGCTATTTCCTTATTATTTTCAGTATAACCTCCTGCATCCTTTTGTATACTTTTTATAACTTCATTTCTTTCAACACTATTATTATTTTTTATTGTGTTATTGATCACCCTCCACATTTTTCTTGAATCATTTCCAGCTTCCTGTATGCTTCTCGCTAAGTAGTCTTTTTTTGCTTTCCTTATTAACTCTACAGTTTGTTTTTTGATCTTATGTATTTAAATTATTGGTTAAATTATTTTTATATTTTTTATAGGCATCATAAAGTTTTCTTTTGATTTTGATGTTGTATAGTATCGTTGTATTCATCCATTGATTGTTTCTAGTTTTTATGGTAAATATTTTAGTACTTATTTCTTTAGCTGTTTGAAAAATTTTTTGCAAGTGTTCAATTTCATCCACATTTTCTTCTTGAATTTTAGAGCTTACAATTTCAAGCATTTTGTTGTAATCTGTTTTACCTTTAAGTATCTTTATCATTGATTTTTTGATAAGCATAACTGATTTAATGTATGAAGTAGTTATTTTGTGACCAGAGAGGTCAGTGTTTTCTAATTTATATGAAATATATATCTTATCATTGTCATTGAAAATTATATGATCGGTCAGAGTATTTGTATTTAACAATTCTCTTGTACCTTCAGTTTTATTTATAATATTATATCCCCAACTTGATAGCATGTCTATATATGTATTTTATAGTTGTATTACTATTTTCAAACAGGTTAATATGAACGTCTGCAAAAATTGTTAATTTGAACAATTGCTCTACTTGTTTTTCCATATGTTCTATAAAAAGGTTGTCGTTTTCGTTTGGTGCTTTGTAGAACGTGAAAATTTTGATTTTTTATGTTGTATTTAGTAACTCAATAATGGTAAAGTTGTATAATTCATCTTGCATAATTATATTAAAATTTATATCATTCTTTAATATATATAGCTGTACCTCCCCCTCTGTTTTTGTTTCGGCAATTGAAAATAACTTGATAATTTGGTAAGTTGTAGTATTCCTTTTCATTGTCGTATATCCAGACTTCATTCAGTATGACTATATCTATATTGTTAATTTCCTGAATAGTTGCTTCTAATTCTTCACAGAATTTGTTTCTTAAACTACATATATTTACGTATAGAATTTTTAAACGATCATTCTTTAAATCTTTTGTAAGTTTCATCATCTACCAATCAAATAGTTCCGCCATAACTCTCTTATGTTCTGCAAATGTTTTCTGTACTTATAACGAATATGATTTCAATATGTTTTAAGATCTTTTGACTGTGATTCTCATGATATTTATCGTACAATATATGTAATTCTTCATAATTAGCGGGTAGTCCTTCCTGATTGATAAGAACTATAATATTAGTTTTTGTTATACCATCATAACATATATCATCTTGATCATGGAAAAATGACAATATAGTGTCACGTTGTTGTATATTCTGTGATCACGTAATCTTGAGAGTATATATCCTGATTCTGATTATTATTTTTTAAGTTTATTGTGTTTCCTTTAATCCAGTTTGCGTATTTGGTATTTGCACTAGTTTGCGTTTTTTGAATTTGGCTATTATGACTATTATTACTATTTTTACTGTTTAATTTATTATTTTTACTATCGTTATTTTCATTATTATTGCTATTTTTTATGTTAAAATCGTTAAGGTTTTCAGAAATTATAACTTGATTATAGTGGTAGCTATTGCAAAAATTATTATTATTACTGTTACTATTTTTGTTGTTGTTACTCTTATAATTATTATAGTTAGTTTTATTGCTATTGTTAATATTATTATGATGTTTGGATGTTTTGCTTCTCGTAGTTCATATTTTGGGAATGTGGCTTAATATCTTTTTCGATTTTGTTTTTGTTGCAATTTTGTTGTGTATTTCAACCTTTTCGGTTTTTGTGCTATAATATTCAATTTTGCTATTTATAGTTTCTTTTATAAAGAGGTATAGCGATTAGTGGTATATTCTGGTAAGCTGGAAGCATCATTATCAACTTTAATGTCAGTAGTACCACTTTTCTGATAATTGTTTTTATTAATAAAGTTCTTTTCTACGTTTTTATTGCCATGCATTTCCATTTGTTTTAATTGCTAATATCCTATAGCTTCTTTTTTTAAATCCAATTTGTATCAATAAACAGCTTACTGAAGGTTTTGTGGTTAACATCCACATTTAATTTTAATTTTTAATTATATTTTATGCAATTAACATGTTTATTGATATTATAGTCTTTACTATAAACACGTTTCTTTGTTTGTACAGTTCGCTGATTTGTTGTTGAAACCTTTGCACTTGTAGCACCTTCGTATATTTATGGCATCAAACACTTTACATCTTTCCCATCCCATTCAAACTTTTTCATTCGCTAAAATTTTTGGAAAAGTTTCTTATCCACTTCAATCACTGCATTTTATAATTCTTTGCTATATTTATTAACTGGGTACACTTTTACTACTTAGATTTCGCTCATTTCCATGAAACAATTTTGCTTTTTAAGTTTCTCAACAATTTCTGTTGCCTAAAATTTATTATTCATACGAAAATCTCGATTTGTGCTTTTATGTCCGTTGGTATTTTGATTTCGAATCTATCTTTAAATTGTTTTTCTAATTCAATTCTTATTTAATCACGATCTTCAGCAGTTTCAGTTTCAATTAAAATTGCTCCATTTCTTTTATTTTCTATATTTTTCATTTTGAAATATTTTGGAACGACCTTCGTGTTTAAGTCACTTTTTGTTTTTTGACTTTTTTGCTTATATTTCGGTTTCACAATTAATGGTAATTCTTTTTTCATTGTCATTTCACATTTTATTGTATTTATCATATCAACAAATGATAGTGTTTGACCCATATTTTCATTTTTGTCGTTAACTACTGTATTAATTTTTAGGACTTATTTTCTTAGGATTTACAAACATCCAAAAAAGTTTCGGATTCGATTTCATTTCCGATATTCTGCACATAGTTAGAGTAAAGGTTGCCTGATATTTGTTTGAATTCATTAAATAAAATTAACCACAATTAGCGGAAGTATTAAATGTTTCGTGATAATATCTTGCAAAAAATATTGTAATAGCTACATATTAAAACTAGTAATGTGTGCTTGCATTGCAAGCGTCAAACAGTTGATTAAATCGCATGATGAAAAAGCATGTTCAAAAAGCATTGTATCACTGATTTTTATAGTAATGGCTCATAAAGGCTCTCATCCTCCCACCCTCCAAAACGACAGGACCATAGTCTACAAAAGAAAAGTTGTAGAGCTGGTCAAGATCCTTGTAATGATACCACACGTGATAATATACCGTTGTCTTTTATATTAAGGGCTTATAAGATCTTTTCAATAATACTCCACATGATCATATATGTACACCTGATTTTATATCAAGGACTTATAAAACCTTTCCGAACCCAAACAGGGTATCCTGAAACCAGAGTCACCAAACAAAAGTTGTTAAGCTCGCCAACACATTTTTAATGATATGGCACATGATAATATACAGCTTACTTTTATATTAAGGGCTTATAAACGGTCTCAAAAAGGGCGTCCTAGAATACTGGTCCCCAAACAAAAGTTGGAGAGCTCGCCTAGATCTTTTCAATAATACCCCACGTGATCATATACAGCTGATTTTATATCAAAGGCTTATAAAATCTTTCTGGACGCACGCAGGGTATCCTGAAAACAGAGTCCCCTAACAAAAGTTGTTAAGCTCGGCAAGACCTTTTCAATGATACTCCACATGACGACATTCGGGTATAAATATTGAAATTCCCATACAACATATAATGGGCTAAAAGGGCTCCTTTGGAACCAAAAAGATGTAATTTCTGGATGATTTCACACCAAACTCTATCAAATGACTTTTGCAGCTAGTCTCTAGCACATCTAGAAATGCTTCATCTTTTTGATACGAAGTGAGTGAGTGGTTTCATGTATTTGTTAGGAACAGCTTTATATATATAATAAAATAAAATAAAATAATAATAAACCACAATTATTTTATAAAATAATAGATGGAATAAAAATAAAAAAACGAATCGTTCTGTACAATAGTTACACCCGAGGAATCAACGACTTATTTAAATTATTGATTCCAAAAACTGAATCGTAGTCAAATATGAAAAATAAATTGTTTAGTGGATGCCCTATGCTCCTTATAGAAAAATCGTTATCATATTAATGATATTATAGTTTTGTAATAATCAACCAACACCCCGTTTGTAGTTAGAAATAATTCCATAATCTTTGCCAATTTTCATTAATTTATTTACAAATATTCGGCTATTAAGTCTATTATAGGTTGAATTCTATTATTAATTTGTATAGTTACATATATTATTTATATTGTTTTTATTTTACATAACATATTTATACTAAAGGATTT
Organism: Poecilobothrus nobilitatus; assembly: GCA_947095535.1. Classification (NCBI taxonomy): domain Eukaryota; kingdom Metazoa; phylum Arthropoda; class Insecta; order Diptera; family Dolichopodidae; genus Poecilobothrus; species Poecilobothrus nobilitatus. The sequence goes on along the minus strand of OX352772.1, from coordinate 158,614,887 downwards.
TCCAAATTTGAGTGATATGATTTCTTTTCAAAAAAAAACACACTAATTATTAAGGAAATTCAAATTTTTTTTATTTTATTTGAAGTACAATCAATACAATTAAGTTCTGAATAAAACGTCATTCAAATGGCCTCCACGACTTCTTTTGCAGGAAGGATTTCGATGAACCCAATTTTCGAGCACTTTTTCCACTAAATCAACTCGTATGTCATGCGGTAAATACATAACACTGTCGATTCTGGTGCGAAGAAAATCTACAAATTATTCATGAAAACCATTTCATTCACCTAAATTGACAGTTTGGTGTGGGTTTTGGTCTGGTGGAATCATCGGTCCGTACTTCTTTCGAAATAATTCTAATAATAAAATAATTGACTGAACTCTAGTGAACAAGAAACTATTTCGGATATGGGAAATTTGACTAAAAAGATTAACGATATTCTAGAATTAAACCTCTAAAGTTAATGTGGGGGATGATTTCAATATTCATAATAGGAACTCGAACAATAATTATCAATAATATCAATAATATTATTGGAAAACAAGCCGAACTAGCTTCATTATTTCTTATTTCTTCAGTTGTTAAAATTCTCAATTCGCAATAACAAATTTCCAACTCTGAAGACCAGGTTGCTCATCTTCTAAAAACCACTTCCCACTTTTCGTGTTTTATAACTTTTAATTAGCTCTCCTCTGAGTTGTCCTGGTGACTACTTGTATTTTACAAAGTTCAACTGCGAATACCAGTCGAAGATGTGCCTCAATAAAACTAGTGTAACACATACGAATGCTTTCTTATATTAATACGCAAACGGGTTCATCGCTGATGATGCTTAAATGGAATATTAATTTAAATGGAAATGGTTTCATAACTCATTATAAAATTATGACAAAGTTATGATTTTCTTCTTTTTTCTGCCGGAAATAAATTGCATAATTAAGCCGTTGCTCGAAGTATGTCGGCTTCAGTTCTAGCACAACCTGAACTTTATATTATAAAAATGGTTATTTATTTCAGATTTTAATCAAGCAAATTACAATATATTATACTTATTCTATTTTAAGCTACAATAAAGAACAAAAGTGAAAACAAATTAATTAATAATAATACAACAAAATTACAATTCATATTTAACTAAAACAAAAAAACAAATCAAAACATAAACTATAATAAAATAAATTTAATATATAAAAAATTAATTAAGAATTCACAGGCCAAAAAGTCATTCAAAAAGTTCAATTCTACAAAATAGAATAAACTATTTTTTAAAGATTGTTTTGTTAGTGCAAGCTTAATATGGGATTTATATGTGTTACAAAGAGACATAATTCTATTAATTGGTTTATGCTTACCATAAATAGTTCAATGAAATTTTAAGCTAAACATATTGACAGATCTGAATCTATAAGTAAGACCAAAATCTAAACTTTTCAAATAATTGAGAAGGTAGCAAAATATTATCTGTCATTAACTCAATTAATAACACTATATCTGCAATTTAACAACGTAACCTTAAAGGGAAGGTGTAAGGAAGAAGGTTTAAGGAAGAAGGTGTAATGCAAATCTGAGAAATTTTTTTTTGGACTGATTCGATTTTATTTATATAAATACTGTAAAATACACTCTGGACCTGTCAAGAATTTTTCCAGTTATATCTAACTAAGCAGGTATAGGCAGATTTTAGCACATAAGGATCATAAAATTCTCTTGCCCAACGTTTAATAAAACCGAACACAGCGTTGACTTTATTCAATAGCTCAGTATAATGAAGGTGAAATAAAAGCTTACTGTCGATTAGTACCCCTCAGCCTTTTATAGATGCAATTTTATGAATATGGAAAGAATAAAAATACGAAGTTCTGCCTCAACGACGTGTAGAGGTAATTAAACCACATTTATTAAGAGCAAGTTGAAGATTGTTATTGATACACCAATTATAAAACCTTTAAATAATTTTATTGTAAATTTTTATATCATCCGTGTAAATTTTAATGTGGCTATTAGGTATTAAAGCAATAACATCATTAATGGAAATAACGATTAGTAGAGGTGGAAGATGATCCGCGATAATATCTCGCAAAAATATTACGTAGAACATTAATATTAGTTGTCAATCGTTCTTCTTGGATCGATATTTTTAGTGAGTAGTATGTATTGCACTTGGGCCTGGGAACTCTGTGCGGGAAACAGATAGCAATAGCTATGCAAATACACGACAAAGTTATTTGAACTTTTAAGGAATGTTGTTGGCGCGTGCGCATGTTAATGTTATTAAGTTTTATGCAAATGAGCTCAGAACATAGGTGTTTGAACTTTTAAGGAATTTTGTTCACAAAAAAAGCCATTGAACTTTAAAAGAATGTCGTTGACACGTGTGCATATAGAAAAGTTGTTTATTGTTTCTTTTTTTATTTATTTTTTTATAATTAAAATTTTAGTTTGAAAGCTTTTTTTCTTGTTAGTAATTTTGAAGGTCAACTGGTTAATGTAGAACCAGTAAGTGCAATAATGTTGTGGTGATAGTATAGTTAGATAGATTATTGTAAATAATAAGAATTTATTTTATTTTTTTAATAAAAAGATTTCACGGCGAACCAGTTATTGTAACATAATATTAACGCAAAAATATATTTGTTACTTATGAGATGAATAAAATGCAGATATTGACTTTGTTATTGTATCTTAGTTTTAAACTAATTTAAAGTAAAGCAAGTATGTATAAAATCGTGAGAAAAAAAAGTTGTATTTAGTGATTAATATTGTCATGTTTAACTGAAAAATAATTTGAAAAAAATTTTTTAATACAGGACGAGATTTATTGTGTTTTAGCAATATAAAATCATGAAAAAAAAAATAACTTGTATTTAGTGATTAATTGTTATGTTTAAGAAAAAATATTTTTAATATAGAAACCACATATTTTTTATATTCTTGCAAATTACTTAGTATTGTGTAAATTAGAGGCATGTTAAAAAAAAAATGTGATAAATAATTGTAAAAATAAAAAAAAAAGTAAATTAAGTTTCATATAATATAGTTTTTATTTACTCAAGAATTGTGATCTTTATCAAAATTAATCATCTTTGAAAGAAAAAATTTCGTACATGTTTACTGATTTATTTAGAGCTATATATAGAAACTATATAAAAAATTAAATAGATTTAAAAATAGGTAAACTTTTTAATAAAAAACAAAATAACTTTAAACTATACATTTTATTTTTTGTTTTTATAAAACAAAAAGGTACAGAAGAATAATCTGCATTAAATTTTAGTTTTTCAGATTTTATTTTATATGTTTTTATTTCAGGGACAGTAATAACTTGGTGTTCTGCTGTTCTTCTAAAATATTTTGATAAAATGCAAATACCATCCTGGTTATTTGTTAAAATCATTTCTCTCATTTTTTCAAAATTTATGATTTTTGAGGAATCGTAATTTAGTCTTATCCTCTTTACTTTACAACCAACCGTTTTAGTTTGATTTTTAGTGAAAAATTCAACGATCTTAGATTTTGAATAGACTATATTATATTGGAAAGATGTAGTGTTATGAAATTATCAAAAATATGCAATACTATGTAGTGAATGCTGATGGTTTTGCGATAGAAAATGAAAAATATTAATTAAATGCATGTTAACTTGATTATTTCAAGCTATTTTAATTCTTTTTTAATATAAAACATGAAACATGTATATTTTGTGTGGTTATATGTATAAAGTCTTGACTAAAATGACTAATGAACTTAATCATGACCTTCATTTGAATACAGAATTAAATACGTGCAAAATGAAAAAAACTTTTTTTAGAAAAATGTATTTTATTAAAATCATATTATTAACTTTCCTAAAATAAAAAAGCGAAATTAAAATGCACAAATAAAAAATTAAAATATTTTAAATATGTGTAGAATATTAAGTAATATCTTTTTTATTTATCCATGAATCATGCTTTTTATCAAAACCAAGCCATCTAACTAAAACCTGATTTCCTTTTCTTTGGTGTTAATTCAGGCTCATAAAAAGAACCGATTATTGGAATATTTGTCTAATCAAGTAAATTGTATGTTTAGGGTCAGTTCTTTTAATTTTGCAATTGTAAATATTTCTGTTGACCAGTTGGGTTGATAACCTTTGCAAAAATACCTTTATATTTGTTTATACGAACATAATCTCCAACTTTATATTTTGCTTTTCGAAACACTTTTAATTTATTGTAAACAGTTTTTAATAGTAATTTTTGTTCAATATACAAGTTTATCAACATATTTTTGGATAATAATTTGCTCATAATGTATAACAAATGTATTTTAAAATTGTTTATTGTTTAATGAACTTTATAATTATTTTTTTTACCTTCCTTCTTCTTCAATAAACTATCAAGCAGATAAGACGTCTTTTTTTTTATACTTTTAACAGGTTATGGGCTTAGTCAACATTTTTTTAGAAAAATTTAAGTTTTTTTACGGATAAAATTAGCAAAAAAAAGGGAACTTTTTTGGAAAAATCAGGAGCTATTTTGTAAAAAAAAATTAAAAATATTGATTAATTTGCAGTATAACAGAAAAACCGGTGGTCAAAATGGACAAAGATTTGAGGTTAGAAAAATTGAGAAATGCGGATGATTGGCCCACGTGGAAATTTCAAACCAAATAATTTTGAAGGCTGAGGACTATTGGGATATAGTTAATGGCACGACTCGTCGGCCAGCAAAAGCAGAGCAGCAAGTAGAATGGGCACGGAAAGATTCCAAAGCTCAAAGAATTGTAAATGTAGGACTGGAACCTTTAATGTAGGACAGGAACCTTTAATTCATTTATTGAATTATTCCACCGCTTTTCAACCGCAAGTGATCATTTGACAAATAGGAAAGACTATTTTAAAAATTATTAAACTTTTAAAAATCCAGTTAAAGTGAGTGTTGTTAATGGTGATATAATTTATGCTTATGGTGGTAGGGACATAAATATTTTAGCATTTAACAACAAAATATGGATAGAAAAATATTTATCAGATATTATTTTCGTACCTGAAATAAAAATGAATTTGTTTTCATCCAACTGTGCTTTAGACAAAGGAATGATTTTGCTTTCAAAAATTAATAAAAGTGAACTACTTAAAAACAAAGAAATTATTGCAGTAGGTGTGCGTAAGCAAAAATTGTTTAAAATGTTATTTAAAATAAATAACGTTAATGATGATGTAGTAGCAAATGTGTCAATAAAAATTAAACAAATAAATTATTGAAAACGTGGCATGAACGTTTAAGTCATCAAAACATTTCATATATAAGAAAGTTTTTAAATGATAAAAACATAAAGTTTTCTGACTCAGAAAATATTTTTTGTGAAGCTTGTGTTATGGGCAAACATCATAGAATGCCATTTGGACATAGTACAAACAGAGCAACCAAGCAAGGTGAACTACACACTGATGTTTGCGGACCAATGCAAGAAAATTCCTATGTTGTAGCAAAGTATTTTATTTTATTTAAAGATGATTTTTCATATTTTAGGATGGTTTACTTTATCAAAGAAAAAACTGAAGTTGGGAATTTAATTGAATGTTTTTTAAACGAAGTTGAAATAGATACCGACAATAATGTCAAAATTTTAAGATCAGATAATGGATCTGAATACGTTAATGGACATGTAACTCGTATTCTAGAAAAATATGGTGTTCGACATCACACTACAGTGCCGTATTGTCCTGAAAAAACTGGTAGAGCTGAACGAGAAATGAGAACAATAATAGAGGCAGCCAGAACTATGATATATGCAAAGAATCTTGATTTGAAACTCAGGGCAGAAGCAGTTAACACAGCTGTATACGTTTTAAATCGCACTGACCCAAGTTCAGTGGAAGGAAAAACACCATTTGAACTATGGTACAAGAAAGAGCCTGCAATTCAAACCTTTAAAATATTTGGATGTGATGTTTACATTCATATTCAAAAAGAAAAAAGGCGCAAGCTACATAAAAAAGCACTTAAAGGAATTTTTGTTGGATATGATATCAAAACGGCTGATCCAAATGCAGTCAACAACAAATGCAGTCAACAACAAATGCAGTCAACAACAAATGCAAAGCAACAACAGCAGATCCGTGTTTAGTTCAAAATGGTAGCACTATTTTGTGGCCATATATATTTATGATAGACTCGTAGCAGCAACCAAAGGTTCGGATATTAATTTAATAATAGAGTATTTGCAATGTGAATTTGAAATTTGAAAGTTTCCATTGCAAATTGCTTCCTTGTATTAGAAATATCATACATGAACGATGGTTCAATTCATATTCATCAAAACTCGTATGCAAAAAAGATACTGAGAAGATTTAATATGTCTGATGCGAATCCTGTCGCAACACCTGCTGATTCATCATTGTTACTTTACAAGTCATCAAAAAGAGAAAATTATCCATTTCGGGAAGCTGTTGGATGTCTTATATTTTTGGCAGTAGGAACAAGACCTGACATTGCTTCCGCAGTCAGGTCTTGTAGATTTATTAAATGCTGTGCATGTAAATGCTGTTAAAAGAATTTTCAAATACTTAAAAGGATTCACAAACAAAGGTATATATTTTAAAAGTAATAATATATTGTATCTCAACTGTTACAGTGACGCTGATTTCGCTGGTGATACTGATTCTCGAAAATCCACAAGTGGTTACATTTGTGTGTTGAAAAATGGTGCTATCTCCTGGCAATTGCAAAAACAAAAATGTGTGGCGTTATCAACGACTGAATCGGAATACATAGCGGCATCAGAAGCTGTAAAAGAATTAATTTGGTTGAAACATTTAATTAAAGAACTACTACTGGATCATGAAATACCTGCAACTCTTATGATGGACAATCAAACTGCTATGAAGTTAGTGAAAAATCCTGATTTTCATAAGAGGACAAAACATATTGATGTTAGATACCACCTTATACGTGAAAAATTTGAGGACAACTTATTTAGTTTACAATACGTACAATCATCTGATCAAGTTGCTGACATTTTAACTAAACCCTTGGCAAAAGAGAAGTTCAACAAATTGATTAATATGCTGAAAATGAATTTATTTATTTCTCAAAAAAAATCTATAATTTTTTTCAAATAATTCCTTGTCAGTTTATAAGTTGAAATATTTTGAATATATGGTAACCCTAAAATAATTAAAATTGCTAAACAGCTTATTTATAGATAATATTCTTATATACCATATTATATAATATTTAAAATGTATTTAAAAAAAAAAGAGATAACCTTGAACTTGATTTTAAGTTTATTTAAAAAAAAAAAAAGGATAACCTTGAACTTGAATTTAAATTTATTTTATATGTAAAACTGGAAATTTATAAATTTTATGTAATATTAAAATTTAAAGTAATTAATAGTTTTCAAGGCTGTATATACATATACTTAAAAAATTTTGATTAATATCAAAAAGAATATTAATTTTAAATTGTAAATTTGCTAAATAACAAAACGAATATCAGAAAGAAAAAAAGAAACATTAATTTTAAATTTTTGTTTATGATTGATAAAGGATTTGAATTTCATTTATTAAAAAAATATTTTGTAGAATAAAAATGTTTGATAAAGGTGGAAGTGTTGAATATACAAGTTTATCAACATATTTTTGGATAATAATTTGCTCATTTCTGATAAATAACAGATGTATTTTAAAATTGTTTATTGTTTAATGCACTTTATAATTATTTTTTCTTACCTTCCTTCTTCTTTAATAAACTATCAAGTAGACAAGACGTGTTTTTATACCCTACACCTAAAGTACAGGGTATATTAAGTTTGGTATGATGTTTGTAACTACCAAAAGGAAGCCAGTTAGATATGGACATGTATATATATTCTGAATCAGGATAACCTCCTGAGTCGATTTAACGATGTCCGTCCGTCCGTCCGTTCGCACGATAACTCAAAAACTAATAAAGCTATCTTGATGACATTTATATAGTAGGTTACTAATTACGAAAGGAAGGCTAAGTTCGAATCTGGACAAAATCGGTCCATGGGTTCGGATTCTGGAAGCTTCTAAATGATACCGGAGCAAACGAGATTATCTCCAAAACCAACAAAGATAGAACCTTTAAGTTTTGTACAACGTTGTTCCTTCCCGTTCGATTTATATCTCTAAAATTTAAGAGGATTCGGTTCATGGGTTTGGATTTTGGAAGCTTCCGAACGAGCACCACAGCAAATGAGATTATCTCCAAAACCAATAAAGATATAACCTTTAAATTTTGTACAATGATGTTCCTTCCCGTTCGATTTATGTCTCTAAAATTTAAGAGGATTTGGTCCATGGGTTCGGATTTTGGAAGCTTCCAAACGAGCCCCAGAGCAACCGAAATTATCTCCAAAACCAACAAAGATAGAACCTTTAAATTTTTTACAATGATGTTCCTTCCGGTTTGATTAATGTCTCTGAAATTTAAGAAGATATGGTCCATGGGTTTGGACTTTGGAAGCTTTCATACGAGCTCCAGAGCAAATGAAATTATCTCCAAAACCAACTAAGATATAACCTTTAAATTTCGCAGAGTGGGTTTCTTTCATGTTTTATTTAAGTCTCTGAAATTTGAGATGATTTGGTTCATGGGTTCTTATCTTGGAAGCTTGCGAGCGAGCCCCAGAGCAAACGAGTATATCTCCACAACCAACAGAGATCCTTTTCTTTAAAATTGGAAACTGACATTTGAAAGAATTTTAACCATGGACTCGTATTTTGGAAGCTTCCGAACGAGCTCCAGAGCAAACGGGATTATCTCCAAAACCAACTAAGATATAACCTTTAAATTTGGCAGAGTGGTGTTCTTTCATGTTTTATTTAAGTCTCTGAAATTTGAGAGGATTTGATTCATGGGTTCTCATCTTGGAAGCTTCCGAACGAGCCCCAGAGCAAACGAGTATATCTCCACAACCAACAAATATAGAACCTTTATTTTTAGTACAAGAGTGTGCAGTTATGTTTCCTTTTCTATAAAATTGGAAACTGACATTTGAAAGAATTTGAACCATGGATTCGTATTTTGGAAGCTTCCGAACGAGACCCAGAGCAAACGAGATTATCTCCAAAACCAAGAAGGATAGAACCTTTAAATTTTTTACAATGATGTTCCTTCCCATTTGATTAATGTCTCTGAAATTTAAGAAGATATGGTCCATGGGTTTGGACTTTGGAAGCTTCCGAACGATCCCCAGAGCAAATGAGATTATCTCCAAAAAGAACAAAGATATAACCTTTAAATTCGGCAGAATGTTGTTCTTTCATGTTTGATTTAGGTCTCTGAAATTTGAGAGGATTTGGTTCTTGGGTTCGGATTTTGGAAGCTTCCGAAGGAGCCTCAGAACAAATGATATTATCTCCAAAAGCAACAAATATATAACCTTTAAATTAGGCATAATGGTTTTATTTCATGTTTGATTTATGTTTCTGAAATTTGTAAGGATTTGGTCCATGGGTGCAAATCTTGGAAGCTTCCGGACGAGTCCCAGAGCAAACAAATATATCTCCACAACCAAGAAAGATAGAACTTTTATTTTTAGTACAAAGGTATTTTGTTATGTTTCCTTTTCTGTAAAATTGGAAACTAACATTTGAAATAATTTGAACCATGGGTTCGTTTTTTGGAAACTTCCGGACGAGCACAAGAGCAACGAGCATATCTCGAAAACCAACAAAAGTAGAACCTTTAAATTTAGTACAATGGTGTTCTGGCATGTTTTCTTTATGTTCCTGAGATGGATTCGATGTATTAGAGTGGCAATTCAGGTGTCAGGTACCCACACCTCCCAAGGAATAACAATCTTCGAAACTAATTAAGATATAAACTTAAAATATTTTACAAAGATTTCAACCATATCCCAAGAGGATGCTTCTTTTACGTTCCTGAAATTCGAGTTGAATAAGACAGAAAAGGGAAGAATTTCAAGCAGCTGGCAAAAAAACTTATGGATTTTTAATTTAATTCGAATTATTCCGGTGTAGGGTATTAATAAGTCGGTTGCATCGACTTACTGTTACATTTACTTGTTTTTTTATAAATTCTAAATTCTTTGTTGAAAAACTCTTTACCTTGATCAGTTCTAATATTTTTTGGGGGTGCTCCAGCCCGTTTAAAAATATTTTGCATTTTTAGTTTTAATTGGTTCAGCATAAGCATATTTCGAAAAGATGTCTATTACAATTCATAAGTATTTGTTTCCTTTGTTAAACTTTGCATATGGAATCATTTCTACTAAATCGATTTGCCATGTATCGTTTAAACCTTTTTGAATAAATTTTCTTCGACGAAAGTTTTGTCTGGCTGGTCTATGTATTTCCGATACTATTTGTGCCCTTGACATTATGCTTGTACCATGTAATCAGATTTTTCAATTTTATTTTATAATTTTCTATAGAGCAACAGTTACATGTATCCGGTCCAGATCACGAGTTGTCGTAAGCCCAAGGACAAAGAGCAAAACGAGTTCCATATATTAACGTAAAATTTTTATGTTGTTGAAAATTTTTTAATGTATTTATACATGTGAAAAATACTGTATTTTATAAATAGACTACATGTAAATTTCAGGTTATAAGGTATTTAATTATAAGTAATATTATTCAACAAAATTTATTTCATATGTATTGGTTTCTTTGTATAAATAATGCTAACATTTTTAACATTTTTATTATATACAAAGGTTTTTAAATTAATTCAAAAAATGCATGATATTGAGCGAATAATATACAACGAAGAAAAACCTCTGCCAAGAGAACTATTTCATTTTATAAATACTATTCTCATCAATATTCCACATTTATTCGCAGGTAAGAATTAACATATAAAATTTTTATTTATAAAATGCATATATATATTTCTTAGGTGGTTTTCCAGCGTACATGGCAAATGCAACACACCATTTTGAGGACGTAGACATCTTTCTTGAAAAAAAAGTGGTGAAATTTTGTAGACGATTAAAGCCAGACTTTACAACAACCATGAAGAATTTGAAATCTCTAATGACAATGAAGAGGAGAGACCGTTTAATGAAATAATAAAGATAAAAGAGGTATTCTAGATTTCGAAATAATATTTACAGGAGATTTACCAAGCTCTTAAGAGACTTCGATCTCGATATATGTACATCTTTGATGATACCCAAAAGTTTACATAACAATGTCTGCCAATTGGAATATTATGGAAATGGTTCATTATCGGTGTTTAATTCTAGACAAACAAAAATGCGTAATATACAAAGAAGTATAAAATATGGAGAGTGGTGAAAAGAGGATATATGTTTTAAAACATTTCAAGGTGAGATATGGGCTCTACCGTTTATACAATTAAGCCTAAAACTTTGTAATATAATCGAAAAAATAAATGAACTTGTGATATGAATATATGCATATAGAAATAGTGAATAAATGAATATATGAATACATTTTTTTAGATTATTACTTTTTTCACTTAGGTTTCCTTAATATAAACTACAGCTCGTATGTTTTAGTTTTTGGTCTTCTACCAAATTAAATAAATTAAAAAATAAATAAAACATATAAAAATTTAAATATTTTTATTTTTATTTATTTTTTTTTAATTTTCACGTTTCTTTCCTTTTACAGCTTGTTTTTTTTAGTCTTATGTAAGGAAATTAATGAAAATAAAAACACTTAAAATTTTGCAGGTTTCTTTTTACTTCTATTTCAAACATAGCTAAATTTTACGAAAATATCACATTTTCCAATTTGAGCTTTAATATATTTCATTTAATGTTTATTTGTTTAAAGGTCAACTGCGTAATGTAGAACAAGTAAGTGCAAGTGATGTTATTGAGATAGTACAGTAACATAGATTATTGTAAATAATAAGAATTTAAAAAGTTTTTATTAGTACTTGTTTTTATTAGTACTTTAGTATTAGTATTGTAAAATAGATTTAAGAACAGGTGTAGAAAAATGAGATGTGGTTTTTTTGTATTATTAAAATATTAGTTTGAAAGCTTTTTCCTTGGTAGTAAATTTGAAGATCAACTGGTTAATGAAGAATAAAATCAAGATGAAGGAAAAAATAGTTGTGAAAATTAACCATTATAAAGAAAATTTGGCACATATAAAATGAATATGGCATTGATTGCGCTATTTCTAAAAGAAATGTAAATGTAATGTAATAATAATTTCTTATTTAAAACTTCAACGACAAAGCTTTTATGTTTATCATTTTTCAATTTTTAAGATTCTGTTATTTTTCAGGTTTTCAGATTTATTTTGCAAATACAAAATTTTATTCTCCTTCAGGCGTTTTCTCATAGAAAAGTAGAATCATCAAAGCTTTTTAGAATTTGGGCATTGCTTCATAACAATGTAGGTCTATTTACCAAAAGTTCCAGCATCTGACATGGAAGAAGCCAAGTTCTAGTTATTGGTGAATATTTTAAAAAACTTAAGAATTTTGAATTCAAAAATTTATTTTTACTTCTCTAGCAATATTCTAATCCTTGTGGTAAAAAGTTGTTGGCCTTCATAATGTAAATTTATTTTTTCACTTAGGTTCATTTAATTTTATTTTTATATATTTAAATTGCTGTAGAAGTTTAAAATTTACTACTCAAGAAAAAAAACTTAGGATCTTCTTTAATGATATGACGTTCGGATCCTGGTGAGGTTCAGATAAAATTTCTTCCCGCCCTGTTCAATGTACAGGTACCCCACCTTGGTTGGTGGAAACAGGAAATGGAAATAAATAAATTTTTGGAAATTCAATTTATTCAAAAACATTAAATGGAACCTATTAAAACTCAAATTGGAAAATGTGATATTTTCGAAAAATGAAAACTATTTTTGAAATACATATAAGCAAAAAGAAACCTGTAAAATTTTAAGTGTTTTTATTTTTATTATTTTTCTTACATAAGACTAAAAAGACAAGCTGTAAAAAGAAACAAATCTGAAATTTTTTAAAAATAAATAATTGGCGTTTAACAGTAACAAGGACCGATACCGGATCCTCAAGGACCTATGCCGAACCCTCAAGGATTGAAACCGGGCCTTGCGGACTATATTTCGGACTCTAAGGACGAAATGCGTTCGGACATCCGGGGACCCCATCCAAAATCGAGAGAGGGGTTCCCAGAATAAAGTCCTACTTTAAAGGTGACCAAACTTCAGGGACCAATATCGGACCTAGACAGCTTTTATATTAATTTCATGGGCTTTATGGTACTTCCACAGCTCTGACTCTGGCGACTGCAGCCAGACCTCTAGCGCTTTGGACCAGAGCTCTACCGCTTCGGGCCAGAGATCTAGGGCTAGGGACCAGAGCTTTGCCGACATAGTCATGGGCTCTGGCGGTGCACTCGTCTATTCGAAAAGGTTTAAACTGAACATGGCAAATAGATTTAGTAGAAATGATTCCATATACAAAGTTTAACAAAGGAAATAAATATTTAAGAACTGTAATAGACATCTTTTCGAAATATGCTTAGGCTGAACCAACTAAAACTAAAAAAGCAAAACATTTTTAAACGGGCTGGAACACTCCCAAAAAATATTCAATCTGATCAAGTTAAAGAGTTTTTCAACAAAGACTTTAGAAAATTTATGTAAAAAAAAAATTAATCATTATCATACATATTCTGAAATGAAACCTTCCATAATAGAACATTTTAACCAAACTTTAAAAAATTCTATAGGGAGGCAGTTTAGTTTTCAGGGTAATAATAAAGGGATATCTTTTTTACCCTCACTTATTGAGAAATACAACTCAACATATCATCGTACAATTAAACTTCAACCAAGAAAAACGAAAAATTATTGTTAAAAGCTTAAAAAAAACACGTCTTATCTGCATACTTGCATATTGAAGAAGAAGGAAGGTAAGAAAAAATTATTATAAAGTGCATTAAACAATAAACAATATTCAAATACATCTATTATTTAACAGACTTGAGCAAATTATTATCCAAAAATGTGTTAATAAACTTGTATATTCAACACTTCCACTTTTATCAAACATTTTTATTCTACAAAATATTTCCATATTATTTTATATATCCATATATCTTTTATCAATAATCTTACGATCTTTAGGGAGTGTAACCAATGTCCACGTTTTATTTTTGTATAATGATGATATTTCTTCATTCATTACCTTTTCCCACTCCACTGCATTATGTGATACACAACCTTCATCAAACGTGTTTGGTTCAACACAATCAGCTAAAAAAGCAAGACATTCTGATACAATACATAAATTAGAAATACAATTGTATTTTCTTTTCTTGGGGAACATTATAGAATTATCTAGTTCCATTATTTCTTCATCCATTACCTTTTTCCACTCCACTGCATTATGTGATACACAAGCTTCATCAAACGTGTTTGGTTCAACACAATCAGCTAAAAAAGCAAGACATTCTGATACAATACATAAATTAGAAATACAATTGTATTTTCTTTTCTTGGGGAACGTTATAGAATTATCTAGTTCCACCATTTCTGCATCAATTATATGATCATTTGGATCAGTCATTTTGATATCATCGTCACAAAAATCTTCCACTAAATTTGTAACATCTTTTTTTTATATTGTTCTGAGCTTTCATTCATTGAGTGTTCACTATTATCTTTTTCAGTCGAATTTTCACAATTAACACCTTTAATTAAATTATCATTATTAGTTTTATTTATCTCAACAGAATGTATTTTATTTTTATTTTGTATTATTTATTTATTTATTTATTTATTCAATGCATTGAGATGATGAGTCTCTACTCATACTATGCATATCCAGCTATTGGTACAGATTTGTAATTTAATTTTAAAACTTAGAACAAACTTAAATTTATTTAATTTAATTTAATTCTCGGTGTTAAAATTGGCAATACAATTAGCATACCAGCAAAAGTGAAATTAAAATAAAATAACAATAATATGGCAATAAATTAAGTGTAATTAAAAATAAGGAAACATTATATATACTGAATTCGTAAGTGATTAAGTAAGTAGTAAATTATCAAAATGAATGATAATTGATAAACAAACACGTTCAATTTACCTATCTTTGACGTAATTGAATGAAAGCTTATTAAAAGCTCTGTGAGTTCTACCACGCTTGACACCACAAGGTAGTAATTTTGACAAAATAAGAAAAATGCCTTAGGCGACTCTATGATGAGGAGTGGTAACATTCAAAGTTCTTGACGACCTGCCAAAACTTATTTTACTGTATAACTAATTTGGACATCCAGTTGTGATAAGCCTGTGAAAGAAACAGAGGTATTTATGATTCAAGTAATTATTGAGGGTACACCCTAATAAACTTTCAGAGGCATCAGATATCCTATCGAACCTACGGCGGTTTGCAACAAAGAATATGAGGTAGGACGAGAGCTTTAATTAGTTGACACTTAGTATTGAATGAAATACCAGGAGCAATCTTCCAGAGCTTACGAAGCACCGGGTAGCTTTTACTAGCAACTCTCTTGATATGCTCGGCCCATTTAAGATCATTACTAAATACAACGCCCAAATGGTTAACCTTTTCAACAAAGAGGACATTTCCGTTGAGCGTCAGTTGTGGTAGGTTCACAATTTCTACCGGTTTAGAATATATAATTACGGCCTGTGACTTCACAGGGTTGAGCTTAAGATGATTCGATATAGCCCAAAAGGAAACTGCATCCATTTCCACATTCAAAGTACCGATACAGCTGGAAAGATGAGATAAAGGTGTGCTCAGAAAAAGCTGAGTATCGTCAGCATACATTCTGTATTGGGCTAGACTCAGGTATTTGGGTAGATTATTAATAAAGATGGACAATAGTAGAGGACCCAATATACATCCCTGAGGAACCCCAAATTTGTTTGCCAAGAAATCGGACGAGAAACTACCCACTCTAACGCACTGAAATCTATTCACTAGATAATTCTGTAAGAGATTCGCTGTTCTGTGAAATTTGAAGTCTCTACTCAGCTTTTCACATAAAAGATTATGGTTGACTGAGTCAAATGCATTAGAAAAATCTAGGAGTAGCGAAATAGTTGCTACTATTTTTGGAATTTTTGGGCACGGGAATGATTTTGGACAACTTCAACGCCGAAGGATATTCAGATGAAGTGAATATAGCGTTGAAGATGGATAAACGGCAAAAGTACAGGCAGAAAGTGTTTTATGAATTTTAAAGGAATCAAGTCAATTTCTACAGCATTCGATTTAATACGATAAATAGCCCTCCTGGTGTCGTCCTGATTCACGTTTTTAAATGAGAACAAATTAGGAGTTGGTATCTGCGCACGAATTCGTCTGAGAGCCGGGACACGTATATTGGACTGGAGTACGTTTATTTGCGGCTCAACTAAGAAGCACTTGTTCAGTTCATTGGCGCTGAACTCGGTTTCTGTTCTACTACGTGGAGAATCAACTAAGCCAAGTTTAGTTGCATTTTCCTAAAACTTTTTAGACGGCAGGTTGGGGTTAAGCAGAGTTGTATTGTATTACTTGCGGGCCTGGTGAATCAAAAGAGTAACCTTGTGACGTAGTTTTTCTAATTTAACATAGTTCGCAGCGTTCTATCGGATTTCCACTCCTCAAATGCCAAATCACTGACAAGACTCAGATTTTTAACCTGTGCGTTAATATATAGTCCGCTCGAGGGCGAAAAGTTCTGAGAGGCACATAAAGATTAAAAAGTTTCAGAACTAGATCATTGAAATATTCAACTTTGTCGTAAAAGTGCTCGAGGAAATTATATTCTGTCCCAAGGTAGACCGGAGGCATGTTCGGCAAGATCATGAATATTGCAATTTTTATAATCGCGATAGGTAATAACTTCATTGTTCAAAACAGTAGGTATATTATAAACCAGATATATAAGATCGTGATCGGATATGCCAGAAACCGATACCTGGCCAAAGGTTTAACCTCCTTCATGCGGTTTGTAGATGTTAAAAAATAGTCTAGGAGCGAAGAGCGAGTTTCAGAAAATCGAGTGGGGGTGAACTTATTAACTATGCTAAGAAAGAGATTTCCACACATTCCTAGAAATCGACCCCTAACATCGTCGCTCGCACTGAGGAGGTCGATGGTAAAGTCACCAGCCACTATTATATTTTCAAACTTGGAGCTTAAGATGCCAAAAATTTGTTGAAATGGCGCAAGGTGCGAGATTAGAATATTATCATTTTTTTTATTCTCTGTAGAATTTTTATTTTATTTTAATGATTCGTTATTCATGTCAAAAAATGAACATGAATTTGTTTGATCATTTTTATTTATTGAAATGTTTTCTTGAATTTCAACTACACTAGAACTGTTAAAGTCGTTTATTTCCTTGAAAATGACATCATGTGATAACTCCACCTTTCTTGTTTCCGGTATTCAAACGCATAACCTTTTGAATTATTTGCATAACCAACAAAAATTCCTTTAAGTGCTTTTTTATGCAGCTTGCGTTTTTTTCTTTTGGAATATGAATGTAAACTTCACATCCAAATATTTTAAAGCTTTGAATTGCAGGCTCTCTCTTGTACCATAGTTCAAATGGTGTTTTTCCTTCCACTGAACTTGGGCCAGTGCGATTTAAAACGTATACAGCTGTGTTAACTGCTTCTGCCCCGAGTTTCAAATCAAGATTCTTTGCATATATCGTAGTTCTGGCTGCCTCCATTATTGTTCTCATTTCTGATCGTTCAGCTCCACTATTTTGTTCAGTGCAATACGGCATTGTAGTGTGATGTCGAACATCAAATTTTTCTAGAATACGAGTTACATGTTCATTAACGTATTCAGATCCATTATCTGATCTTAAAATTTTGACATTATTGTCGGTATCTATTTTAACTTCGTTTAAAAAACATTCAATTAAATTCCCAACTTCAGTTTTTTCTTTGATAAAGTAAACCATCCTAAAATATGAAAAATCATCTTTAAATAAAACAAAATACCTTACTCCACCATAGGAATTCTCTTGCATTGGTCCGCAAACATCAGTGTGTATAAGTTCACCTTGCTTGGTTGCTCTGTTTGTACTATGTCCAAATGGAATTCTATGATGTTTGCCCATAACACAAGCTTCACAAAAAATATTTTCTGAATCAGAAAACTTTCTGTTTTTATCATTTAAAAATATATGAAAATATAATAATATATTTCTTATATATGAAATGTTTTGATGACTTAAACTTTCATGCCACGTTTTCAATGATTTGATTTGTTTAATTTTTACTGACACTTTTGCTGCTACATCATCATTAACGTTATTTATTTTAAATAACATTTTAAACAATTTTTGTTCACGCACACCTACTGCAACAATTTTTTTGTTTTTAAATAGTTCACTTTTATTATTATTTGAAAGCAAAATCATTCCTTTGTCTAAGGCACAGTTGGATGAAAACAAAATGATGAAAAGAATATCTGATAAATATTTTTCTATCCATATTTTGTTGTTAAATACTGAAATATTTATGTCCCCAAGACCATAACCATAAATTATATCACCATTAACAACACGCACTTTAACTGGATTTTTAAAAGTTTTATAATTTTTAAAATAATTCTTCCTATTTGTCATATGATCACTTTCTCCGGAGTCTAAATACGAATCACCTTTGTTGCTTACATTATTTGAAAGAAATGCTTGACTTACAAGTGCTGAACTACCTTTTTGTGAATTATGATTTGCTTTTCTCCGCGGGGAATTTATTTTCCAGTACCCAGTTTGCTTACAAGTAAAACATTATGCTAATTTGTCAAACATTTCAAAAGCGGTGACAATTCATTAAATGAATTAAAGGTTCGAGTCCTACATTTACAATTCTTTGAGCTTTAGAATCTTTCGGTGCCTATTCTACTTTCTGCTCTGCTTCTGCTAGCCGACGAGTCATGCCATTAACTATATCCCAATAGTCCTCAGCCTTCAAAATTATTTGGTTTGAAATTTTCACGTGGGCCAATCATCCGCATTTTTCATTTTTTGTAACCTAAAATCTTTGTCCATTTTGACCACCAATTTTTCTTTTATACTGCAAATTAATCAATATTTTAAATTTTTCTTTACAAAACAGCTCCTGCTTTTCCCCAAAAAGTTTCTTTTTTTGCTAATTTTATCCGTAAAAAAAACTCAAATTTTTCTAAAAAAATGTTGACTAGGCCCATAACCTGTTAAAAGTATAAAAAAAAAACACGTCTTATCTGCTTGATAGTTTATTGAAGAAGAAGGAAGGTAAGAAAATATAATTATAAAGTGCATTAAACAATAAACAATTTTAAAATACATTTGTTATACATCATGAGCAAATTATTATCCAAAAATATGTTGATAAACTTGTATATTAAACAAAAATTACTCTTAAAAACTGTTTACAATAAATTAAAAGTGTTTCGATAAATTTAAAGGTATTTAAAGGTATTTCTGCAAAGGTTATCAACCCAACTGATCAACAGAAATATTTACAATTGAAAAATTAAAAGAACTGACCTAATAACATACAATTTACTTGATTACACAAATACTCCAATAACTGGTTCTTTTTATGAGCCTGAATTAACACCAAAGAAAAGGAAATCAGGTTTTAGTTAGATGGCTTGGTTTTGATAAAAAGCATGATTCAAGGATAAATAAAGAAGATATTACTTAATATTCTACACATATTTTAAATATTTTAATTTTTTATTTGTGCATTTTAATTTCGCTTTTTTATTTTAGGAAAGTTAATAATATGATTTTAATAAAATACATTTATCTAAAAATGCTTTTCTTCATTTTGCATGTATTTAATTCTGTATTCAAATCAAGGTCATGCTTAAGTTCATTAGTCATTTTAGTCAAGATTTTATACATAAAACCGCACAAATTATACCTGTTTCATGTTTTATATTAAAAAAGAATTAGAATAACTTGAAATAATCACGTTAAAATGCATTTAATTAACATATTTTATTTTTTATCGCAAAACCATACACATTCACTACATACTATAGGATATTTGTGATAATTTCATAACACTACATCTTTCCAATATAATATAATCTATTCAAAATCTAAGATCGTTGATACATGCTCCCAATAACTTTTTCGGGGTCTGATTCGGTCCTAGATCCAACAAATGGTGAAAATCCCTTTATATTTATAGTTAAATTTAAAATGGCTGATAAAGCCCAACCGCTATTTCTTTCTTGAAATTCTTCTAATTTTCTTAACAGCAGTTCTTCTATAGCTTCTATAATTATTGGTTCTATTTCATCTCCTTTATATACTGCCACATTTTTTGTACTTAAATGTTTCAATTAATTTTTTTCTTCCTCACCTTCATACATTTTGAATTTACCACAAAAAAGTGCATTTATGTTAAGTAAAATTCTCAATTTATCTTCTATTACACTTCTACATTCTTGAAAAAACATTTTCGGTTCAGAGTGATATAAGTTAGTATTTACTCCTGGTCGAATTTTGCTTTTTAAAGTGGAATGTGGTATATCTTTCCACACCAAACATTGACATGATGATGAAGATGATGATTCAGATTCACCACCACTTCTAAAAGACTTAAATCTATTTATCATTCGAGCAAACGATTTCAGATTGCTCAATCTGAAATTAAATGAAATGTTGTCCCTGTTTTCTGGATAGATGACAGTTTTTCGAAGTTTTTAATATCTGCTTCACAATTTTTAACGTTTTCCTCCATTTCGTTACAATGACTTATCATCTTGAATAAGATTTATTGATGTTTTCTCAGCACAGAGCCTCAGCACAGGTTTCAATAGTTACTTGTTATTATGAACAATTGCACACCTAAATAATTGCAATAATACAAATTTAAAGGTTAACCACTTAATGCATATTACTGTAAATAAATTCTCATATTACTTTTGAAAAAATATATTCGCACATTTGCTACTTGGGAAAATATATATACCGCATCAATGCACTTTCGTTCATATTTTTTTTTATATTTTATTATCATATGTTTTATTATGTATTTACTTACATTATTGAATTATATAATTGTTTTAGTTGCTATTTAATTATTAACAAATAAAGACTGGTTTATAAAGTAAATTCCAATAGGTTATGGGCCCAGTCTCGTGTTCGGTTATATTTGGGTATTAATAAAAAAAAATATATATATATATATTATATTGGTGACTGTACATTTTTTTAAAAAAAGTATTTTATTTGGACAACAATTTTTTTTAATAATTAAAGCTAAGAAAAAATTTATACATTGGATTTTAATAATTTAAGTTAATTGAATATTGAATTTTATTTTTTTTATGTAATTCGTAATCTTTCTAATATAAACATTTGGACTTAATTTGAAATTTTTATTTGGTGATTTTTTTTATATTTGAATTGAATATTTTTTTTAATTGAATTTAAAATGAGTGCCGGAAACTTTAATATCGAAAAATTAAATGAGAAAAATTATAACACTTGGAAGATAAGTGCAAAAAGTGTCTTAACAATGAATGGTCTTTGGGGATTTGTTAATGGATCTATTGAAAAACCGACCGATGCAGAACAGCTTACATTTTGGGAAACAAAAGATTCCAAAGCATTGGCTATAATTTTATTAAGTGTTAAAGAAACACAATTATCATATATTGACAAAGCTTCATCATCTAAAGAAGCTTGGACAAAAAAATGTGTACGCATCTAAAGAACCTTCAAGGAAAGTGACGTTGTACAAGCAAATATTTAATATGCAAAAGAGTAAAGAGGATACCATTTAAGAAAATTTCAAGGACTATTGGATAAATTAGCAGAAATTGGAATAAGCATTGCAAAGGAATTAACTGTAATTATGCTTCTTAACACATTGACAAACGAATATGAAAATTTTATTATTGCTATTGAAACACGTGATGAGCTGCCGGATATGACGTCATTAAAATCAAAGCTAATAGAAGAAGAACTAAGAATTAAGAGAACATGTGGTGAATCAGATGAACCGATTAATGATAACAGTGCATTTTTAGGTAGAAATTTCAACAAGTATAATTATAAAAAGTATCAGTCAAAATCAGAAAATAAAAAGGTAAATAATTTTAATGGGAAATGCTATATTTGTGATCATAAAGGACATAAAGCTTTTGAATGTAAATTCAAACAACGGCAAAAAAGAAGAAATTTTTGGGAAAGATCTGGTAAAGACATTGCAATGGTATCCAACGGTTTTTTATCAAAGGTTAATGGAAATGAATGGCTATTGGACAGCGGGGCAACTGCTCATATGTGTAACAATAAAGGTAAGTTTTTCCGTCTTCATAAAAATTATCAAACATCAATAAAAACAGCGGAATGTGAAACAATTAATGCACATGGAATTGGTTCCATTAAACTTGGAATTCCTAATCATAGTGGAGATGTTCTTACAATTACCTTAAATAATGTTTACTATGTGCCCCAATTAAAACAGAATCTTGTCTCTGTGTCTAAAATCACAGAATGTGGCTTTCAAGTGGTCTTTAATAATAATTTAGCAATTGTAAAATCAAAAGATGGTCTTGTACTATTTAAAGCCAATAAAAGGAACAGAATTTATGTAATAGAAACAAAAGACAACGTGGCTATGTTTTCATCAGAAGGAAGTACAAACGAAAATTTTATTTTGAAGTGGCATCAAAGATTGGGACATATCAACTTTCAAAATTTGAAGAAAATGATAAAATTTATTGATTGGTAGAAGGTGTTAAATTGAGCGACGATGAATTATTTAAAACCCATCATATCAGATGTTTAGTAAAGGAAAAATTTCACAACTGCCCGTTTAACGTTACATCCTTAGGAGGAGCAAAATATTTCGCCACATTCATATGCGACCATTCATGATTTATCAGTGTGGTATTTTTAAAAAAGAGAAGCGATATTTTCGAAGAGTTCAAGAAATTTAAAATGCGAGTTGAACGAGAAACTGGTTTGAAAATCAAACGTTTTAGAAGTGATAACGCAAAGGAATATGTTTCATCTGATTTTATAAAATATTTGGAAAATAACGGAATTATACATCAGCTCTCTGTAGAATATTGCCCGCAGCAGAATGGAATAGCAGAAAGGGCTAATAGAACTATTTTAGATATGTCCAGATGCATATTGATCGAATCAAATCTCCCGAAACATATATGGGCAGAAGTTGTCAATACAGCAGTCTATATCAGAAATAGATGCCCTACAAAAATATTGAATAATACCACCTCTTTTGAAATATGGTTTAATAGAAAGCCAAATGTTGGATTTTTTAAATCATTTGGAGCGAAAGTAGTGGCACTTGAAAAGAGACCAGGAAGATCAAAATTGGATCCAAAAGGTAACAAATATATCTTTGTAGGATACTCACCCGAGTCGAAAGCGTACAGGTTATGGAAACCTCAAACCAAAACGATCATAAAAAGACGTGCCGTCAAATTTTTTGAAAAAATGGATATCAACAATTATTTAAGTGAATCGATAACTTTTCCTACGTCAGAAATAGGGGACGAAGTAGAATTAAAACATGAAAGCAGTGAAGATGAATTCTTTGAAATGGAAGATAACAATAACGAAGATGACAACAATGAAGGTGGAACGAATGTAGAATCAACAGAACGCATTGAAAAAGAAGATATAAAAGAAAAAGAGGATACAAAAGAAACGAATAAAAGTAATAATTGTGAAATAAAAATTATAAACCAAGAACCTGATAATTTGGAAAATAGAGACTTCTCGGAAAATATAAATAAAAATCTCCAATATTCACCTCCCTAAAAAAAATAAATACTTTTACAATCTTCACCTCCCTAATGCATCCCAAATTTTAGAGACATTATCAGAACAGGATAGAATACTCTTATATCAAATTTAAATTTTTTATCTTTATTAATTTCGAAGATATGTTTGTTCGGTTTTGGGAGTTGTGTGGGAGGTAACCAAACAGCTCCTTCAATTCATCTCAAATGTTGGACAAATCAGGGATTCAGCAAAAAGCCCCCTAGTACCAAATTTGAAGATTCTGTCTTTATTAATTTCGAATAAATGCTTGTTCGGTTTTGGGAGTTGTGTGGGAGGTACCCGAACAACCTCTCCAATTCATCTCAAATTGTAGGGATATCAGGGATTCAGAAAAACACACCCTCGTACAAAATTTTAAGTTTCTATCTTTATTAATTTCGAAGATATGGGTATTCGGTTTTGGGAGTTGTATGTTGTATATAAATTTCATCAAGGTAGCTTCACTAGTTTTTAAGTTATCGTGCGAACGGACGGACATTGCTAAATCGACTCAGGAGATGATCCTGATTCAGAATATATATATTTGTCCATATCTAACTCGCTTCCTTTTGGTGGTTACAAACACTATACCAAAGTTAATATACCCTATACTTAAAGTGTAGGGTATAACAAGTAAATGTAACAGTAAGTCGAAGCAACCGACTTATTTCTTATTAATATTATTATTATTTTACTACAGAGTCAGCGCCATCAGATTACAACGTGCAGCAGTATTTATCACCTTACTTGCATACTACAGGGTAGAACACTCTTATATCAAATTTCAAGTTTTTATATTTATTATTTTTGTTCGGTCTTTTGTTCGGTTTTGGGAGTTGTGTGGGAGATATCTGAAGAACCATTTCAATTCATCTGAAATTTTAGGCAAATCACGGATTCAGAAAACAACACCCTCGTATCAAATTTGCAGTTTCTATCTTTTTTAATTTCGAATATATGCTTGTTCGGTTTTGGAAGTTGTATGGGAGATATTTGAACAACTCCTCCAATTCAAATAAAATTTTAGGGATATCAGGGATTCAGGAAAACAGACCCTCGTACAAAGTTTTAAGTTTCTACCTTTATTAATTTTGAAGATATGCATATTCGGTTTTGGGAGTTGTATGGGAGGTACCCGAACCCATTCCCCGATTTCGCCCATTTGCAATATCCGCCTTACTGTAGTCATTGTTAACCTACAGTATAAATTTCATCAAGATAGCATCATTATTTTTTGAATTATCTTGCGTACGGACGGATGGACGGATATAGCTAAATCGACTCAGGAGGTGATCCTGATTCAGAATATATATACATGTCCATATCTAACTCGCTTCCTTTTGGTGGTTACAAACACCATACCAAAGTTGATATACCCTATACTTTAAGTGTAGGGTATAATAAAATAAATTCTTATTATTTACAATAATCTATGTAACTATACTATCACAACAACATCATTGCACTTACTTGTTTTACATTAACCAGTTAACCTTCAAAATTACTAACAAGAAAAAAAGCTTTTAAACTAAAATTTTAAACTAAAAAAGGTAAAAAAAAATAAACAATAAACTACTTTTCTTTATGCACACGTACCAATGACATTCTTTTAAAGTTCATCACTTTTTTCATGAACAACATTCCTTAAAAGTTCAAAGTCCTTTGTCGTGAGCCCATTTACATAAAACTTAATAACATTAACATGCGCACGAGCCAACAAAATTCCGTAAAAGTTGAAACAACTTTGTCGTTAACTCATTTGCATAACTATTGCTATCTCTTTCTCGCACAGAATTCCCAGGCCCAAGTGCCCTTCATTCTACTTTAGTGAAGTATTGGTTTTACCAACAATCCTTTCGTGTTTACATTTATCCTGAAGATATGCAAGGTCGAGTCTAACATTTTCAAAGATTTTGTTGCCCCTTAACCTAGCTAAAACGTATCTGCTCTTATTATTATTAACGTGAAGGGTCTTTTGGTTTAGTTTAACAACAGTGGTTTCCCAGAGGTAAGTAATAAAACATTCTTTGAATTAACTGTGATGAAAATAACTTCTAGATCTAGGATTAAGATCTTCCAGGATTAGAGAGATTATAAGTCATTTTTAACATTGTTTTGGAAGAAATTTCAGTTATAGTTAAATTGGAAGACTTACTTTAGGGTGTGATGGTTTCACCTTAAACAAAGTTATGATATTTATTAGGCTTATTGGAAATCGATTTTATAAATTTTAAAAATTAATTTTTTAAATAAGAAAGACTAATTTCCTTATTATTAGATAATTTTGGAAAATAGTTAGGGTGTTTTTCTTTTTATTTATTTATTTTCTTTATTTATACCAATTCATTTACATAATTACAATATACATAGTTTTGATTTTTACAAATATTTTTACAAATAACAACAACATACATTGTATAAATAAAGTTTAAACTATACAGTAGCGTTATTTACACGAGTGTTGTACAGTTGTAGATTTTGAATTTCATTTACATTTAATTTTACAAGATCATATTAATAATATAATATAATAAAAATATAAAATAAAAGTATAATATTAATAATTAATAATATTTTAATATTAATATAAAATAAATGTACAAAAACAAAAGGAATAAATAGAGCAACATAAGAATTTTAAAATTTCTTTAGATATAATTTTATCAAACACATCCTTATATTCGCATTCGAAATATAATCTTGAAATATGCTTTTTGAAAGTAACAAAATTTTCCTTTTGAAAAATTTATTTAAAGAATATTTAGCAAATTATTTAATCTATTTATAATATATAATAATATATCTATTTAATTAAATTTATTTATTATAATAATCTATTGTTAGCAACCACTTTTTATCCATTGAAAAAACATTTTTTAAATTAGAAGATTCTCTAATGCTAACTGGAAGATTATTAAAATAGATTGGAGCCAAAGTAGCAAAAAACCTTTTAAAATGTGTTTTATGACTAAAAGGAATATTTAGTAAATTTAGATTATTTATTCTAAGATTATAAACGTTATAAACGCGAATTTGAAATGGTATTTTTTTTTTGAAAAAAGTAATTAGGCATTTATAGGCCAACAATTAAAATTTCTATCTTTTCCATAAATAATATGAATTAAACACTTTTGAGCTAACACTAAAGGTTCAACTGTATTGAAGTACATTCCACCCCAACTTGTAATACCGTATTGTAATTTAGAATGAACTATTGCATAATAAATTTTTAAGAGTAAGTACTTTGAACAGAAATTTCTTATGATTATTTAAATGCGTTTTACAATTTAATTTATTATCAATGACTACTCCCAAATATTAAACTTATCTACCGAATTAATTTTAAAACATTCTAATGAACAACACTGATCTTGAGTCAAACTATCAAGCATATCACAATTACTGTTATTGCATTTTCTTATTTTACAGCTAGGAGAGTGAAATTTTATATTGAGATCAAGATTATTTGGGTTTTTCAAATTAAAGAACATAATTTTAGTTTCACTACTTAGACTAAACTCAGGATCTATACAAAATTTGAGATTGTAAATACTATTTTCACTATAAGTAAGTCCGCAATCATCAGCGACACCTGTAATTTGACCTTTGAATGGTTGATTTAATAAAGAATATATATATACTAAAAATAACAACGGACCTAAACTGACCCTTGCGGCACACCAAAATTAATTTCTCTACTTTCACTAAAAATGCCACCTATTTTAAATTTTTGTACTCTATTTTTTAAATAAGATCGTGAAAAATCTAACATAAAATATCTAAAACCATATTTTTCTAATTTGGATCAAAATTTCATGGTAAATTGTGTCGAAAGCCTTTTATTAATATCAATAAATAAAGTAACTGTTTGGTTACTATTATTTAGACTTAAATACAAATCGAAACATAAATTTAAAATTGCATCTTCAGTACAATTACCGGCAAGAAAATCAAATTGCGTGGTACTAAAAAGCTTTATTTTGTTTAGGTTACTGAAAATTCTTTTCTTAATTAGTTTCTCGAAAAGTTTTCCAATACTAGGTAAAATAGAAGCCGGCCTATTATTAGATATGTCTTCTGTCGAACCTTTTTTATGAAGAGGCATCACCTCTACATTTTAAAGGGAAACAGGAAAAATTTACAACATTGGATAGAATATGCCGATTCTGGCATAAAAGACTTATTGTTTGTTGTTAAAAAGGTAATTGAAATAACGGAATGAAAATATATATTATGGGATTGAATGAAGGGTATTATGGATTTGCATTTAGGTTTAGAGAATATGTGTTATGAAATTTAAAAATTAAATTATTAAGTGGGTTTAAAAAGTTTAAGCCTTTTGTACGATGTTATAAGCGTAGAAGCTTCAGCAAGTTTAGAGGTTTGGAAAAGGATAACTTGGGAATTCGGCAGGTTCGGAGAATTGGAATAAGATCATAAGGGGCTAAGTTCGGAGGTTTAGGACCTCAAGATGGAAAATTTGAATATCAAAAAAATTTGATGGAATTAGTGCTTTGGTAGTATGATTGAAAAGGGGCCCTTTGGCCATAGCAAGGACCGAAGCGAACCCCGCCGAAGTTATTGGGAGCATGTATCAACGATCTTAGATTTTGAATAGACTATACATATTATATTGGAAAGATGTAGTGTTATGAAATTATCAAAAATAACCTATAGTATATAGTGAATGTCTTGATTTTGCTCGATAAAAATTATTCAAACAATTTTTTATTAACGTGACCTTCTATGTAAACTATGTAAAAACCAAGAAATATTTGTCAGTTTATTTTCTAATGATTCGTTTTAAGAGATGTATGCAACAAAGTAATATGTGAATAGCCAAGCCCATATTTTTTATTTATATGTTGTTGTCAGTCAATCTGATTACATAACGTTTTATATTTTAATAAGAATTAATTTTTGCATTAATTGCTGAAGGTGTTAAGGAACTATTTTGTCACGATTAGATAATCACGATTATTCTATTGAATAATTTATTAATTTTAACCAGAAAGAATTTTTAACTGAGTTAATTGGTATTATAAATTTGATTGAATTAGAATATAATTTTAATGTAAAAAAACATGAAAGGGAAACTCTTGTTTTAGTATTTTACAAGAATATATAAACTCGAAAAATTTTACTTACTTTAATCAGTGTACTAAACGAAAAAAAAGTAAATAACTAACTTGGAAAAAGAAAATGGTATTATAATTAATATTTATTTATCTACAATTTATTTCTAATTATTATATTTTTTGTTCTCGATATTATTTCAGGCCTTTATTCAAAATTTAATGTCAGTAGCAAATGGTGACAATGATCAATACCGAAACGAGGTAATTTCATGGAAATTTTTAAATACAAAAAGAGGAGAAAAAATTGTATTATCTGAATTGAAGGACCCCATAAATGAACAAAAAATTACAATATTCATGCCCGACAAATTCTCAAAACAAGTGACAACTAACGAAGAACTAGAAGAATTAAACTGGACTTGCTTTTATTTGAAATCTATGGGTCGTGACCCAGAAAGGCGTAATATAGCTTTGTTTGACCTCATTCTTATGGTGAATATTTGTTGGCAAGAAAAATTATTAAAATAAAATATAAAAATATAGACCTAATTTTTTCATTTAACAATTAAGAAAATTTTAAGTTTTTCAGGTTTTCAGATTCTTTTACTTTTCAGATTTTTAGGTTCCTGATTCAGAGGCCTGATAACTGTCTCCCGGAGGTGCAATAACTGCCCTCTAGAAAACCTACGGGAGTCCGATTTGGTTCTGCGGAAGTTCGATTCGGTCCTAGTAGATTGTGAGAATATGTGTTATGAAATTTAATAATTTAATTATTAAGTGGGTTTAATAAGTTTAGGACTTTGGCACTATGTTATAAGGGCAGAAGCTTCAGCAAGTCTTTTGGTAGTATGATATAATAAAATTATTACATTTGAGTATGTTATTATTGTTAGGTATAACTAATTTATTTAAATCATACATTTTTTTAAAATAGTACAAAACCAAGTTATTAATAATATGTAAATTGAATATTAAAACTACCTTTAAGGAGGTTAACTATTTTAAATAATGATTAAGTTCAAATGTAACAACAATTATACACATTGTTGTTATTCTTAACATGCTTTATTTAAGTTTCGATGGATTGGTTGACTTAAAAGTTAGGTATTTATATATATGCTGCTTTTTTAGAATTCATTGTTAATATTAAAATAGTATTGCTGAAAACAATATATTTTAACACACCTTTATATTAAAATTAATATTTAATTAAAAACAAAAATATGGAAGCTATATGTGAATATTGTGGTAAACAGTTAACCATTAAAACAATTAAACGTCATATACTGATAAAACATAAAAGAGAGGAAAAAAAATGAATTGTGATAGGTGCAATAAAACTGTTGGAAGAAACGATAATCTTCACGTATATATTAAAAATGTGCGTGAAAATAAAAATAATAAAAGGAAAAATATTTCCGAGAATGCAGATGGAAGTAGGTACAGCATCAACAAAGAAAATAAAAGGGAACAATAGCTTTATTGAAATCAAATATTGTGAAGAATGTAGCATGGAAATAGATAAAAAATATTGAAACTACCATATTCGAACAAATTCACATAAAGCGAAAGTAACATTACCTTATGAAGGTAATATTAAAATTATACGACAAGGATTTCAAAGAAGGATTGGTACTTTTAATTTAGAAAATAAAAATGAGGACATAATATTACCAGAACAATATTTTGAAATGATAAAGGATGATTTAATAAATTTTTTAAAAAAGGAGGTCCTAAAATTAAAAATGTTTAAATTTAACATTGAATTATTCGCAGAATATGTAAAGCCTCATAAATTAGAAAATGATGATGTGGAAAATATTTTTAGTGTAAAATCTTTTAATAGTAAAATGGAAATTATACAAGCAGAACATGAAAGAGAAACTGTATTGAAAAATATGATAGAAAAGATTTCGAATGAAACCGGAGAATTCCAAGAAAAAGATTCTGGATGGAGTTTAAGTAAGTTACTTTAATTAGAAATAAGTATAAATGAATATAAACCTTTAAAAGGTTCGCAATATCCTAAATTACCAAAGCAAATTGAAAAGAAAAAAGCATGAATTAATATAAAAAATAAAGATGTATTTTGCTTCAAGTGGTGTTTAATATCATTACAAAACAGAGCAATTAGAAATACTCAGAGATGTGAAAATTATGCTATTGATAATATAGAAGCACAAACAATAATTTTAAATAATGCAAAAGTAGCACAATTAGAGTTTGGTATTTTAGAATTTCCACTTCATCATAATGATATAAAAGAATTTGAAAGAATGAATCCGGAAATAAGCATCACTATATATGGATATGAAAAAGGTTTCAAAAATTTTATAAAAATAATTTTTCGAATTATGATGCTCATTTAATATTTAAAGAGTTAAATTCCTTAAAGGGTACTATTTCAGTTCTACCCTTAAACAAAGAAAATTATATTTCTGTAACCAAATCTATTTTTATTGAAGGAACAAAGAAATATTCTCAAATAAAATTTTTAGATTCTTATAGGTTTATGCAATCCAGTTTTGAATCATTGACAGAAAATTGAGGTAGAGAAAAGTTAGAAACCGTTAGAACACATTTTCAAAGTAATGAAAAATTAGAATTGTTAATTAGAAAGGGTGATTTTCCTTATGATTATATAGATTCAATAGAAAAGCTCAACGAAACTTATTTACCCCCACAAGAAGTCTTTAAAAATCAGATGACTGATACTTTATGATCTGATGAAGATTATCTTCATGCTAAAAAAGTTTGGGATGTGTTTCAGTGTCAAACTTTAAAAGATTATTTGAAGCTCCACTTAAAAACTGATGTTTTTTTACTAACAAACATATTTGAAAATTTTAGGGAAATTTGCATCAAAATTTAGATTCAGCTCAATATTTTACTTTACCAGGTCTTACCTGGGATGCTATGTTAAAATATACTAAAGTAGAATTAGAATGTTCAAAAACATATGCTAAATCAAATAATAAATATATAGGGGATCAATATAACCCTGCAGAACTATCTGAATATATAATATATTAGATGCAAATAGTTTATATGGTTGGGCCATGTCGCAACTACTTCCGTATAGTTCTTTTAAGTGGCTTGAAAATCCATCAGATTTGCAAGTAGATGAAATTTCTGATGATTCTGAAATAGGTTACGTTTTGGAAGTAGATTTAAAATATCCCCAATCATTACATGATATTCACAATGATTTACCATTTTGTTGTGAAAGCAAAAAACCTCCCAATGGTAAAATAAATAAACTATTATTACAGTTAAATAATAAAAAAAGTTATATAATTCATTATAAAAATTTTTAGCAATGCTTAAAACATAGCCTAATTTTGGAAAAGAATCATAGAGTAATACAGTTTAAACAATCTGATTGGTTAAAAAAGTATATTAACTTGAATACTATACATAGAGCTTTAGAAACGAATTCTTTTGAAAAAATTTTTTTAAATTAATAAATAATGCTGTTTATGGTAAAACTATGGAAAACGTTGATAAAAGAAAAATAGTTAAAATAGCCGATTCTTGGGAGAATAGAGAGAAACATCTTGGGGGAAGATCATTGATTATGAAATCAAATTTCCATAATATTGCAATATTGAATGAAAATCTTTCTACGGTTCAGTTAAATACGCTGAAGGTGTTATATGATACGCTGATAAGGTGTTATATATACGCTGGTTTCACAGTCCTAGAACTCTCTAAATTGCATATGTATAACTTTCACTATGACTATATGAAGCCTAAGTATAATTTAAATATTGAATTGAATTACATGGATACCGATAGTTTTATATATAATATAAAGACTGAAAATTTTTATGAAGATATAAAATCAGATGTACTTGAAACTGATCAAACAAAACTAATTTTTGATACATCTGATTATGATCCCAATAATGTTTACGAGCGGTAAACCTCGTAAATAAAAAAATTGATTGGTTTATTTAAAGATGAAAGTAATGGAAAAATTGTGAAAGAATTTATAGGACTTAAATCAAGAATGTATTTATTAGATATTTTGCCTAATAAAATTATAAAAAAAAGTAAAGGTATAAAAGAAGCTGCTGTAAAAAAATTAACTATAAATGACTACAGGAAATGTTTATTTGAAAATATTGTTTTATATGGTAAAATGAATATTTTTAAGTCTAAATTACATACTATATACACACAGTCATTAAATAAAATTGCTTTAAGTTCTTTAGATGGTAAGAGATATGTAGTCAATGATAACATTAAGACTCTAGTTTCTATTCAAAATAATGAACCATATATAGATATATAATAATGTTTACAAATAAAATCCAACTAGGATAAAAATCTGATAAATCTTGTAGATATCTGTAAAAAGTTTTACTAAACAAATTTAAAAATAAAATAATAAAACAATATGAAATAAAAAAAAGAAATTTTATTTATTTTATTTATATTAATATTACAAATCACACAGGAATATATTGCAATATTACAAAACCATCGGCTACTAAGACCATTATAGGTCGAATAATATTATTAAATTATACACGAATATTATTTATGTTTTTTTTATTATTTATTTTTTATCTACGCTATATTTGGTAGCAAGGGAGATTTTTTTTCAATTAACAAAACTTCCTACCTGTGCAGGTTTTGAACCAGCACTCCCTTGGTTAATAAGCCACGTGCTTAACCACTAGGCCACCGAGGCCCCAAAAGAAACTTTATTTAGCAATAATTTTATAATTACGATAAATTTTTGTGAAGTGACATTTCCCATTCTCAATGATTCAGTACTCCTTTGGTCCTATAGGTCCGCTTCGGTGCTAAAAGTCCGCTTCAGTCTTAAAGATCCGCTTCGGTCCTACAGGTCCGAATCAGCCCTTTCTACTACTAAAGGCTACCGTCCCATAAGGGCAAAGGGAAAATCCCCCTAGGATCAAGGGGTCTCCGGGCCGAAATTTTTTTGGAAAGCGTCCTAGGAGGTCTGATCAGGTGATGCCTCTTTTTTAAAATCGTATTAGGTACATAAATTAGAGGTTTTCAAGTTATTCTAATTTAGTATACAAAATGAGGAGCAAGGCAGTAGCAGATTTACAATTTGTTATTGAAAACAATAAACAATGTTTTTTGAAAGAGTTTGCTTTGGTGTCTGAAGGCTCCCTCATTCCAATATTGTTTGTGTTTAAAGCGCCTTATTCACTTGAAGAGTTAAATGAAAATGCTAAACAACAAAACAAATACAACAAAAATACAATTAATGGACTTGACTGGAGTGATGGATTTATAGAATATTTAGAAATTAAAAATATTTTAAAGGAACATTTAAATTCATTCGATTTCGTTTACGTAAAAGGGTACCAGAAAAAGGAATTTTTAGATAAATTTGTTCCGAGTTCAGTAGTAGTTATCAATTTAGATAATGGCATTCCATCTCTTTAGAAACTAAGGAATTTCACCACTATTTGCCCGCACCATCATTTATTGTTGACCAAGATTTTTTTCTGACAAAAACTTAGGTATTTCATAAAATAGTCTGGAATAGTTACACTGAGCTATGTGTAAATTCATTGGAATGTAGAAATCTTCTTGTTTGGCTTAGTTTATTATTTTCAATACATCTCTCAAAATATTTGAATATATATTCTCGTATATTTAGTTCAGCTCCATTGTTATATGACATCACTGCTTGTATAAAGTCTAGCATAAGAAAAAACGAGAGCCCCATATCGCTTATGACTTTATTTTGCCGTTGGAAAATTATTGATGCAGCAAAATTCTCAATATTAAATGTAATTTGAATTTTTATTGTTTGTTTTTTATCCAAAAAATAAATATAGCTTAATAAGAGGTTCTGCGCTGGCTCGCCTTTTTCTGTTTCAAATACTTCTGACTTTGTTGGATGCTCCATTTTTTGTTTTGGTTTAACTGATTAATTCTATTTTAGAATTTTGTATTTATAAGTTTTTCTTTCACATTTTAAAAAATTTTTCGAAATATTCTTTGTATTTTTTATCGTTTTTAAGTGGGGATGATGTATCGAATAAACTAATAAAATATTTCATGCTTTTACGGGAACTTCGCATCCATAGATATACACACACAATAATGTCCGCAAACAGATGTTAAATTACTTTGTAAACGCTTATTGTTGAAAACAAAACATTTCGATTGATTTTGTAGAAATTTTATAATATCGTTGTGAAATGGTAGATTTCCAAATGAATCAAAATATTTCGCACACCCTTGAACTGGAACAAATATTGCTAGCCAATGTGTTCCCTTTTCATTAGAAGTATCAGTATTTACCACCAAAATACTAGGTTTTGAAACTTCTTTTGGCAATTGATCAAGAGCATAATCACCTCTAAATATTTTATGTGTTAAGTTATTACTTATTACATTTCAGCAATTTTGAAATCTGAAATGTATTCATTTTCTTGCAAACGGGAAATATCAATTAGTCGAGTATTTCCTCGTACAAATGTTGTTAAAAATTCTGCTTTAAGTTTTCCATTTGTTAAGACTATATGAATTTTTCAAGCAAATTAATTAAGTTATTAGTAATTTTTTCGTTATCGATGTGTCCAAAAGAGTAATTCTCAATGCCTGTTCTTTTTAAATCTTTGACAGGAAATTTATACTTTAATTCTTTTACAATAGTTTTAGATTTTTCTTTTATGCCAGGCACAGCAATATTTTTTACAAATATTGTATTGTTATCGTCCGTATCTACCAGAGCACATGCCGTAAATCTACCAGAGCACATGCCATTTTCGAATGAATAGAAATAGTTCATTAAACTTCCTTTTATATGTTTACGTATACGTTACGATTTTTATCAATTTCGATATTAGCATCGATTTCTGCAAATACAATGCATGTTAATGTTAAAGTTAATGGCTCACTGAGTTTGCTTCAATCTTTACCACTCAATTGTTTAGTAAACTCTGGCATGTATCAGTTCCCGAGCCGTCTGGTGATAAATCAAAAGCTAGTATTGTATAACCTTTTGAAAAAAGTTCTTTTGAAATTGGATGTCTTCTATCAGAGGGATGTATGCCAGTTTCACTGAATAATGTTAAATATGCACGAGAATTACAAAGATTATTCGATGTAAAACTTGTTTCAATTACAGAGTTTGGTGTAGGCACTCCATTCACATATAATTGAAATTGTGTAAGATTTTGATGATCGAAATGGTATGGATTTTTTGATCTTTTACCATTAAAATTTTCATTATTAACCATACAAAATACAAGAGCTTTTGGTATTTGCCCTATAAATATATTATCCAATGATATGTTGGAAGTGTTAGCTGGAATTGTTAATGTTTTGATTTCACTTCTCATATAAAAAAATTTCGCGTTAGCCTTTTCCAGTACAGTATTGTGTGCTATCAATATGCTAGGATTAATTGTTTATGTATAATGTAGCTTCGAGAATTTTTAAATAACTTTCATCGATATCGTAAAAGAAAATATAAAAATCTTGTTTCTCTAATGCTAAAGAAATGCGAATGTCAAAATTATTTAAAAGTAATTTGGAAGTATTGAAGAAATCTGCATGTAACTTTCCCATTAATTCTGCTATTGCAGAATTGTCGTATGACTTTTGTCTTGATTTAGAACCAGAATTGTTGAAATCATAGACATTTGGCTTATCCAATTCCCAACCAGATGCTTCCAGTTATGTATGCTTTATAATGATATAAGGAATCTGAAAGAGTGATATTTTTTCCATTTAGAGTTACATTACATTATTTAATTAAAGAGTGTAATAAATTATTTACAACACTGGGCTGTGGAGCTGCCCTTGCTTCAGTTCCGGTTCCTATTTTATCATTTGCACTCCAAAGTGATCCATCTCTTTTTAATATTTCAACTTTAAACTTTATATAGGTACTGGATAAATCTCGATATGTATCTCCATTCCCAAGCGAAACAAATTCAATGGTTGACAGCGATGCACCTAAAGAAGCTAAAGGATTGTATGCCACCTCTTCTGAATGCAAAATACTTGTTTGAACGGGTAATGATGCAAAAAGATAAAGTTCAGAATTCATACATTCCATTTTTAATGGAATATATCGGAGGTTTTACTTAGCTTTTTTCGCAGTTTCGACTTCAAATGTGTCTTTTTAGAAACTGCTTGTGTTTTTATAGCTCTTTGTCTGTTTCTAGCTCTTCGTCTTCCACCATACATCGAATGCAGCTGGTTAACTACTGATTTCCGTAAATTTTTTATACCGCCTCTGCTTTGATCAATTACAGCTGCTTTTATGTTTGCACCATATACATTATATTTAAAAAAATTTTACTTGTGTTTACAGCCTCTTTTTTAATTAAGTCCCAACCTGATGTAAAAACTGGCTTTAAGTAACGAATTAAACTTCCGAATATATTTGCAAAACCACAACCTCATTGTATAGCTGGATAAAATTGTAATAAAGGCCCAATATCGTTGATTCCTCCTCCTACTTGAGAGGAATAATATCTCACGTAAGCTCTTTCTATGTTTGATAGGATATCATATTTGAGTAGTATTTATATTTTTTTTGGGCAATCAATACTTTTTAAAATGTAATACAATTTTTGTTGGATAGTAACTGGAAACAAAATTTATTCCATCACCGTATTGGTTGCAAATTTTAATCGCTATCGTTTCAAAACAACTTTTTTCTATAGGTATGTAATGGACATTTTTAAATTCAATATTTGCAGGTATTCTACAATTTTCTATGTTGATAGCTCTCAACGCCGGCACTTTGCTACTTCCAAGAACAGATGATTGAATGATATCTGAATAAATCATCACCATTCCATTCAATTCATCTTTATTTTAGCAACAGCTAATTTGAATAGTTCAGGTAATTTTGTTTTGAAATTTTTTATATTTTTTTTCTGTTGAAATAATTCAGTTAGTAATGTTTTTACATTATAACTTTGATTAACTTTTATATAGAAACTATCTTCGTCAAAAGTCTACGATATTCAAATTATATCCCCTTGGTTAGATTCTGACACTTTTTTAAATATTACATCATCATAATTTTTAGAAGTAGAGATATATGTCAAAACTTCATTAAAAAATTCTTTAAAAACTTGATTTCAGGTAAACCCGGTATATTTTTAATAAGCGTTGGCTAAAAATTAAACTTCTAATCATCCAAATGTAATTCCGAATCGTCATATGAATAATATGTGTAGTCTATAGATTTGGTTACGTTAATTTTTTCTAGAGGTTTTTCAATGTTTCTTACATAAACATTATACTGTCCAATATTGATAAAAGCACATTTCTCTTTGTTGAATTCTTTTGTTTGTAGGAAATCGTTCAGATATATTTCTGAAAGACCAACTTTCCAATTTCCGTTTCTTAAATCAAAATCAATAGGTAATTTATTTTCGAATGAAGCTAAAGTGTTGTATGGAAACAGTGTTAAATTATCATTACTAAACAATGTTACATAGAAGTCATCTTGACTATCCATCTTTGTTAACTTCTTCCAAAACATAAAATGTTGTACTATTTATATGTTGTCCATTCCGGTGTTGATGAAGTTCTTAGTTTTGGACTTCTAAGTAATGGTTTTAGTTTTCGTTTTTTTGTTTCAGGAAACTGTGATAGTATAGTACAGCAACGGTAATTACATCACCACTTGGTGTTTCAAACATTCGATAATGAGAGCTTAGAGACGGTCTTTCTACTAAACATTTCAGTTTGAGCTAATTTTTTAATTGAGTTTTCATCACTCAAATCATAATGTGTTAAATCAATATTCATATTTGAATGTTCCTATTTAGGATCATATTCAAACACATCATCAGTAACTAATGGTACAAAATCGGTCCGTACTGATGTTGATTTGTATTTAGGTAGCTCAGTTTCTGTATATGCATTTCGTTTAGAAAAGAATTTTGTTTGAGTGCCTGTATCAAATGTAAGATTATTAGCCTTTTCTGGTAATTTTTTTTGCATGTCTCTTGTTAATTTCATAATTGAGGAGATTTTGACGATATAAGTACCATTTTTGCAATGGTTTTAATTTTTTATCATATAAAACTTTTTTCATTTTTTGATCTAGTAAATCCAAGTTTTTATCATCTTGAAATAATTTACTAAATTTTGAAAATATTTCTGGTGACATAACAATCATTCGCTGCATTATGTATTACTGAGAAGTTTTCCTATTACACCAGATAATATAGTACCAATTAATGTAGGTAAAATCCTCCTTGTTGAATTAACATTTTTCGTTTAGCTCTTATATCTTTTTGTGGACACGCTAAGAGTCTCAATTGTTTTTTATGTTTTTTCAGTTTTATATTTGGTGATGGTGATATTTTATTGTTTCCGTTTAATACAATAATTGCAATTTCAGCAACAGTTTTTATTATATCATCATCACAATATTTTAGAATATTATTACGAAAATTCTTGTAGCTGCATTTTTCTAGTACATGTAACATATGTCGATTTTCTTCAACTGTTTCATATTTTAAGCAATTGTTTAAATTTTTGGTAGCATAAAAACAAACGCAATATTCCTGTGAGAATATGTTGGTTCTAATTCGAAACAAATCGTTAATGTCTTGTGTTAAATCTAATACAATATAACCATGTGGGCTTGATGTTGATTCATTACAAACCCCCAGTAAGCCTTTTATATTTTTCGGATATAGTTGTCTAGCTAGAGGAAAAATCTGTGATTTGTCTCGAGGGTTTTTAAAAAGTACCAAATATTTACAATTTAATGAAATTTAACCCACTAAACACCACTCCCTTTTTTGACCTAAAAATAGGTTATACGACTTTAAGTATTCATTTAC
This sequence comes from Poecilobothrus nobilitatus, assembly GCA_947095535.1. NCBI lineage: Eukaryota > Metazoa > Arthropoda > Insecta > Diptera > Dolichopodidae > Poecilobothrus > Poecilobothrus nobilitatus. The sequence goes on along the minus strand of OX352772.1, from coordinate 158,575,246 downwards.
AGATTCTTTAAAAGAAGTTGAATTAGGGAATGAAAATTGATTTCAAATTGCAGACATATTTTGAACAAAGTTATTAATATTCACGTTGAATCTTTACACGTTGTAAATGTAATCCTCAAAAATTCTGCGAAACACATAAGGTGGGAGATGGTTCCACATTCGCGATGTTCGTACTACAAACGGATCTCCATAAGCACAGTTATGCCATGTGCTTATGGAGATCCGTTTGTAGTACGGAATTTGAACTATATACGGGTGGGCAGAAGAAGCTCTCTAAGAAGAAGAAGAGAGGAGGCATCAAATTTTTAATCTCGTTAGAACAAGAACCTTTTCTTATAAGGTATCTATAAAACAAGGTAAGTCTTCTGGTTAGGTAACGGAGACCCAGTGAAAGAAGCGTAGGTGACATTGGGCTAGTTTATTAGACAAATGGCTCTATTTTGCACTTTATCGAGAAATCTCAATGCCGTTTTAAAGACTCCCGACCAAATATGTGAATCGTACTCCATCTTTGGTCTTACATAAGTTTTATAGATTTTAATGAGATCAGAAGCTGAAAAAAAGTGTTTAATTTTTTCCCAATTTTGTTTTTTATTTTAAACATTCTGAACAGTATTCAAAATAAGTTTTTATTTTTCAACACATTTCTAGCATTTTTGAACAAAAATGTTTATAAAATTTAAACAAAAATTTTTAATTCTAAATATTTTTTAGTGATTATCAACAAATCATGTATTTTTCAACATACTTTCAGTAATAGTCAGCAAAAATGTTTAGTTCTCAACAAAGTTGATAAACAGTTTAAACGACAGTGTTTAATTTTAAAAATTTGTTTAGTTATTATCAACAAAAGAATGTATTTTTCAGCGATAATCAGCAAGAATACTGTTTGCTGAGGGGTGTTCGCGTGGATATTTTAATATTAATCTGTAAATTTTAGTATGCGTACGAAGGGTTCAATGAAAAGTGTTTAGTGAATTTTATAAATTATTAAAAAAAATTAAAAAACATTAAGCATTTATTGCTTTATGTATATATATTTTTAACAAGAAATATTAAATAAGAAATGTATTTGTATTATTATTAAAATATATTAATATTTTAATATATAAAGTACTGTAAATAAGTACTGTAAAATATATTAATTTTGGCGTTTTATTATTTGGTTCGTTGTTTATATTTTGCCACTGTATTTTTTTTAAGCATTTCCAGTGTTTCAAGGAGTCCTCCTTAGTATTTCAAGGACATTCTTCTTTATTACTAGATCATTTTTAGTTTTCAGCAATGTTTAGGTACTATTCAACATAAAATGAGTATTTTTCAACAGCAACAGTAAGTAAGTATTCAACAAAAAGTCCGAAAATTCAACAATGTTAAGGTACTATTTAACAGAAAAAGAGTATTTTTCACTTAAAGTAGTTTAATATTGAACAAATGTTGATGATTATTAAAAAATGTTTGTTTAATATTTAACAAAAAGTCCGAAAATTCAACAATGTTTAGGTACTATTTAACAGAAAAAGAGTATTTTTCACTTAAAGTTGTTTAATATTGAACAAATGTTTATAATTATTAAAAAATGTTCGTTTAATATTCAACAAAGAGTCTGAAAATTCAGCAAAGTTTAGTTACTGTTTAACAGAAAGTGAGTATTTTCCAATAATCAGAGTTTCTTGTTCAACAATTGTTGTTTGTTATTGAACATTCTAGGTTATTTTTCAACCAAGTTTTTTTAATATTAAACAAAAGTTATTTATTATTCAACAAATACTTTTTAAAATTCATATATTTTTTGGTGAAATTAAAGAATAATTGTTGACATTGAAATATTTTTGTTTATTTTTAAACAATATTTATTAAATCTTAATCAGTTTTTAATCAACACATTGTTGAAAATTGATTACAAAAACTAGAAAAAAAATTCAACAGTTTTTGTTTAAATTTAACATGTTGAATATTACTACAATAAATGAAGGAAACCAGTTGCCTACATTAATTGTAGTAATTTTCAACAGAAATTTTTTAGAGTGCAACTGCATATTTAACCATGACTTAACTGCATCTTTAGTAATACCAAACATATGGTTGGGTCAATTAACTTTTGATTTAGCTTCATGCCCAAGATGCTAAACTCACCAGCATGTTGTAAAACTTCCGCTTGAAAAGTTAAAGTAGAATTTGAATTTTTTTGAAATTTTGACTAAATCGAGAATCAAGTTAATTGACTAAATCGAAATCAAGTGAATTAGAATATCTACTGGCTTTATCTTCATAAGAAGCCACGAGCATGCTGTCGTCTGCAAACATATGAATTGGACTGTAGGTAATAATAGGTCGTTTATAAATAACAAAAAAAGTGTTGGGGAAAGAATAGATGCTTGTGGGACACCAGCATTCATCTTGATTAGTCGGAAGAGTAACCATCGATCAGGACACGAATCGAGCAATTTGAAAAAAAAATCTCTAATTCAATACAATTAATCCTTTGTTACGCAGATATTTCAGAAGCTTTCTATTTATTAAATTTTCTAGTATTTTGGAAAGGGCCGAAGTGATAGCAGTAGGGTGGTAGTTTAAGGGATCACTTTTGTCCCCTTTTTTGGAGATAGCATGTATGTGCGCTGTCACCCACTAGGTAGGACATCTATCCGAAGAGAGGGATAAATGGAAGAGATTACGTAATGGTTTCGCAATAGTGGAAAAAGTATTTTTAAGAACTGTGGTAGTAATGTCATCTAGACCGGCTGACTTTTTTGTATCCAAATTCTTAGGACCTTTAAGAACTACACGAGTCCTGAAGGAAATTTTACCTAAAGAGCAGTTACCCATTGGAAGAATGCATCGCTAGTAGGTAATGAATCAGCTTCGCCTGGGAAAATAATTATGTAAATAAGCTCATGACAAAGGTGCTTGAACTTTTAAGGAAAGTTGTTGGCGCGTGACTTAAATAACTTCTTTTGGTTATTTTCAAAAAAAAACTTTATTTTTACTTTTCTGAACTAATTTTATTTAACAGTAATCTACAAATTAGCTTATAACACAAGTTTTAAAAAAATTACTTACCACTTTCAGGTCTTAACAATGATTGATTTAATTCTTATTTGTATGAGTACTTATATTATTTCAAAAGTGCAATCTTTGCATTATTTAAATTAATTTTAATAATTGCATTATTTAACATAATTTAAATATGTTTTAAATTATGTTTATTGTTTTAAATTATTTGGTTAATAAATTTTATTATTTTAGAATAACAGGAAATGCAAGTTTACCGTTTTTTATTTTTGCGGGAATGGAATTTAAAGAATTTGTATTTGTTTTGACAGAAACAAAAAGTGTCTGGAAGAGAATTTATATTATTATGTAACTTCTCTCTCATTTAAATTAGAATTCTCCTGAATTCTTTTATTAATTTTAAAATACCCAAATTTTCCAAATAACATAATCGTTCGAATTATTCCTATTACAAAAATTATTATGTGAAATTTATATGAGACATGTTTATGGAATTTTAATTCTTTAATTACATTTACATTATTTTCATTTTGTAATACAATTTTATCAAATGTTATTTTATTCTTAAAATTATAAGTTTGATTTAACTGACAATAGAATCTTTCTTGAAACATATTTAAATTTGAAAAATAATGATCCATTATATTTAATGTACAATTATTGTTAAAATGAATAAGAACATGATTTGATAAAATTATATTTCTCTTTTCACATGATAGATTTGCATGTAAATTATTAGTATTTTTGATTAGAATTGTTTCTTTATCAATTTTTACAATTTCTATTAATTTTTTATTTATTAACTGACAATTATTTTTAAATATACAATGTTTACTTAAAGTTAATTCGTTTAAAGTTTTTAATTTTTCATAAGTATAAGTTTTGTTATTATATGTAAATATGAGTTTGTTAATAGAATCTACTTCTTTATTTTCTTCATTGGGTATAGGAACTATTAATTCTTAAATTAGTACAATTAATTTTTCATAAGTATAAGTTTTGTTATTATATGTAAATATGAGTTTGTTAATAGAATCTATTTCTTTATTTTCTTTATTGGGTATAGGAACTATTACTTAATTGTACTATTCTTGGAATTTTAATTGCCAGGAATAATGAACTTTTTTTAAATTGCGCTAGACCTAATTTGAGGTATTGCAATTTGTAAAAGTCTATTTGATCATTTTCTATTTCTTCTTCCGTTAATATATTTGGGTGTATACTTCCGTGCCTAATAGAAGCTAAGTTATCTTTATTATTATTTCAATAAGACTTCGTTTTGTTTGTAATGTTTGTATTAATATTATTATTTTGTAATTTGAAAACTTAAAAGTGTAATAAGAAAGGAAAAATGTTCATATAAATTGAATACATGTTTAATAAAGAAAGTAGGTTCTTATTACCCAATAAGACCTACAAAGAAGTCTGATAAGAATTACTTAAAAAATTTTTACTTTGTTTTGCTCAATAAGCGAAAATTATTATTTGTGAACTAGAAATAAATATTGAAAAAACCACTTGTAGTAATTTCCGCTTATTTACCAATATGATATTAAGACCACCAACAATGTAATGTAATGAGAACCGATATTCTGTAATGTAAAAATTATTTCTAAGAATTTTTAGGAAAACTAGATTGATAAATTATATTTGGGATTTTAAAATAAGCAAAAATTTATGAAGAAATTTTGTAATCCTTTTATAACTCTGTTTAACTAATAGAACTATTTTTTACTATAAATTTGTGTAGAATTACTAAGAGAAAATACTTTTATTTTTGTAATAAACCAAGGAACTTACCTCCAGCAGAAAATATTCGTTTTTTTCTTTTTTTTATTAAATAAATGTTTTGAATTCATCTTTACTTATATTATTCTTCTACCTAGAATATTTTCCATTTCCAAAATTTCATTATTTGTGAGAATAATTTGTGTTTTATTCACAGTAACTATTCCTTCTGGCAATTCTTTCTTTGTAGAATGTATGGTTGCCATTGTGACGTCATCTCCAACATTGAATATGTTTTGGGATTCAATAGATTCTTTATCACCTTCTCCCTCATTTACTTTTTCCTCCGTTCTACTGAAAACGTCTGATTACGCGATTTTCTTTTCCTTTAAGGTATTCTCATTCGAATTGATATTCAGCTAATTTTAATTGATATTCACCTTTGATGTCTAGGTGATAAATTTTTTCCTTTATATTTCGCATGCAAATATTTTATAGGTTCGTGATCGGTCATTATTTTAAATTTGTTACCGTAAAGGTAAGGATCGAAAGTAGTTCACTGACCGCAATGATCGCAAGAAATTTTTTAAAGTTCGAGAAGCAAAACAGACTGGGTGTGCTTCTTGTGATAGGACCGCACCGCTTGCGGAATTTGATGCGTCCGTTATTAGAACGAAAGGTTTTCCAAAACTCGGATATTTGATTACTGAATAACTTATTATAAGAGATTTTAATTTCTCAAATGCCGTAATATAGTTAGGATCGTTAATGTTAATTTTATTATTTCTTTTCAAATATTTTGTGATACGTTGTACAACTTTTGCGTAATCCTTCACAAATTTCCGATATAACCGGTTAACAATAAGGAACTTTTAATTTGTCTTTCTGTTTTTGTTAAGGCTAAATCTTATATAGTCTTAATTTTAATTGGGTTAGGTTACAGTCCGTCTTTAGTTAATATGTGTCCTAAAAATTCTTTTTCTTTTTTCATAAAGTTGCATTTATTTATTTGGATTTTTAAATTTTTACTTTCTAAAATTTTAAGGATGCTATGAATTGCACTAATATGTTCTTTAAGTGAGGTACTGAATATAAGAATATCATCCAGATACACTACACATACCTTGTTAATCTAGTACCTCAAAATGTCGTTCATGAATCGTTGGTATGTCGCCGAAGCATTATTAAGTTCGAAAGGTATTTTGTTAAATTCATATAACCTGGGGTTACACATGCTTTCTTTCGTTTGTCTTTCTATTTAATAGATATTTGGTGGTAACCCTTTGCCAAATCTAGCGTTGTGAAGTACTGTACGTTACCTAATTAATCTAACATTGAGTCAATGTTTGGTAACGAAACTTTATCGTCCACTATCACTTTCTTTTGCCTTTATTATACTTTCTAAACTATTTAATAAATCAGAACCTATTATCATTTGGTATTTTCTGTTTTGTAACTTTTTAACATTTCATCTTATTAATGCATTAAATGGAATTTTAAATTCTTTTGGTTGTCGTGTATGGATTTCAAACTTAATACTGTCTTTTCCATTAATTATCGGAAGTGATTTCATTTTATTTTTCTTAAACCCTTCTATTATATCGTCAAATACTAAAACTAGATCCGGTGTCAATTAATGCTAAAAATATTGTATTTTCTATAGCTGATTTAATAATAGTAAGTTCCGAGGCTAGTTAAAAAAAAAAGTCCATTTATTATTTTCATTTCTATTCTTTTCGTTAGTTTTTATTTGCATGCTCTTTCCTTCCATCGCATTTGGATCAAGTGATCTTTATTTAAGAAATTCTATTGATGGCGATATTGAACCGATTTGTTCCATAAGTTTGCTGACCTTTGTTGATTTTGTCGGAACTTCCCGGAGTTATTATAAAAATTATTATTCGGCCTGTATGGTCTCGAATTATTATTAAATTTATTATTTGAGTAATTATTTTTTTGAAATTGCCCGTTATTATTATTATTATTTGATTTATTTTGAAACTTATTTTGATTATTTTTATAATTGTTAGAAAGTTCATTAAAGGGTGAATTTCTATTATATTTTACATTTTTATTTTGGTTGGCATTGTAATTTTTTGATTAGTTATATTTTTATTAAATTCTTTTCTAATACATAAACCCTCAAATCTTATTTCTCTCATGGTAGCAACAATATTACCTAATTCTTTTTCATAATAAATCTTATCTAAATAAAATTCCTTGTGCCATTTCGTTGATTCTATTAACTAAGAAACTATCTACATTCTACATCTATGTTTTTTCAAAGATTAAAAAAAATGTTTTGTAGACATGTATAAAGAAAAACAAATAGTTCAATTTTAATTAACTAATAATTTTATTAAGAAATTCAATTAAATCCTAAATCTTTAATTTATTTACTTATTTTTAATTTAAAAAACATCAGTAATTAATTAATTATCTTTTCTTTTCGGTGACTCGGTAGCGATTAAAATAAAATTCATAAAATTTGGGTTTATATAAAATTGAGTTAAACGGTTCAGGACTAACGTTTAACTCAAGTTCAGTAACCTTGAATTTAAAGTACATAGTAAAATGAAAAAAAAAAGAAAAAAGTATACAAAAAAAAAAATATATGGTGTGTATATAAAGAGTTAAAATTATTAAATATATAAAAATTATGCAATTATTGTGAATAAAATTAATTTTAGTTAATGTAACTGACGTCTTGTGTCCCAAAATGAAAACAATTATATTTTGACAATTTCTATCTAATATTGTGAATTTGTTTGTTCTGACAATTAATGTTCTAACATTAACAAATTAATTAATGTAAACACAAAAAAGGAAAAAATACTGAATAAAATTTTGGATTTTATTGGTAAGTAAAAATCTAATAAAGAAATAATAATTGCTTTCTTTTTAGATGTTGATGGTTGATTCTATGGATGTTGAAGGTTTTTTGATATGGACCCCAGATTTTCAGATAAGTATTTTATTTTGTGAATGACGATTCTTTGTGATGTGTTCTTTTGTTTTCTCTTTTAGGTGCAGGACGACTAAACATACTCCCGGTCTTGGCATCATCACAGATGGATGTCAATATAAGTATAATTTTTAGTGGAAAATGTTCCATTTTTTTTTTTTTTTGTTGATGTTGTACTAATTGGTTTTGATTCTTGTTATTTTTAGGTTATCTTCAGGCCTGTGAAATTGTAGCGCTTAAACAACCAAAACAAATATACCAGTGATGTTTGCATTTAATAAAAAAATAAACAAAGCGATTAGGAACAATATGACTTGTAAGTGAAAAAAAAAACAAAATGTGTATATATGTATTGTAATAAGCATATTTGTATAGTATAAGTAGATTGTCTTCTAATTGATGTGAATATGATAGGATTTTAGTAGGAATATCATCTCGGTTTGCGTTCAATTTTGTGGTATTAAATTAATTATTCGGTAATAAACAAATTTTTGTAATTGGACGTTTTAGAATGTTATGTTTAGTCCGTAATGTGACTATTCGAACCAAACCATTTGATCCTGGATGAGTTTCAATAATTCGGGCTAAAAGCCATTGACAAGGTGGTAGATTCTCTTCTTTTAAGAGGACTAGTTGGTTCGGTTTTATATTATCCATCTTTTTTGGCCATTTAGGCCGTTGCTGTAGTCTGGATAAATATTCGGAATTCCACCTACCCCAGAAAGTTTGAACTAAAGATTAAAGATACTGCCATCGATTTAATCTGTGTATATTTGTATTGGCGACTTCTTCTTGTGGTGGTGCCAATAGTGAATCACCAATCAGGAAATGTGCTGGTGTCAGTGGTGTTAGGTCGTGTGGATCGGCAGTTATTTCTGTTAATGGACTTGAATTGAGACATGCCTCCACTTGGCATAACACTGTGTTAAATTCTTCAAAAGTAATTGCTGTGTTATTCAGAACTCGTTTCAAGTGATACTTCGTCGCCTTAACATCCGCTTCCCACAAGCCTCCGAAATGTGGCGATGAGGGGGGTTGAAGTGAAATGTGACTCCATTGTTTTCCAAGAGTTCAGCAACTGCTATATTTAAATTTTGCACTATTTTGTTATTTTGTCTCATCATAATTTTGTTAGCACCTACGAAGTTTGTGCCATTGTCGCAAGAGATGTTACTACATAAGCCTGTTCTCGCGCAAAATCTCCGGAACGCCGCTATGAAACCTTCGGATGACATGTGGCTCACCAGTTCTAAATGTATAGCCTTTGTGGCCATACATATGAATAAGGCAATGTAGGCTTTATATTTGGTTGAACCTCGGAATCGATGATATTTTATTTCAAAAGGACCGCAATAGTCCAAACCTGAATTTGAAAAAGGTCTTAATATTTGTACGCGCATGTTGGGCAAATTCCCTATCAGTTACTGGCGTGTTTCAGCTTTTTGGTTGAAACAAGTGAGACATTTGAATGTGATATCTAATTGCATTTCTGGCGTTGATAATCCAATAATTTTTTCTAATATGAGATAACATAAGTTGAGCGCCACCATGTAGTAATTCTGTATGAATCTTGTCGACTAAAAATGTTGTGAAATAATCTCGATCTTTCAAGATTATTGGGAATTTTTCATTATGATGTAGTTCAGTTGCATTGGTCAGACGACCTCCTACTCTTAAGAATTCGTTTTGATCAAGAAATGGATTTAACTTGATTAGACTATTTTTCTGCGACATTGTTTTATCATCCTTTAATGATTGAATTTCTTTCCAAAAACATCTCTTTTGTGATCTTTTTATTAAAATTTGCATTGCACGATTTATTTCATGAGCTCTTAGATATCCTTTCACTTTATTTAGGTTTGACTTGGAGCTATTTATGAACAGATAACAATGCGCTACGACTCGTAAGAGTCTTGTTAGGGATGAGAAACGGAGTTCAGAAGGATCAACATCTTTCTCTGTATTCATATGACAAATTAACACCTTTATTTTTTCTAATTCGGTGGAAACCCGCTTATGGCATGGCCAGAATTCTGACGTTTTTGTTAGCCAATCTGGACCACTTCACCAAAGCTTGTAATTTGCTAATTCTGCAGGATGCATTTCTTTTGTTGCACAATCGGCAGGATTTTGTTTTGTAGGCACATGTGCCCAAACATTTTTTTCCAAAACATCATGAATGTGCGAAACACGATTGGCAACAAATGTGGTCCATCTGCTAGGGTGATCTCTTAACCAAGCTAACACGATTTTCGAGTCACTCCAACCAAAAATTGAGATGTTTTGATCCAAGGATAATGATTTTTTCACCAGTTGAACTAGCTTGGCCGCCAGGCTGGTAGGACATAATTCCAATCGTGGCAAAGATAAGGTTTTTATTGGAGCGACTTTACTTTTTGCCGCAATCAAATTAATTTTTCGTGTACCTACAAAATCAATAACACATAAATATACAACTGCTGCGTAGGCCTTTATTGAGGCGTCTGCGAAAACACGAAGCTCCACGTCTGTATTTTGGGGTGAATATTGGATCCATCTTGGAACTGGTATTTTGGTGATATCCTTTAAACCGGTAGAGTAATTGAGCCATAGTTGTTTAATTTTTGCATAATGATTTTCCCAATTATGATTACTGGAGTCAACCATCCTAACGGATCGAATAGTTTAGAAAGCTGTAACAATATTGTTCGCTTTGAATATTCTTGTTGTGTGTCAGGGACATTTAGCAAATATGAGCAATAGTCTGTCGTGGTGTTCAATCCTGAATCAGCAACCTAAAAGATAATCACAAAGCATCTCATTTTTATTTTTTATAATACAAATACTTATCTAATTGAGCTTATTCCGCAGTCAACATTTTGTCCAGCACCTATTCAATGTGTCCAGTGTTAATAATTTGAAATTTCGTGTTGGAAGATTTATGTTAATCAGTTTATATTAACTATGATTTATGTTAATAAGTTTATATAAGTTTATATTATTATTATTATATTAACATGTAAGTTGTATTAACATGTAATACTAAATTTTAAATTGCTGCATTTAATGTTTACAATTATCAATAATTACCGAAATTTGCTTTCTCTTTTTTACTAAAGCTAATTATTAGTATTATTTCATATTGTAACATATAGTATAATAATTAATTAATTTCATTTTTTTTAAATTCTATTCATCACCAGATGTCATCGTCATAGGATGATATATTAATTTAATTAATTTTTAATCATCGCTTTTGAATAGATTTCTTATGTACTAAGATCATATGTCCCTTATGTAATATCGAAAATCTTTCATTTACTATATAATAAAACGTAAATCGTTACTGCAAAGTTCAATGAACTATATTACATAAGGAACTATACGATTATAGTGTTAATAGATATTTGTCAGTTAGAATAAAATTATTATACTATATTTTTAACTTGTAAATTTTAATCGTAATCGAACCGTCTAAGTGTTAGCAGTATATTTTTAAAGTAATGTAATTAATTTTTTAATATTTTTAAGGTTTCTTAAAATTAAATTAATTATAAATGTATGTATATATTATATATGGTTTTTTTTTTAAATTATTTTGAAATGGGATTTTTAATTTTTTAAATAGTGTTTATTTTCTAAACACGTGGGATTCCATATTATTCCCAATGTTTTTACTTCGTCTTCAGCTTCTGTTGATAATAATACCAATTTGGGCTCAATATCACAAAATGATGATGTGAGTTCTTTTCTATTTGACTTCCATTTGTGTAATGGGAATCCCCCACTGTGCATTAATTTCATCATTTCGGTCGTGTTTTGTAGTGCCGCTTCTACGTTATCTGCTCCCGACAACAGATCATCCACATAGAAATCTGAGAGCGCCACCTTGGATGCGTGGGGATAATTCTGTTCTTTATCCATGGCTAATTGTTGCAATGTTCGGGTTGCCAAATACGGTGCACTTTTCGTGCCAAATGTCACGGTTAGCAACTTGTAGTCTTTCACAGGTTTGTCTTCGTTATCTTGCCATAATATCCTTTGGTACTCAGCATGAGAATCCTGAACTAATACTTGCCGGTACATTTTTTCCACGTCAGCCGTGAAGGCGATTTCATGTTTGCGCCAACGAATGAATAATTGTACCAAATTATTTTGCACAACACGACCCTTTAGCAGCATTTCATTAAGAGAAATTCCACTAGTTTTTGGTTTGGAAATTCCACGTGGTTTTTGAAGCGTCAAAAACGACTCTTAATTTTGTTGTGGTGCTGGACTCTTTAATGACCCCATGATGAGGTAGGTAGCATGTAGAATGGGTTTGTAGCTTATTTTTTGGATTATGAATACATTCTTCACTGCTAGCTTCTACCATGTGCCCTAATTGTAGATATTCGTTGACCACTTTCTTATATTCCGTTTTGAGTGTATCGTCTCTTTTAAATCGACTTTCTAATTGAGATAAGCTTTGTAAAGCAATGTTACGAGAAGCTCCTAGAAAATGTGTTCAGGTAGCCTCACGAAATGGCAACGATACTCGATATCTTTCTGATGGATCTCTAACAGTGGTCTGGTCATAAATGGTTTCACACCGTTGTTCTTCTTCTGTTTGGAACTTCATTTCGGTTTGTATGGATTCCGTTTCCCAGAATGTTTTAAGTTGATTTTCCAATGAAGTGTTGATGTGAAAATTCTGAATGAACCTTGTGCATGTTGCAGTTGTGTTATCGTTGCCGCATAGGATCCACCCAAATATAGTTTTTTTCGCTAGTAGATTGCCGTTGGCTCGATGTTGCAAGCCTTCTAGCATTATGTGAGAGTAGCAATCGGCCCCAAGCAAAATATCGATTTTTAATGGCTTGTAATATTCGCGATCTGCCAGTTCTTCACGTATGCTGTCTAAATCGGGTTGTGTGATTTCCTTATCTGGTAATGTGTTAGTGATTTTTTTCACCAGCAAACCCACAACAGTTGTCTCGTATGAGCCTGAGACTGATTGTAATGTCAAATTCACCTGTGCCCTTGAGTTTTCAATTTTGTTCCCTCCGACTCCATGAATCCGCACGTCGATTTTTTCTTTAGGTAACTGTAATTATTGTGCCAGCTCTTCTGTGAGGAAGAACGCTTGTGACCCAGGGTCAATGAGGGCGTGCGCAATTCTATTGTGGCCTGATGGTGCAACCAGTTTAACCAGCGCGGTTGCTAAAATGTGGTTGTTTGCTTCTTGTGATGCGTTACGTGGGTATGCACATCTCGATTTGAGTTGAACACAGGAGCCTGTGCCGACAGCTGACGATTTTCACTTGCTTGATGTGATGAAGAAGTCGGTGCCGAAAGCTGGACCTGTTGGGTTGTCGCATCTCGTGTCAAATGCAATAAAGAATGATGTGGTTTCTCACAAATCATACATCTTCCCTGACTCTTGGCAATTGGCAAATCTGTGCCCTTCATTTAGACAATTTATACATATTTTTTTACTCTTGACGATTTCTAATCTTGCGTTGCTATTCAGGCTCAGAAAGTTTGGACACTTTCTTAACTGATGTTGACCTCCGCACAACTGATATGTTGATTGGGTGGCATTATGGAACGCACGAACGTTGGGGTCTTGGCTTACCCTGGGTGGTACTTATTTGGTCTCTCGTAGACACTGCTTCCTAAGCTCGAAAACGATTTGCCAAGAACGTTTCTAAGGCTTGCCACGATGGGAGGTCCTTATTCCTGCTCATACTTTGCTCCCAGAGTTGATGAGTGCCAGACGGCAGCTTCTGCATGGTTATGAACGTTATAATTGGCTCCCAGCTCTCTACATTGATTCCTAAATTCTGGATTGCCAGTAAACATTCGTTGGTGGTATCCAGCAATCCTCGTATCTCGTGAGCTCTCTCGTGTTTGACGTCCTTCTGGGAGAATAATCTCTTTAATTGATTATTCACCAAAAGTCGCTTGTTATCATAACGGTCCCTTAACGTATCCCACGCCGAAATGTAGTTGCTGTCCGTGACCTGGAAATGTCTTAGAAACTGTGCTGAATCTCCTACCAGATGAATCTTTAAATAGTGTAACTTTTGAGCACAAGTCAGACTGGCATTGTCGTGAATTAGAGATTAAAATAAGTCGTGGAATGAAGGCCAGTCTAAATAATTCCCGGTGAACTTCTCTAAAGTTATTTTCGGCAGATTAATATTGGTCTGGACCACCGGTTTCTGTTCCCTGGAAGTGTCGACAAGCGGACCATAAACTGCATGCATCTTCTCTGACGCCTGCTCACATATATGATAATATATGGCGCTCAAAGTCCCATATATGTCTTCCTGTAGATATTCGTCTTCTAGTAGTTGCTTTCCAGTTTCAGATTGCGAATACTGCAATATTTCAGAGTGTGTACTGGTGAGCTTGTTCCACAATTGTTTTACTTCCTTTATTATCTGCTGATAGAAAAATTTCCCTTTTGGTTGGACAGCATCTTTCTCAAACCTAGTCCCAAAAGATTGAAATAGGGAGACTTGTGACATCTGGAGTTTCATGACCTTATCCATTTTAGAAATACTGCTTTTCTGATTTTTGCTTCGCTTGCTGATATAAGTTAAATTTTAATTTTTTAAGATATGTAAATTTATGTATGTGTGAACAATATGAATTTTAACTTAATGTGAAAAAATTAACTTTCTATTTGTCTTTCTATGTAAAACTAAAATTAGCAAAATTAAAAAGTTAGTAATGTATTTAAAAAATTAACTTGATAATTTAGGATGTTTGCTTTACTGTGTGAAAAACGAGTAAAAAAAAATTTTTTTTTTGTACGTAAAATTCAAGTTACAATTTAATGTATAAATTAAATTGCTAATTTAATATGTTTTCTTTCATATGTGGAAAATTTGAAATTTCTTGTGCTGCCTCCTTTTTTGGTGTTAAATAGACCGTTATTAATATTGTTATTTCCAAACCACTTATATAATATAAATTTTGATATATGGTTGAGTACGTTTAAAATTACAGCAGACTTTCTTGATGTTTTCTATATTGCGTTTGGATTTCTGTATATATAGACTTCAAAATTTTAACCTCTGGCACGTACTTTATTTCACTGAATCACTTTGAATCAGTTGAATCAATGAGTGTGAGTGTGAATTTTTTTTTTTTTGAAGGTGTGGTTTATTAGTAATTAATAAATAAAAACAAATTGGAACGGACTTACTTGGCTTGTAGAATCCTCCCTGTTGCCTTCTCTCGATATCTTGATACCGGAACCGCACTTTTACCGAAATTACCGTTTTAAATAAAAGAACTAAAGGACCCTTTTTTTTACTAATTATGATCACTTTGTTGATCGGATTTTAGTTTGTGACTGTTCTTAATTATGTCAAAAAACACACACAAGATAATTTTTAAGTTTTTATTCACACTTCCACTTTTTCGATCTAAAAAAGCTAATATAGTCACTATATTATTATTTTTTTTTTATATAATCGGATTTTTATTTTGTTTTTTCAACGATTAAAAAAAATGTTTTGTAGACATGTATAAAGAAAAATTTTATTAAGAAATTCAATTAAATCCTAAATCTTTAATTTATTTACTTATTTTTAATTTAAAAAACATCAGTAATTAATTAATTGTCTTTTCTTTTCGGTGACTCGGTAGCGATTAAAATAAAATTCATAAAATTTGGGTTTATATAAACTTGAGTTAAACGGTTCAGGACTAACGTTTAACTCAAGTTCAGTAACCTTGAATTTAAAGTACATAGTAAAATGAAAAAAAAAGAAAAAAGTATACAAAAAAAAAACATATGTAGTGTATATAAAGAGTTAAAATTATTAAATATATAATAAATATGCAATTATTGTGAATAAAATTAATTTTAGTTAATGTAACTGGCATCTTGTGTCCCAAAATGAAAACAATTATATTTTGACAATTTCTATCTAATATTGTGAATTTGTTTGTTCTGACAATTAATGTTCTAACATTAACAAATTAATGTAGCAAATTAATGTAAACACAAAAAAGGAAAAAATACTGAATAAAATTTTGGATTTTATTCGCAAGTAAAAATCTAATAAATAAATAATAATTGCTTTCTTTTTAGGTGTTGATGGTTGATTTTATGGATGTTGAAGGTTGTTTGATATGGACCCCAGATTTTCAGATAAGTATTTTATTTTGTGAATGACGATTCTTTGTGATGTGTTCTTTTGTTTTCTCTTTTAGGTGGAGGACGACTAAACATCTATATTCTAAATCTATGTGATTTTCACCTATATAATAGACCTGAATTTCGTCTGCCATATATTTAATATCTTGAATAATAGTAGCTAATTCACTTACCGATTTAACTTTCAAGTTAGAAATTATTCTATAAATTTCGAACGGCTCTAGCTCTGGTCTTTATCTTAGTTTTAGAATGCCTTTAATTTCTTCCCAATCGGATGGATCTGGTATTTATAACACAGTTTTTCCTCACCTCACCTTGTAAATGGTCTTTTAAATTGAGTTTGGGAGTAGGCGCCTGTCTAACACACTTCAAACATTGAACGCACCCATTTTATATGTCATTTCGACAGTTGAATGTTTGTCATTTGTAAAAATGGAGTCGTATACATTCCAACAACGTGTTGAAATTATTGAATTATTTTATGAAACTGGTCGTTCTGTAAGAAATGTATTTCGCAATTTACGTGATGTTTATGGTCGACCTACTCCTCCAACTGAGCAACAAATTGGTAATATTGTGCGGAAATTTCAAGAGAAACTGGTACAGTACAGGATCGAGAAAGACATCAGTATGCTCGTGCCGGTCGTTCAGAAGAAAATATTGGTGCTGTGAGTGATACAACAATTGAGGCTTTCTGAGTCAATTGTATGGGGCATTATGCACAAAGAATTAGCTTTGAAGGCCTTCAAAGTTGAATTGAGACAAGAATTGCTGGCACAAGATCATTCCATGAGTCGGGACTGTCCCAATTGGATACTGAAACAAAACGACGATTTTCTAAAATAAAACATCTCTTTGGACGAAGCATATTTCGAGATCGGCCGCTAGGTTAATAAACAAAACTGCCATATTTTGGTAGAGGAAAAGCTTCGCGTGATCCAAGAGTAGCCAACGCATCCACAAAAAGACACTGTTTGGTGTGCATTGTGGTCTGGTGGTGTGATTGGTCCGTACTTTTTCGAAAATGATGCTGGAAGAGCAATAATCGTTAACGGTACCAGATATCGCGACATGATCACAACTTTTTTATGGCCAAAACTGGAAAATATTGATACTGAAAACATATGATTTCAACAAATAGGAGCTACGTGTCATACAGCCAGAGAACACTGCAATTACTGCATACAAAGTTTCCAGACCGTGTTATTTCCAGATTCGGTGACGTGAATTAGCCTTCAAGATCCTGTGATCTGACACTGTTAGACTTCTTTCTCTGAGGCTATGTGAAAGGACAGGTCTATAAGGATAATCCTCGAAATGTTGAAGTATTAAAAGCAGAAATTATTCGAGTTATTGAGATAGAGCCGCGACTATATCAGAATGTGACCAAAAATTTAAATAAAAGAATAGGGTACTGTAGAGACGCAAGAGGTGGTTACATGGGAGATATAATTTTTAGAGTATAAATGTCAAACATTGTACTTCAAAAATAAATAAAAACTTTTCCAGTTTCAATTCAAATTCTATGTCTTTTAATTATTTACTTTTGACAACTCAATTTGAAAGACCCTATATTTTTACGTAGAATATTGCTCGAACCATTGCTTGTTTTGTATCTGCATCATTTGCTGTTGATAGCTGATATTCTACATTACTAATAAAAGAGTTAACGCTTACGTCTCCTTTACCAGTAACAGTTGACATAAACTTGTTGTTTCTATATACTGTTTCCATTGGTGTTGTGTTTGCTGGTGTTAGAGTTTGTACTGGTGCTTGTATTTGTGCTTGTACTTGTATTTGTGCTTGTGCTTATAAGTTATTTAAAGTTTATATCATGGCTTGGATTTGTTGTTTTTGTGCAATAACTCGTTCTTGGAATTGTTCTTCGATATTGTGTTGGTTTTGGAGATTCCTGTTTTCGTCGAATTTGTTCATAAGCTTTAGTTATATGTGCGGAGCTACTTTCTGCGGATAATGAGATATCCTTCCTTGCCCACTTTCGTTTATTTTTGATTTTAATCTTATGTACGAAATTAGTTTCTGCGGATAATATAATAATATCCCACGTTGTCTACTATCGTGTATTTATGATTTTAATTGTATTATGTACGAAGCTAGTTTCTGCGGATAATATGATATCCTTCATTGTCCACTATCGTATATTGAGGTTCGACCACTGGATAATTTGTTTATATATACAAAATTCTTAGTGCCTTAAGCACACTTACTTAAGCCTATCAAAGAGAAGTCTTGTTTTACAAAAAATTTTATATATATATATTTAATTTATTCTACCCGCTGCCCCACTTAAATAACTTCTTTTGGTTGTTTTTAAAAAAAAACTTTGGTTTTACTTTTATGAATTAATTTTATTTAACAGTACTTTTATGAACTAATTTTATTTAAGCATTGATTGATTTAATTCTAATTTGTATGACTATTTATATTATTTCAAAAGTGCAATCTTTGTATTATTTATTTTATTTAATTTTATTTTGGTGTAACTTGAGTAGTGTTACTTTAAATGTGGGAAAGCTTTTATCCACGATAAAATTATTATTAAACATGATTGAAATATAATATTGTTTTTAAATTATTTGGTTAATAAATTGTATTATTTTAGAATAACAGGAAATGCAAGTTTAGCGTCTATTATTTTTATGGGAATTCAATTTAAAGAATTATGCTACATTCTCGATTGAACGACAACTACGTTGATAAATGTTGCCTCTGTTATCAAAAACAGATCCAGTTTCTAGAAATTTATCAACCATCAGCTTGATGGCACGATTTGTTGGAGCATTTTCTTTACCAAATTTTGTTCGAAATTTCCTAATTACATCTTGAAAACTTTTACCTTTTTCAAAAAATGTTGTAATAACAAAAACACGTTGCTCCTTCGTGTAACGTTCCATATTAACTAACCGGAATGTATTTAAAATATACCTAAAGAAACCTCGTAGAAAAATTCCAGGTAGAAAAAAAATGGCGGCAAAATCAAAATGATACCTCAATTTTCAAACACCCTATATTTATTTTAACAGTTATAGAAAGTACTAACGTAGTGTCTGGAAAAGAATTTATGTTAATAGATGACAGATTTGAAGAATACGTAACTCGCAAGGAATCTCATTAAACTCTATGCATGTGCATGGGAGAGCTTTTTCGCTTGTCATTTTCTGAGAACGGGTGTTGTTTTTTGGTGAATAAAGAATAAATTTAAGTCGAAGGAAAATCTGTTCTTTTTTTAAAAGCAAGTGTAGTAAAATCAGGTGTGTTTTTTTCTAATTAATTGAAAGCTTTTTTCTTGTTAGTAATTTTAAAGGTCAACTAGTTGATGAAGAATATATTCAAGTTGAAAGAAAATCAGGTGTAGTTTTGCATAATTAAATGTTACCTTAAAAAGTTTTTTTTCTTATTAGTAATTTTACAAAAAAATTTAGAAAAGAAATAGCAAAATAACAGAAAGTGCGATTTTTATCAAATTCTAATGTTAGCAACTTTGTATCCATTTAAAAATCAAACAGAATGTGTAGACATTTAAAATTAGTAAATTATTCGCCGCATCCTAATGTCAATTAGCTACTTTGTTTTGAAATTAAATAGTATAATAATCGTAATTTTTAAAAAATAGAATGTGTATACATTAAAAATTAATTAATTATTGGCAACTACACTAATTATAGAAAGTTTTGTATTAAAATTAAATAATAGAAATCGAGAGTTTTAAAAATAAAATGGAATGTTTTTATTTAAAATTAATTATACATTAATTAAACATTTAAAATTTATGAAATATGTTTTTAACTTTTGTTTCAAAGTATACTTTGTAATATGTTAATAAATTTTCAGTCATGGGACCTTGTTCGGATATTACTGCTACCTTACACTGAACTACTAATATTACTCCAAATTTTGTGCTTTACCTGTAAATATATAGAGGATAAATTCATTATTAATAACAATTTATTGACTATTTACCAATATGGAACTAAAGAGATGTTTTATTTGAGGAAAGTGGTGGTGGTAAAAGACTGAAGCTCGCTATATCACGAAGGTCATTACAGCGTTATTAACCACTGCATTTTGTTGTACCTATTACTGTGAAATATGCCACATACCATAAAACATCAAAAAGAAACACTGATGATTTGGTACATGTCCACCGTGTTAACAATCTCCGGCATATCCATGTTCAAACAAATGTTTTACGTGAAGGTGGGAATCGTTATTTTAGAGGCAACAATGCTTCATCAATTACAAGGCTTCAACAAAAAGTGTATGCGATACGATGATAAGATGTACCGAGTGTTTAAAAACATATTTACGAATTTTTTTTTTTTTGTTGAGATTCGGGAAAGCATTGAAAATTTCTGCAACGCGTAGGAGCATTTACCATTTTCTTCTTCAATAGGAAAATCAGAGTCTATTTCATTTGACCAAAAAATCTCTTCCAGGTGATTTGGTGATTTTCTTTATTACTCTTTGCCCAGTTTCCATTCCTTTTTTTAATTGGTGGAACTTGTAGGAGCGGTTTTTTAAGAGTAATTAAAAATTTCATAAAGAGTAATTTGTCTCTTAATTAGTCGTTAAGTTATTTACATAATTGTCAAAAGATTTATTTTTAGTTTTGTACCTGAATATTTTTTCTAAGATTTTGTGTTGATCTGTTCAATATGTTTTTATCCGCTGCATCTCTTGATTGATGCCATCTACATCTGGCCTTTCTTTCTGCTTAAGTCTAATATTTCTTTAGGGTTTTATTTCACAATATTCTATATTTACACTCTTTTGTATTGTTCCAAATGGCATTTTGAATTATTATAATGAATTGATCTAGTTCGGATTTCAATTCATCCATATTTCTCATTTTGACCTTAAGATTTATATTTTTTTCTATTTCTTCTTTGAAGCTGGTCCAGTCGCTTTTAATGTTAGTGAGTGAGGGCTTGTTTTGTATTTTTTGTATTGATTCATGTATGAATATTTAAATTGACTTCAGAATGGTCTGAGTCCAAATATTGATTATCTTCTAGGCTAATGAAGTTTGGAGAATGAATTTTTATTGTGTCAGTTGGCCAATATGTTGGCTTGCCCGTAGAATTATAGTGGCAGCCCAACTCTCTAATAGCTTTTCTTAGCTCTCTTTCTTTAGTTTAGGTGAATATGAAAATATTTACAAAATAAGAAACATTTTTGCGGAGAATTTTTTTGCAAAATAATGTAAAACACATGTTCATTAAGAGCATCTATGCTATATAAAGCCAGATACGGCAAGCTAAAACAGGAGATATATTATATATATTTTACGATTTAAAAAGGCGTCAAGAACAAATTAGACAGGAAAAAAATTAAATGAAGAATCTATGGGAGAAATTAAATACCATGAAGCTAACCTCTGCATATTTCAACAACGATGTGGTTTATATTTATATGAGGCAAATTTTTTCTTCTGCCAAAAACGTAAATTCCGCAGTACGATTAAAAAAAAATATAATAAACGATTTGCTACCTTATATTTTAATGCAAAGAAAAAAAATTAAAAATATAATAGCACATAATGGTCAGACATACGAGCACCACTTTATATTAAACCATATTTTGAAAAATTGTTCGTTGAAACCAGAATTTATTATTCGCGATACAAAAGTAATTTTGATGGTATTAGGAAATCTTAAGTTTTTACATTCATTAAATTATTTTCCAATGACATTATCAAAATTGCCAAAAGTCTTTGATTTACTAACAGCACTGAAAAAGGGATATTTTCCGCATTATTTCAATACAACTGAAAATAAAAATTATATTGGATCACTCCCGCCTGTTACGTATATACTACCTTAATTGTATTTACAAACCAAATACAATTAAGGTAGAAGAAGGAACCACTTTTCGTAAATGGTTTCTTAAACATTCTGACAGAACTGTGTTTAAAATTTAGAAAACTATTTTTGAATGAATGCAATGTTGAGCCTTTTCTTGAAGCAATAACAATTGTAACAGTAATCTTATTTATCGGCGAAATTTTCTAAAATCAAATAAAATTTAAATAATTCCCAAGACTGGTAAGTACATATTTTACTTTTAAATATCTTATTATAAATTGATATAAACTTATTTGTTCCTTTAAAGATATGAAGTTGATAAATTGAAAAATGGAATTGTGAGTTTCATAGAAACTTAAGCAAAGTGATAACAGATTGCTTAAACAATCATACATTAGTACATTGCACACCATGAAATCCACGAGATGCATTTTATGGAGATCGTACAGATAGCATGTAAAGTTATTACAAACACAAAGATGGTGAACAAATTAAATATTTAGATGTAAGTTAATTACATTCCTTCATATTTTAAATTAAAAAATCTTCTTCTTTTATTTCAGGTTTAAATAAACTTTTATTTTAATGTTTATTTAGCTTCGTAAACCTATCTCCATGAATTGTTAAATTATAAGTGAAGTGAGTAAAATGGTAATGACAAAACATTTATTTTTATGCTTTAATTATCTAACTGTTCTGCTCACATCGTATGATGTATTTCTTAGAATTATAACCACACGATGTAAGCAAAACATAAATAATTATTCAGGGACGTAGTGATTCTCTGAGGTTTGTTAACTATGTTAACTACTCCCTCTCTTGAAATCAGAACGTCCTCGTTCGATCATTGTTCTCAATTACCACCTCCCTTCTTTAAAACAAAGTTTATTTTTGTTATTTTTTTCTTCCTAAAAAAATTATATTCACAATATTTACATACAATATTTTTTTTTTTTACAAAAATTTTTTTATATATTTCCTCTATGAAGAACAATTTTAAATTTTTTTTAATTTTCTTTGTTATTTGTTGGTTAAAATTTTTTTTAATTTTCTTTGTTACAATTGTGAATATAAAATATAACCAATAATTGTTCGATTCAATTTAATTTGATTTTCTATTCTTTTTCTTTATTACAAAAAAAAAATTATACAATACATAATTATACAAAAACTTACACAATACAATTATACAAAAAAAAATTATTTTTATTTAAAATATTCTTTCTTTTTTATTTTTTATTTTTTCTTCTTACAAAAATTTAATTTTATATTTACATAAGATATTGTGCCTTTTTATATTTTATGATATTGTATTTATTATTATTTCTTTCTTACAAAAAAAATTATGTATTTCCTCTATGAAGAACTGATTAAAATTTGGTTTTAATAACTTTTAAATTTCCTTAAAAATGTATTTCTTTTACAAAGATTATATTATGTAATTTAATGTTTACTGTGGATTTAAAGGAGAGTCTTATTATATTTTGTAATAATGACCACTATTATACAAACTACAGAAAATAAATTCTTCAAAAACTTACTTAAAAAATTAGACATTATAGTATAACGCCAAAAATAGTAAATGGAAAACAATTTTTTATAAACTTCAAATAAATTTTGTTGATACACAAAAGGAATACAAACAACAACTGATCAGTCAGCCAATTTGTTAAATTAATTTTGTTTCACATTTTTATATAAAAATTTTTTTTTTTTTTGTTATTATTTTTTTATGCTTAAATGTCATTATCAAAGTAACTAGAAAACTATTAATTAATGAATTTCTTATTTAGTACATACATTATTTATTTTCTAATTGATTTGCAATTCGAGATTATACGGAATTATACGGATTACACGGCAATTGCGCTTTGATTCTTGGAATAAATAGCAAAATACTATGACCGCCGAAATAAAAATATTACCATAGAATATGACAATGAGGTCAGTAAAATTCTAAATGACATCTAATATACTTCTAGTATTCTTTCCTTTTATTTTTTTAATCAAATTGTATAGAATTAAATACAAAAAAAATCTAGACAAAGAATTAAAATAAATGTTAAGTAGTATTTAGGTTGTTGTATAGATATTGTCTATTAATTATCTTATATTACTTTTGTGAATGGGATCTGTTGCATTTGTCGTTTGCTAGGAGAATCCTTTCGACGGGTTCTACGATTTTATATTCGAGTATTAGGCAGCGTGAAATTTCAGCAAGTGTAGAATGGTATCTTTCTATTTGCCCGTTGCTATTGCTGTGAAATGGGGCTACCGAGTAATGAGCATTGAAAGTTAGTTTCTAAAAGAGATTTAATTGTAGTAGAGCACAGTGATTTTTCATTATCCGTTATTATGATTCGAGTTGATTTGTAAATACTTAAAATTTTTATGATTGCAGTTTTTATATCTACAATGGAGTGCGCAATTATTGGTTCTACTACTGCAAACTTTGACAGTTTATGTATAGAAGTTAGGAACAGTTTTCCCGTAATTGAAAATATATCAAAATGGAGAATTTCCCCGACTTGAGTAGGAATGGGAGTTCGTGCAATAGGCCCTTCTATCGGTCTTCTCTGGTACTTTGTTTCTAAACAAATTTAACAATTTGCAATACATGTCTTATTTGGAACTGAAAGATGGCTCTTGTAGAAGATTCGAATCCGTTGTGGCATGGTGCATAAACTGCCTAGACAGGGCATCCGCCACAGTGTTCTCCTTTCCGGGCTTATAATGAAGAATAGGGAAATATTCTTCAATTAATGATCTCCACCTTTTAAGTTTGGCGTTTGGGTTACTTTCCGAAATAGCGAACGTAAGGGATTGAAGATCGGTAAAAATGGGCAGTTCCTTACAGGCATAGAGATAATGCCTAAAGTTTTGTAAGGAGCAGACTATGGCTAGAAGTTCCCGCTCATTTGTGGCGTAGTCTCTTCCGATTTCGACAATATCCTTGATATAAAGGTTAGTGGCTTTCCACTTTGGGAGAGAACGGCTCCGATCGCCTGTGAGGATGCATCTGTTGTTAGCTCGAAGCTCTTGTTGAAATCGGACTGTAAGAGCAACACATCCTCGGATGCTAGAATTTCTTTAACTTTTTCGAACGCAGTCATTGCTTCCTCATCGAGGTGTATAACAGTATTTTTTTATTAGTGAGCACTAGTATAACCTGCTTCTTCTTTTAGATATTTAGTTAAAGGTTTTGCAATTGAAGCGTACGCTTTAATGAACCTCGTGTAATATCCGGCTAACCCTAGAAATGCTCGCAGGGCACGAAGCCTACTTGGTTGTTCATAACTTGTAATATCGTTGATGAAATCTTGACATGTTCATAACCCTTTGTCCGAAATAACAAATTCTAAAAACTACACTTCGCATTTGAAGAATTTAGATTTCTCGAGTGACACCTTAATGTTTGCGTTTAGCAATTTCCGCAGTACAATTTCAATGTGCTCGAGATGTTCAGATTCATTTTGGGAAAAGATGATGACATCGTCAATTAAACGTGACAATGTACCCCAATACATTCTCTCAACACGTCATCAATATCCCATTGCAAGATTGTAGAGGCGTTTTTCAGCCCAAAGGATAACCTACAGAACTCATATTTCCCGTTATTAACAGCGAAAGAGGTCTTTTCGCGATCTTCCTCACAGAGTAGTATTTGATGAAACCCTGATTTTAGGTCATTTGTGGAAAAATATCTAGCTTTACCTAAATTTGAAAGACTAACTGACGTGTTTGGTATTGGATCTGTCAGCAATAGTTATCTGGTTTAGTTTCCTAAAGTCAATGACAAAGCGATGTTTCCTTTGTTCGTTTTCGTTTAAACCTTTTTTGTCAACTACCCAAACTGGACTATTGAATGGAGACCGTGAAGGTCTTATAATGCCGTTTTAGAACATTGATTCAATTTCCTTGTTGACGAAGTTGGAAACTCCTATTGAGTAGGGGTACGACCTTGAGTGAGCAGGCTCTTTTGTATTGGTGCGTGTCGCAGCAATAATTTTGGTGTTAAAAGGTAAGGATTCATCGGGTTCAGCAAAGACCTGCTTTAATTCTAGTATTTTGTAGCGAAATCATTCAAAAATATATTTGGCACTGTTGAACAATCTATACCTAAATTAATTATGATTTCACAACGGTGATAACAAAGAGGCTCATAGCCGGATTTGTGAAACAGGATCCCGGCTTTCGTGTCAATTTGGGATTCTATTTTTCCTAAGAAGTCGTATCCTAAAATTGCATCAAAGACGGACAACTCTTGTAAGATATAGAATTCGTTCATATGATTTAATAAAAAGATTTTTGTTTTTCTTTTATATTAGTTTCTCCATTTACAGTTCTAACTTTGAAAGGTTTTTCTACCTTATGGATATTTTTCAAAATAGATAATGGTTTTATTTTGTTTTTCGCAGAGCCCGTGTCTATTAGTATTTTGAGTTTCGAGGTTTTGTTTAACTTCTTCTCGACATAGGGAAGGAGTGACTTTTCCCTAAAAATTTAGGTCGTCTAAATGTTCATTGGTGAAGTATATTTCCTCTTCTTCAATAATTTCCTGTTCATCTTCTGCGAACCACTCTTCGTTAGTTGGTTGCAAATTATTTATTCCTTGATATTTCCGATCGGCATTGCCAGATCTATCAGAGTCTCTATTTCTTTTGAATGCATTTTGAGGGTCGCGATTAGTGTTCGGATGTCGAACGAATCTGTTTTGTGATGGTCCATAATTTTGACGACCTTGATAAGTAAATCTAGGATTTATCTGGGTTTGATTTTGTCTGGCTGTTAAGTCTGTTTTCGGGTGACCATATAATGAGGTTCGAGTTAGACTACTTCCTAATTCCATTGGTTCCGGTTTAGTGTTCGGCGTAAATGGAATTCTTCTAAATTGTAATACATTCCCTATCCCTTGTGAAGGTCGACTTTGCAACCCTAAATAATCTAATGCCATATTACGATCATCAAACCTGCTAGCGAAGTCAAATCTTTCTTGGTTCATATGTAACTCCTATGCTAGTGTGAGAGCTGTTGGCAGGTCATTAGGTCTGCTTGAGAATAGAATATCTCCGACAGGCTTATTAAGACCCGAACTGATTAAACTTTATTTGTGAGAAGAGTTAATTAATTTTCGATCAAATCGTAATAGTCGCCTATAGCTGACCGTCTTTGACGTAGAACCCTCATTTCCTGTTCTAAAACGTGAAGGGATCATTTATCCTAGTAGGAATGATCTAGCCGTGCAAGGATAGCTTCAAAATTTAGCACCGTATTGTGGGAAGATAGTATTCGATCCGTGTTCCATTTAATCTTGTTTAGAATAATTGCAACCTCCTGAAACTATTTAGAGCTGCCTTTATAACGCTCGTAAAGTTGTATAGCGGTTTTGGCTGCTTGGCGCCAAGAAGGGTATTTAAATCGTGTACCGTCAAATTCCGGCGCGCTCTGTACAAGCTCAAGGCTTTCGCAAGCAATTAATATTTGTTGTTACGGTGACAGGTTGGTACTTAACAACTGGAGAACCCTTAGTTAGCTTTTGCAATTGTTCGGTAATTTTCCCTACCTTAGAAGCTAATTCTCGTCGAACTTGAGTCAATATAGTGCTCTGTTGGTGGTTTAAACTTTCAAGAATTAAGCTTTCAACCGCGTTTTCGTCCATTTCTTCAGTGATTTGAAAAAAATTAAAATAAAGTTAAGCAGAATATTTTCTATTAATAATGATTAACTCAATTATTAATAAGGAAAAAAAATATTCTTAATTAAATCTAAATTTAAAGCAAGAAATTTATATTTGTACCTATTAACAATGAAAAGGTGCATTAAAGTTTGTATAAATAGCTATTGTTTTTTTTCCAAAAAAAAAATATTATATTGCCTTAATGACGGAATTTATCGTTTAATATAATAAACTAACAAGTTTAAATTTATTCCAAAGTTAATTGTAGGTATATTAAATTCCGAAAAAAAACCCCATCTGTTGTTATCTATATATATATTTATTATCAATGATTAATTTATTATCAGTTAATAATTTTTTGTGAAATATATACAGGCTTATTCTTATTCTACTTCAAAAAATCTCCTTACACACAAATTATACTGCCCTAATGACTATCAATAGAATAAATTAACAATTTTAAATTTATTTTAAAGTTTAAAAGCTTTTTTTTGAAAAATTTTCGAAAAACGTAAAACAGAGAATTAAAGTATTAACATAAATTTAAAAAACAATTTATTCCGAAATTAATGTAATCTATTTATTATTTCAAACGATCAATTAATTTATTGTCTTAATCCTAAACGTTATTATTTACTATAATAAATTAACAAGTTTCAATTTATTTTAATGTTTAAAGCTTTCCTGTAAAAATTTAATTTTTGACAAAGCTGAACAGTATATTAACATAAATAATGAAAAAAGAAAATATTCATTCCGACATAAAGATTAAAAAAATTGCCTTTGTAAAATTTCTGCAATAAAATTAAAATTTTTCCAACTTTATCTTATTAGCTATCTTAGGTATTATTCATATTAGTATTTATTTTCAATTTATTATATTTAAAAATTTGTTTTGTTTTTATATTTCTAAATTAATTATTTTAAAGTTTATGTTATAGATATAAATATGCTGTTTTTTTTTTTTTTACTAAAATCTACACATCATATGTTTAGAATCAAAACTTTTGCCTAGTGTTGTTTCCTAAATTAATAACTATTGTTGTTGTTGTAAAGATAAATAAAAACTGTGATTTGAATATGTTGTATTTGCTGAGTATGTAATTACTGTTGCTGTTGATTATGAAGAATTGAGCTAAATGAGGATGATGCTGATCTGGATGGCTTGCCGATGATTTGACTTGATGATTTTATTTCTTTGCTTATATTTTTCGTTTACTTGTTTTTATATACATATCTATTAGTTATTTCTAGATCTGTTCTTTTCTTTTCTTTTTTTTTTTCTTTTTTTTTCAAAAATTTTTTTTTATATCTTTTAGAAATATAAATTTTTAAATTACTTTATTTACTTTGTATATACTATATACATTTATGAATAAATGTTCTGTACATAACTATTTTATTAAATTTTTTTTTTTAACAAATTTTTTCTTTAAATTGTGTATATAATATTCTTATTTAAGAATACACAATATGTATATAAAATTAAAAGTTTTAATGAAAATTTATTTTAAAATTATTTTTTATAAAGTTCAGTTTTTTTTTTTTATTTTATTTTCTATTTTATTTTATTTTCTATTCTAGCTCATCTGTCAAATCACCAGTAAATTCCCCTATTTGTGGTTCTTATTGTTCTTCTTTACTTATATATATAACAGAATCTGTATCGCGATATAGTACACGATCAACAAGTTGTTGAAGATAACTATGTAACTTTAAATGAGCCTGAGTAGTCGTGTAAGCTGCATTGCATACGTTTACGGTTGGTAAAGTATCTGCTACTTCCTCTTTTTATTTTAAGTTTATTACCTGGCACTATGTAATAAGAATATTCCAAATGATCTCTTGCAAAATTATGATAATTTAATAATTGTTAACCACTTTATTTACCTCACCTCACTTTATAAGACCCTTTTTTCATCTCAATGTGAGCAGAATTTATTTTGATTTTTCTAAAAGCTGCAGGTTTTGCATTATGTATTCATAAGTTTGCCATTTTGTTTAAGGGGAAGCACGGGATGTACTAAATTTTCTGCTGGTAATATTTTTCATTTAATAAGCCCATCAATATGTTCCAAAATTAACTTAGAACACTCTGAATTACCTATATAAATTGTCGGATGTTCAACTGGAAATTCCCCTTATTTTTACGCCCACGAATTCAACGAACATACAAGTTAACATAGTTAACAAACCTCAGAGAATCACTACGTCTCTGAATAATTATCTTATGTTTTACTTACATCGTATGGTTATAATTCTAAGAAGTGTATCATATGATGTCAGCAGAACAGTTAGATAATTAAAGAATAAAAATAAATGTTTTATCAATACCATTTTACTCACTTCACTTATAATTTAACAATTCATGGAGATAGGTTTACGAAGATAAAAAACATTAAAATAAAAGTTTATTTAAACCTGAAATAAAAGAAGAAGATTTTTTAATTTAAAATATTAAGGAATGTAATTAACTGGCGCCCGAGCAGAGACAAAAAAAGAAAAAAATTTAATAAAAAATATAAAAATTTAAAAAGAGATAAAATAATAAGTGTTGATATAAAAAGAAAATGTTGATATAACATTGATGTTGATATAAAAAGAATTGAAATGTTGATATAAAAAGAAAAATAAAGAAATTAACAGCAAAATTTTAGAATAATATGCTACAAATAATTTTCAATAAAATAAAATTTTATGTAAAGGAATTGTGCGTAAATAATAAAACATATAGAAATACATAAAAAAAAAAAAAAAATTAATCAAATAAAGTGACTGTACCTCAAATTTGTGTGTAATATTGTGCTGTATTAATACAAAATTGAATGATAAGTCTTAAATGAACAAATAAACATATGGTTTAATTAATAACTGTTAGTAATATTTTTATACTCAACAAAAAAATTAATACAATTGTTAAATTTAAACAAAATGGCAAACTTGTGAATACATAATGCAAATCCTGCAGCTTTTAGAAAAATCAAAATAAATTCTGCTCACATTGAGATGAAAACAGGGTCTTATTAAGTACATGGGTAATTGGTGAAGTAAATAAAGCGGTTAAAAAATATTAAATTATCATAATTTTACAAGAGATCATTTGGAATATTCTTATTACATAGTGCCAGGTAATAAACTTAAAATAAAAAGAGGAAGTAGCAGATACTTTACCAACCGAAAATGTATGCAATGCAGCTTACAGGACTACTCAGGCTCATTTAAAGTTATATAGTTATCTTCAACAACTTGGTGATCGTGTACTATATTACGATACAGATTCTGCTATATATATAAGTAAAGAAGAACAATATGAACCAGAAATAGGGGAATTTACTGGTGATTTGACAGATGAGCTAGAATATTATGGAGCCAAAAGTTACATCACAGAATTTGTAAGTGGTTGACCAAAAAATTATGCTAAAATACTAAAGATGGAAAAAAAATTAACTTTTCGTTACTGTACCCGAAATCAAAAAATATCAGCAAAATCAGAAAAAAGTAAATTCTTTGATGATTTCTCTTCCCAACCGTTTGGACACTAAAGAGTAAGAAAGAATTAAAATAATTTAAAATATGTTAGAGAACTATAACTCAAAATTTTATACAAAAGAAAAAACAAAATTGTGTTATTTATTTTTTTTGCTATTTAATATCCTTAGTAAATCTTATAAAATATTATATAAATTATTACTGTTTTGAAAATGTACTTAGGGACATCTAAATAAAAATAAGTGTTTTTCTTGGGAGATATGCGAAACCTTGAATTTTCTTGTTCTCTAAAAACTTGTCTTTTTTTGTCTTTTTGTTTTTATCTTGTTTTTCAAAATCTTGTTTTTTTTTTAAATCTGGCTTTTCGTAAAAATCTTGCTAAATCTAGTTTTTTTATAGATCAGTTCCAATTAGAGCAGCGCGTTATTGCAGAGTCTAAAAATTATTTCATATGAATTAGTTTATATCCGATTGTATTTAATGAAAGCGGGCATCTCTGGGGCCCCGCAAGTTTGTAGGCACTTTAAAATTAAGGACGAGTTCTTTTGTATGTATGTATAATATATAATATGAGAAATTTTGGATTAGCATGGACTATATAGTTATGGTAACAAAATCAGAGTTATACGCGTTTTCCCGAATGTGTATGTATAAGTGTATGCCAGGTTTTAAATCAGGAGTGATTTAATAATTAATCATAAATCAATTAATTTGTTTTATTTGAAATGCTAAAATAATCACAATTCGTGTTTTAACATTGTGGTAAAGCATATGAGATAAAAAAATCTTAATGTTTTTTTCATAATATTAATTTGCCCGTTTCTATTTATTTATTTAAGGTGTATTTATTGACTTACGCAAGTTCATTAGAAAAAGAGCATAATATTAATAATATGGTATGCTAAATGAGTTGCGAGAGAACATCGGATGAGAACGAACACGTTTAAATTCATGCATGTAGTAGCGATAAAAGTAAGTAAAATAAAAATATCATTTTTGCATTAATAGTTATTAATGCGAATAAATGTAATAAAAATTTAAAAAATAAGGAACTTCGCATTTTCAAGTGCGTAAAAATTTATAACACATCTATCAAAAATAAAAAAATGAAAAAATGTGAATATAAGTGGGAAAAAAAAAAATTAAATAAATAATATAAATCTTGAAAATAACGAAGAAAAACTAAAAAAAATATCACGAACAAAATAGTTCGGATGAGGAAGAAAAACCTAAAAAATAAAAAAAGCTAAAAACAAGTCAAAATTAAAACTAATGCAACAAAATTTAGTTTTAAAAAATAAATTAAATAATTTAAAACAGACCATAACTAATTTGCCTAAAAAAATTAATGAACAGGTGCTAGAAAGAGGCAATAACAATGTCCATAAAAATAATAACTCAGAACAATATGGTTTGATTGAAATTAACAAAACAAATAATAAGAATAATGAGAGTGAAGATATTTATTATAATAAAAACAGTAAAAGTAACAATATAACAAGTCAGAAATTAACATGTGACAATATACCCACAACTAAAAAAAATTATGAAACGTCAAATAGAACAAATGATATAGTACATAAAAAAAAAACCCAAAACAAACCAAAAAAAAATATTATGCCACCACCAATAGTAATTTTAAATGAAAATATTGAAATAATAAAAAAGTAATGAAGAGAAAAAGGTTATGAAAACATTTCTTTTGAAAAAAATAACCAAAGCAAGCAAATATTAAAAGTAAATAACATAGAAGATTGCTATGTAATAAAAATGATGCTAAAAGAAAAAAAGCAGAGATTTTACTTATACACCTAAACAAGACAAGATAAAAACATTA
Organism: Poecilobothrus nobilitatus; assembly: GCA_947095535.1. NCBI lineage: Eukaryota > Metazoa > Arthropoda > Insecta > Diptera > Dolichopodidae > Poecilobothrus > Poecilobothrus nobilitatus. The sequence goes on along the minus strand of OX352772.1, from coordinate 158,542,573 downwards.
TTATTGATAGGATTAAGGGAGACAGATAATCCGACTGAAATTAAAAATCAACTAGGTTTACTAAATGTTCCTAATGCTAATTTTTTAAAAGTGGAAAGATTTAAAACAAGGAAATCAAGAGAACAAAATAGAAATTCATATATATTTCTGATACAAGTTTCACCTAACAGGGAATTGGAAAATGTTTATAAATTAAAACACATAAATTACCAAATAGTTAAATAGGAGAGGTTGGAAAAAACTGAAATACAACAGTGCAAAAACTGACAAAGGCTAAATAGAATAAACAACAATTCAAATCCTAATTTAATGACATTAAAATCTATAAAAAAAAATATTGACAAAAATTTTGGAAAAAGCTGGAATCGACATTAGTAAATTAAGAACACAAGACAACAAATATACCGTGAATGGTAAGAACGATGTAGCAAAACTATTAGGAGTAGACATAGAAGAAACACATATAATAAAAGAAAATAACAGTATAGAAATGTTAACCCAACTACAAATATAATTAATGATAGAATTGAACAATTTAATAACATCGTAAGTAACAGAACTAATACAATAACCCAATTTACAAATAATAAAAATCTAATAATTTAGGAGAGAGTGAAACATGTAACGAATACCTGACCACGAGAGAAAAACTGAAAGATATACTGAAAAAAGTAAAAAACAAAAAAACTTCTGGAATAGACGAGATTCCCAACGTAGTTCTTAAAAATGTATCCAACAAATTAATATCAATGAATATATACCATTATATTGCACAACTGCCTCAATAATTCATATTTTCTTAAGCAATGGAAAATTGCTAAAATAGTCTGTATTAGAAAACCAGGAAAATATCCCACTAACTACGTAATTTAAGATCAATAATCATGCTACGAAACTGTAGTAAGATATTAGAAATTTTATTAAATAACAGCATCGTAAAATTTAGTAACGAACACAAAATAATTATTGATAATCAGTTCAGATTTAAAAGGCATCACTCATCAGTACATGAAATAAACAAATTTGTTTACGATATTGCTTACCAATTGCATGAAAAAAAATGTTTAGAGGCTTGTTTTGTGGACTTAAAAGAAGCGTCTATTTGGTTAAACGGTTTATTATATAAAATAATTTATTTATTAGAAAGTACCGTGGCACAACCAGCCAATGGTGTAGTGGTTAAGACACCGGCCTCTCATACGAAAGCTTTCGGGTTCAAATTCTGGGTCATATAGATTAATAAAAAAATAATATAGATTTTTTCTTATAATATATAATTAGTAGAATAAAATTAAATTGAAAATAAGTATATATGTCCTATAAATTATAATTAATATCATATTAAATATTAAAACTAGTAATGTGTGCTCGCATTGCAAGCGTCAAACAGATGATTAAATCGCATGATGAAAAAGCATGTTGAAAAAGCATTGTATCACTGATTTTTATAGTAATGGATCATAAACACTCTCATCCTCCAACAGAACGGTCTTGAACCATGGTCCAGAAACAAAAGTTTTAAAGCTGGTCAAGATCTGTTTAATGATACCCCACATGATAATATACCGTTGTTTTTGTATTGATAACTTTCAGGAACCAAGTAGGGCGTGCTAGACAATGTCCCTAAACTAAAGTTGAATAGCTCGCCAAGATCTTTTCAATGATACCTCCCATAATCATATACAGCCGATTTTTTATCAAGGATTTATAAAATCTTTCTGAACCCAAGCGGGGCCTCCAGAAACCAGAGTCCCCAAACAAAAGTCCAATAGCTCGCCAAGATTAATGATACTCCACATGATCATATACAGCTGATTTTATATCAAGGGCTTATAAAAGTTTACTGAGCCCAAGCTGGGTATCCTAAAACCAAAGTCCCGAAACAAAAGTTGTTAAGTTCGCCAAGATCTTTTTAATGATACCGCACATGATAATATACATCTTACTTTTATATTAAGGGCTTATAAATGGTCTCAGGGACCAAGAAAGGCGTCCTAGAATACTGGTTTCCGAACAAAAGTTGAAAAGTTTGCCAGGACCTTTTCAATGATACCCCGATACGATATTAGGTTATAAATATTGATATCCCCATACAACTTATAAAGGGCTAAAAGAGCTCATTTGGAACCAAAAAGATATAATTTCAGATTTTTCTAAATGGTTTCACAACAAACTCTATCAAATGTTTTATGCAGCTAGACTCTAGCACATCTAGAAATGCTTCATCTTTTTGATACGAAATGATTCAGTGGTTTCATGCATTTGTTAGGAACAGCTTTATAGATATAAAATATATATATATATATATATACATACATACATGTGTCTATATACATATTTGACAGGTACGATCAATGAAATTGAAATTGTCATACGCAATTACAATGGCAGTACGGATCCGAAGAACATGATAGGGTTTCTCTACTTGACCGATAGATGATACTAGGCAAAAATGAAAAAGAGACATCTTGTAAATAGATTAGAGTAGACCAATCATTTATTTAATCAAAAGAAAGGAAAAACGATTCGAAACACAAGGCAGAGCCTCGGATACAGAAATGAATTCACGGTAACAACATTTAATGCAGTAACAACAAGAATTGGATAACAGAGTGTGAGAACGCTACGTGAAGCATCTAAACTGGCGCAAGTAGAACGACAAATAAGCAAATACAACTTAGATATCCTCGGAATTAGCGAAATGAGGTGGAACAAAAGTGGAGAAGAAATAACAGCAAATGGTAGCAAACTAATATACAGTTGAAAAGATAGAGGGGGTGAAAGCGGAATAGGTATCATAATATCAAGAAATTTTCGTAACTCACTAAGCAGCTGGAAGCCAATATCAGATCTAATACTCATGACGCGATTTGCGATGAAAATTCGCACCTACAGAAGACGCAGAAAATGAGATTAAAGACGACTTCTATGAACAATTAACAACAGAGTTAAATAGTATAAGGAAAGGTGATATTACGATACAAATGGGTTATTTCAATCAAAATAAGATCAGACAATCAAGATACAGAAGATGCAATAGGGACACATGGCTGCGGAGTTAAATATAATAACGGAGAAAGACCCATAGATCTATGCCAAACATTCAAACTAATTATCGGCGGCTCGTTATTCCCCCATAAAGACATACATAAGTATACATGGACCTCACCAAGCAGTCAAACGAAAAATAAAATTGACCATATATGTATCAACAGAAAATGGAGAAACACACTGTAAGATGTCAGAAATAAAGAGGTACAGATATAGGAAGCAACCACGAATTAATAACTGGAGATGTTAGAATATGGCAGAAATACAAAAGATTATCACAAAGAAACATAAGAAGAAAGATAAACCTACGAGCTCCGTAACATTGAAACAAGAAATAATATGGTAGAAGCAATACGCCAAACCATCCCAATAGATCAACCACACACATGGGAACACATTGCCGAGATCCTCAAAAACACAGAAAAAGAACAACTCGGGACAGCTCAGTCGCAAAGAAAAATGTGGATTTCCAATAACACGTGGAATTTAATCACACAAAGAAGCAGCCTAAAACAGCAATTGAATGACTATCAATATCCCTATAAGACAACAATACATTAATATAGCTAAACAAGCCAAAAGAGCTGCAAGAAGAGACAAAAGAACATACATTAACGAGGTCGCGAATAAATCTCAAACAACTCAAGAGAACTACATAAAATCGTGAATCAGCTCACTGGCAAAAGAAATAATAAAAATCACCCAATCAAAGATCAATATAGTGAACTGATAACATGTCCCGGAGAACAAACCCGAATATGGAGACTGCACTTCGCAGAAACCAGTAATATCAGCGATTCTAACCAAGAAGAAGCAATACTAGAAATTCGCACAAATAACAACAACAACAATTACAACACCAGAATAAATAAAACATCCAAAATAGAGATCAAAGAGGCAAAAAGAAAGCTAAAAATAAACAAAGCAACAGGCGAAGATGGTCTTCCAGCTGAAATTATAAAAATGACCCAGAAACATCAGCCGAGCTGCTAGAACCTCACATCTCAATAGCATGGGATGAGGGTAGATTATCGGTCATATAGAAAAATGGAGTAATCATCAAACTTCCTAAGAAAGGTGATCTTACCAAGTGCGACAACTGGAGAGGGATAACAGTGATAAACACAATCTCCAAAATTACGGCAACAATAGAATGGCGAGCTCGTTATATCTGGTTTTCATAAATTTCAAGACAGCATTTGATTGTATGAGTAGAACAGCCATATGGAAAGCACTTAGAAATCGAAATGTGCCGGAGAAATTAATAGAAATAATACAGAACATGTATTAAGGGACACAACTCTCAGTACTGTACAATGGTAATACCAGTGAACCATTCATCACCAACATAGGAGTAAAACAGTGTTGCCCGCTATAACCAATGCTCTTCACAGTAGTGATAGATGATATCACACTTAGAAAGCCGCAAAAATGCACAGCAAGGGAAGCACTAGATTGGAACCCACAAGGAATCCGAAGACAAGGTCAACCCAATAACACCTCGAGGCGAACGATATTAAAGGAACTAATCTCAACTGGAAAAACATGGAAGGAAGTAAAAATTACTGCTCCGAATAGAGTCAGATGGATATGCCTAGTAGTTATCGTATGCTCCAAAGAGAAACAATAAGGAGAAAAAAAAAGGTAGCTATAACCCCTGTTTCCAATTTGAAATGTGGAGTGC